>CM061045.1:45171742-45599242 GCA_030762985.1 Adelphocoris suturalis | reverse complement strand
CGTGACGGTCTTCGAGGCACGAGGTGAGATGTCAGGGGATGTTGTTATTGGGCGCGGGGTACGCCAGGGGGATCCTCTGTCGCCACTCCTCTTTAACCTGGTCGTGGATACGGCCTTGGGTAAGCTGCCAGCTGAAATAGGGTTCGATCTCGCCCCTGGGGTGCGAGTAGGTGCATTGGCTTTTGCTGATGATGTCATCCTACTCGCAGAAACCCGTGAGGGCTTGCAGATCTCCCTCAACGCATTTGCTGAGCAGCTAGCCAGGTGTGGTTTGGTGGTGAACCCAGCTAAGTGTGGGTCGGTCTCCTTGGTCCCGTCCGGTCGCCAGCATAAGGTGAAGGTGGTGGATGAGGAGTGTTTTGTCTTAGGACAAACTTCCATCCCTGCCCGATCCGTGCTGGAGGTCTGGCGGTACCTTGGAGTCGACTTCATGGGTGTTGCAACCATTGCCGCAAGCCGTGTGGACCTTAGTGGAGCATTAGCTCGTGTCACTAAGGCTCCATTGAAGCCACAGCAGAAGCTGCGCCTCCTTCGCACGTACTTACTGCCAAAGCTAACCTATGGGTTAGTATTTGGCAGGCTTACTGCGGGGAGGCTGCTTGAGTTAGATCGTGAAGTTCGCTCTGCTGTGCGCTCTTGGCTAGGCTTTCCACCTGGTGTCCCAAGTGCTTATATCCACGCACCGGTCAAGGCCGGTGGGCTCGGTATTGTCTCTCTTTCTGCCAGCATCCCATCTTTACGCCGCCAGCGCCTGCTTGCCCTTAGGGGCTCGAGCTGGGAGATCGCCCGCACGGCTGCTGACCTGGACTTTGTCCGGCAGCAGTTGTTGTGGTGCGATCGAGCAACACCAACTGCTCCAAAACCCAGCTCATCTGCTGAGTTCGCTGCTGCGCTGCATGAGTCAGTAGATGGTAAAGAACTCCGACAGTGCTCTGAATCCCCCATTTCTACCCAGTGGGTGGAATGGGCTTCAGAGGGCATTGGGGCCCGCGACTATCGCCATTTTCATGCCGTCCGGGTGGCTACCCTAGCCACCTCGGTGAGGTGTTCGAGGAGTAGTCGCGGGACAGTTGACACCCTTTGCCGTGCCTGTCGGGGTAAAAATGAGAATCTATATCATGTGGTGCAGCAGTGTCCTCGTACTCACGGTGGCCGCATTTTACGTCACGATGCGGTTGCCAAGCAGATAGCAGGTGCTTTGTCATCTAGCGGTTGGGATGTCGAAAGGGAGAGACTATACCACATGCCGAGTGACCGGGGCAAGAAGCCAGATATCGTTGCGATCAAGCCCGGTGGGTCTGCCATAATCCTGGATGTCCAGGTTGTCAGTGGCAGCGTGGACATGGAGCAGACCTGGCGGGCTAAGAAAAGTAAATATGACAGAAATGATCTGCGCCAAGCGATATCTGAGCTAAAAGGAGTGGCACCTAATAACATCAAGGTCATGGCCGCGACCGTGTCATGGCGCGGGGTGTGGTGCGGGAAAAGCGCCACGGAGTTACTCGAGTTGGGCATCTCGGCAGGAGTACTCCGTGGTATCACCACCCGCGTCCTGAGGGGTTCTTACTTGAACTGGTGGTCATTTTATAGGGGCACATCCTTTCATCCCATTCTTCCTCCTCGTCCTACAACTTCCCTTATCCCTAGAGCCGGCGTCGGGTAAACCTGGGCGTCCTCCCCACTTTTTTATTTTATTTGTTTATTTTTCAATTTAATGGCGTGCCCCCTCCGTCTTTGAGGGGAGATTTCTTAAAAAAAAAAAAAAAAAAAAAAAAAAAAAAAAAAAAAAAAAAAAAAAAAAAAGTGTGTGTGTGTGTGTGTGTGTGTGTGTGTGTGTGTGTGTGTGTGTGTGTGTGTGTGTGTGTGTGTGTGTGTGTGTGTGTGTGTGTGTGTGTGTGTGTGTGTGTGTGTGTGTGTTCTGTTTTATGAAGTGGAGCTCTGGGGCGTGAGATACCTGAACGATTTGGAGGTAGTGCAGAGTGGGTTTTTTAACCACGCTTTTGGTTTGTCTCGTTCAACTCCTGGCCATTAACTCTGCTTGGAAAATGTTCGTCCTCCTTGGTGCGTCCAGGTTTCAAAGAGGGCCTTGAGCTTTTCTCAAAGGGTGATGAAGATGAAAAACGAGCGTTGGCCCAAGATCTGTCTGGGGCTGTTACGGAGCTCGAAGGTTCTGTGGTCAATTGCCCTCAGCTGAACTGTATCTCTCACCTTCATGGCCTTCTTCAGATTGTTGGGGACGGAGATTGTGCATCTGTACGAGACTGAGTTTCTTAGTTCCCAGTTCAACAATATCATGAAGAGGTGGAGGAACCATTGGCTATCGGTGGACATTGAGCTCTGTATGAACTCCGATTCAATGATTTCTATCGCGCGTCATATACAGTAGGAGAGCCGGAAGCCTACCTGGGGAATATGCGATCCTTGGAGGGGGAAAGTGTGATTGCACAACTTCGCGTTTCATACTTCGGCCGTTCTACAACCAAAGGCTCAAAATACGTCATTGTATGTGCTGAAAGATATATAAACTTCAATAGAAACGAGTTGGAGTCATTGGTTCATTTCCTGTTTCTGTGCCCTCTCTACACACCCTATAGAAACTCCTACTTGGCGCCTCAGATTCCCGACTACTACACACTCAACAATGTAGCCATACTTACAGCTCACTAGACTCTAAGAGAGTTATTGCCACTTAATTCTCCCAATTTTTCATATATATATAACTATCTAGTTGATTTTGGATAATGGGGATACAATTAGCTAGAGCTATGATTCGGCTGGTTGAAGAATTTGGTTTACTCTCAAGTTAACCTTGATCAGCCTAATTACGAATATAGGGTTGATTAGTTATGAGTGAATAGGGCACTAACAACCGTACTTGATTTGGGCTTCGACGAACAGAAGGCAACGTTTTGGGCCGCATAGTGATACGTCCGCAAGAGTGGGTAAGTACGATATAAATGTATATGTTACAATATACCTGGCATACAGCGAGCTATAAAGGATCACTATCCATTCGCACCGGTGTTCTGCGCACGTATAACGTAGCATCCGCTCTCTAATCAGATTTCATTCCCGTTCAGGGAAATGGGAAAGACCGGTGCCTCCATTCTACCCTTAAATAGGTAGCACAACCCTGCGAAGGTGACTCTACCTTTCAGTGCCTTGGACGCGGCAATATAATCTTCCCAGTCACAAAAGGAAGTTTAGAAAAGATGTTAAGTGAAAGGATCACGTAGACATACACCACGACGTAGGATCATGACCACCTCTAACGAATACTATTAGGGTGTGAGACACTATCTGAGTTCTTATAATCATAGCTGTAAGACACTTGCATTTAGCATTTCCATGAATATTTACGCCCAAAAGATTGACGAAATATAAAATTGGCCACCATCAAAAAATTACCGAAAAGTTCCAGTAATGCAGCATGCTCCTATGAGTCAATTTTCGTAAATTTCAGCTCTTTTTGGGAGTTTTTTTAATAGATTTTTCAGCAAATATTAATGAAATTTGAGTAAAATTGTCTGCTAAATTTTGTCCATAAATTGTATAATATTCAGTTTCGTTGTTGATCAACTTATTTTGGTGAAAATTCTGCAAAAAAATATGTATGGACATTTTTAGCGATTTTAGCAATTAGATCTATTTGATATGCTCGAAAAGTGTTGGATAACGAACTCATCCATTCGATTGGAAAGCTTGATTTTTTGGCGCATACTGGAATGATACACACACGCACACACACACACACACACTTTTTTTTTTTTTTTTTTTTAGAAAACTCCCCTCAAAGACGGAGGGGGCACGCCATTAAGAAAAAAACTAAAAAACTAAATTAAAAAGTGGGGAGGACGCCCAGGTTTACCCGACGCCGGCTCTAGGGATTAGGGAAGTTGAGGAAGATGGAGGAGGGAGAGAGGGATGAAAGGAAGTGCCCCTATAGAATGACCACCAATTAAGGTAAGAGCCCCGAAGGACGCGGGTGGTGATACCACGGAGCACTCCTGCCGAGATGCCCAACTCGAGAAGCTCTGTGGCACTTTTCCCGCACCACACCCCGCGCCATGACACGGTCGCGGCCATGACCTTGATGTTATTAGGCGCCACTCCTTTTAGCTCAGATATCGCTTGCCGCAGGTCGTTCCTATCATATTTACTTATTTTAGCCCTCCAGGTCTGCTCCATGTCCATGCTGCCAGATACAACTTGGACATCCAGGATTATGGCAGACCCATCGGGCTTGATGGCAACGATATCTGGCTTCTTGCCCCGGTCACTCGGCATATGGTACAGTCTCTCTCTCTCCACATCCCAGCCGCTGGATGACAAAGCACCTGCTATCTGCTTGGCAACCGCATCATGACGCAGAATGCGGCCACCATGAGTCCGTGGACACTGCTGCACCACATGATACAGGTTCTCATTTTTACCCCGACAGGCACGGCAAAGGGTGTCAACTGTCCCGCGACTACTCCTCGAACACCTCACCGAGGTGGCTAGGGTAGCCACCCGGACGGCGTGAAAATGGCGATAGTCGCGGGCCCCAATGCCCTCTGAAGCCCATTCCACCCACTGGGAAGAAATGGGGGATTCAGAGCACTGTCGGAGTTCCTTACCATCCACTGAATCATGCAGAGCAGCAGCGAACTCAGCAGATGAGCTGGGTTTGGGAGCAGTTGGTGTTGCTCGGTCGCACCACAGCAACTGTTGCCTGACAAAATCAAGGTCAGCAGCAGTGCGGGCGACCTCCCAGCTAGAGCCCCTTAGGGCAAGCAGGCGCTGGCGGCGTAAAGATGGGATAGCGGCTGAGAGAGAGACAATGCCAAGCCCACCGGCCTTGACCGGTGCATGGATATAGGCACTTGGGACACCAGGTGGAAAGCCTAGCCAAGAGCGCACAGCAGAGCGTACTTCGCACACACACGAACACACACACACACACACACACACACACATATATATATATATATATATATATATATATATATATATATATATATATATATATATATATATATATATATATATATATATATATATATATATATATATTAATTGCTATGCAATTCTTAGCCCGACCCCCAACAACTTTTTTTGTAACGTCCGTGACGAAATTTCGATATATATATATATATATATATATATATATATATATATATATATATATATATATATCGATGGCTATGAATTGCATAGCAAATTATCCTCGTTTTTTACGCAGTACAAAAGAGAAAAGATCCGGGGGTCCAGGGGGGCGAAGCCCCCCGGCGAGGCGCGAAGCGCCGAGTATATATATATATACATATACTGAGTGCTGTTTATGTCTAGGTAGTGAATATAATTGGAGGTTGGGTTGACCAAAATAGACTTGAGTGGTTTTCTTTCTGTTTTATTCATCAAAATCCACAACGATTCTACCCAGGGGCTGGGTCATAATCATGAGGTAAAAACAGTTGGTAGAACTTTCACCAGATAAAATATAATTTTTAAATGTAAGAACATAAAACTTTGACAAACTTCAAATTACATAGGTACAACTGGCATGGCTAGGGCCAGAACTGGCCGTAAGGAACTGGTACATAAATTTTTCAACGTTCTATTTTAAAGTTGATAAACTTTATTTGAGCAATGTTCTGCTGAAAATTATAGATTTAACGATTTTTAGCCGTTTCTAGAGAATTTTTCAGCACATATTTTTTGAAATTTCACCAATTTAAAGTGCTAAAAAAATGCAGGTCAACGAACTCATCCTTTTGTTTGGAAAGCTTGATTTTTAGGCGCAAGAACGGCATTTTTATCTCAATCCCAAGGAGAGTTATTGTCTGGAATGATACATATATACACATACAGGGTGTGTTACACTCAACTTCATTCCTCTGAATCCAGCGTGTAAAATTGTAACCAACGACTTTTTTTTTTTTTTTTTTTTTTTTTTTTTTTTAACGTAGATTGCAGGAAAAATACTTTCGCGTACGCCACTTGCGCATAATATGTGGCGCAAATTACACCAACCTCGGTTCTTCAAATGGGAACCTCAATTTTTTGGTTTATTCTTTTCAATAATAAGCCTATGTGATCGTGTAGAAAAAATTTTTTTAAATCCTCTCATAAAATTTGTCATTTTACGTTTCAAAGTGCGTAGAATCCAAATTTGCAATGTCCGTCCGCCGTCCGCTGTTCGCCGTTCGGCGTCCGGGCCATAAAAGGCCTTAGAATTGACTTAAAAAATCCGTTCTTTCGCACATAGACTCCACTGGGGGTCTAGTTGGTCCTAATTTCTCGCTACCTCGATTGCTCCACACCCATGGGTGCTATGAGGAAAAAATAGGTGAAAAAGTGTCTTTCATTAATGTGTCTTAATTAAGGGGTTCTACTTATTATTACGCACAGCAATATAATTACTCTGTTTTTGATTTGTTGGCTTTGCTGGGAATGGGTTCACGTACCTCAATTCCGAACAGTCACCTGCACAAATTGTACTGAGTCATTGATTTGAGCTCGACCTCCCCTACGCGCTGAAATTACAATTTCAAGTGAACTCTTCTCTGACATAATTGCCTCCCAACCATATAGGCCATGAGGAAATTAGAAAAAAGATTCAAGTGGTTAATGACGAGACTTGAAACAATGGAAACATTATTTACTGAATCTATGAAATTCGTAAACGAACACACCAAAATTTTTAAAGGCGGATTGATGGAAATACTAGAGTTAAGGAACCCGAGAGAAAATGGTGAAAACAACTACAGAATGGGCAAGGTTGAATCAAAATTCATCTGGCCTATCAGCGTGATTTTCCATTGATTATATTGTAAAACAGCCGTGAAAAACAAGTGGTACAGATTCAAGAACTCGCCATACTGTAACTCGAAAGAGTTCGACAAGCACACCAGGGAAACGCGAAGTAAATTAATTCCAAGGATGTACGAGGCATGCAAAAATGGTAAGCACACTATTCTGATAGAGGATCAGCTATATATCAATGGGATGAGGTTGCTCTTACTGAAGGGAACTTGACGCACCCAAGAAATGAATGACGGGAACCGAAAAGAGTTCGATAAAAATCGAGTGAAACGCGATACTGTAAACCTGCGAATATAACAACTTTGGAACATTGCTGCAGAATTGAAATGGAATTATTATAATTTCATCAGACAGTTATAATATATATATATTCTTCTTATATCTTAAATATCTACTGTTATTCATCTGTCTCATACGCATCGATGACTCTGATTTTTTGTATTAAGTATGAACATATATCACAATACCCCGCTTCATTATAATATTCTTTAAAGATTACCAAATTAAAAAGGTTTGATTTGATACTCTTTTATCTGATACTTACGATTTAGATACGGGAGCTTGTAACGAAATTGGGTTGAGTGCTATGTTTATGCTAAAAGCAATTGCACTGATATTATATGCTTGAGATTTCAATTGGTCTGGAAGTGACTTGCAGAAGTAGTACAACACAAGCAAAAGTGAAACGCATCACATAGTTATTCCGTAGTTGAAGAACCATGGAACCTTTTTTAACGAGGTACACTTCACGGCATGGAAAGAAAAAAAAGAAAAAAATAGTAAGTGGAAGAAGAGCCAGGTTTTCTCGGAGCTCTTTATTAAATTTTTTTCCTTCACAAGGCCTTTCGCAACTCTTATGAGACCTCTTCAGGTGTTCCGCACCTGTGATGTGGAGAAAACGTCTGCAAACTTCTCGGATGTTACAGTAATTTTCTGCAAGGAGGTACCGAGCTTTAGGAAAACTGCCCAACAACCACCTCGTAATCCAGAAATAACTGAATTCAGCGGGCGATTTTTTTCTCGACTTTAAGGTTTTATGAAAGAAAATTAATAAAGCGCAAACGGCAACACCGACTCTCCTTTGTGGAAATAAAAGGCAAAGGATGTGTTGAAAAAAATACCAACGTGATAAAATTGCAAAAATAGCATGAAAGAGATATTTACCGTAGGAAGGTAATAAGTGAGATGGTACAGCTCTGAAAAATTAATTACTATGTTATTTAGTGTAGCTCGAAGTAAATGTTGATGCCGCTCATTTGAATTAAATGAGAAATTCTGTAAACTAAATAATTCAATGAAATTATTACCAACCGTCTAAAAACTATTTATAGAAAATACGACTGAAGTATAATAACCGCTTCAAGAAAAATTAAAAATTGGCAGGCGAATTCTGACAATCTTATTTTATTCCAAGGCAAGTCACGTATCCATAAACTGACCTACCAAATACAAATTAATAAGTATCGCACACTTTTTTTGTATTGTTCTTTGACTCCTCTCTCCAGCTATCTTCGCAACCAGTTAAGATAATAGGGGCAACGAGATGGGGGAAAAATTAAAAAATCCCACTATGCAGCATGATTACATGAGCAACATTTCAAAAAAGAAGAAAAAAGTTCCAGTCATGCAGCATGGTCGAATGAGCGAATTATCGTACATTATTGTATCATAATATGTTACATTGTATTGAACTTGAACATTGAGAGCAAGGAACTTGTTAACAACCAATTTTAAGGCAAAAAATTAGTTCTTATTAATATCCCGCATGACACAAAAGATTCTGGATTTTTAAAGCTTTTTTTGTTGTTTTAATCGATTTTTTAGCAAATATTAATGAAATTCAAGAACAATATTCAGCAGAATTTTGTGCAATGTTTTAGTACATTGGTTATAAGCTCCTTTTGACAAATAATATGTTAAAAATTATGAATTTAACAATTTTAAGCAGTTTTTAGTGATTTTTTTGATTAGCAAATTTATTGGAATTTGCCCAATTGAATGTGTTCAAAAAGTGCTGACCAATGATCTCATCCTATCGTTTGGAAAGCTTGATTTTTGACGCAATAACAGAATTTTTATCTCAATGCTAAGATGAGTTATTGTCTGGAAACACACACACACACACACACACACACACACACACACACACACACACACACACACACACACACACACACACACACACACACACACACACACACACACACACACACACACACACACACACACACACACACACACACACACACACACACACACACACACACACACACACACACACACAAACACACACACACACACACACACACACACACACACACACACACACACACACACACACACATACACATACACACACACACACACTTTTTTTTTAACAAAACTCCCCTCAAAGGCGTTAAAGTCCACCACCACGCGTTAAAGGACACCATTAAAGTTTAAAAAATAAATAAGAGAAATGGGAAGGACGCCCAGGTTTAGCCGACGCCTCCTCTTCGTTATATTATACTGCATTGTCTGGCTTGGCAAAGCGAGACTAGCGTCTCGCTTAATATATACGCGATACGTCTGCATTGCCTAGCAATGGGAGACTAGCATCTCACATGATACTGCATTCATATGCATAATAAAACATTCATACGTTTTTTGTTGAAACCCAAGTGAGCAGTGATTCGACGAAGATAAAAGACTTTCTTATTTTGTTCACTATCAGTTCAACACTTCAAGTGGCAGTCAAGTTGATAGTCTAGGTATTTTACACTAGGCACTCTGCCGATTTCGGAAGAAGGGAACGCTTTACTACAATTTCAAATATCTTTATGTATTTCAAGGTCAAAATTTTCTGGTTGCCTAGCAGCTGTGATCGAAAAAGTCATAAAATATGTTTTAGAAGTCGGTATTCATTCTTTAACTAATCGTGGCAAACCATTTCTGAATGTTTCTTAAATCTTCACAAGCTTTTCTATGTGAGATCCGTTATTGTAAAAGCTGTGTCATCCACGAATGCTACACATGAACCAGTATTGTCCACGTTCAACAGACCATTAATTTATGTATGTCAGACAAAATCTTGAGGACTCAAAACCTTGAGGATGACAAAATGATATGTGTGACATGTTACTTTTAACTCCATTGAATTCTACCAATGAGGACTTATTTGCTAAGTATAAAGCGAACTATTTAATGGTCACAGCGTCAAGGCCTGTAGACGCTTCAGTTTTTGTATAGTCCAGTTGTTTCAAGGGAATCAAAAGCTTCGGATATATTTATAAAAACGGATAGAGCCTTCTCTTTCTTGTTTAGAGATAAGGATATGTCATCAGCTTTGAGTATAAATAATATGGAGGGCTATTACTCTGATTTCAACGCTGTTTTTCTGTCAGTTGATACGTTGGCGTCACGCTGGACCAAGATAACGACGCTTCTCGCCACGCACATGCTCATAGTACGCAATAACCCGTAGTAGATATTAGTCGAAAATGAAATCACAAAACATTATGCGTCGAACAATTTGAGTAAGTATATTCGAATACGATTCATATAAAACTATAATAGGTACCACAGAATTTAAAATTAGCGGTTAGCAGCTTAAATTACATCAGCTGATTGGTGTACGGCCATCTTGAAAGTCGCGAATGTTCAGTGCTGCCAACTCGTTTCAGCGAAAAAATTCGCTGAATTCACGAAAAAAATCCCCAAAATCCCCCAGGATTAACCAAAAAATCTCCCATATTTTATGTACCGGTAAAAGCAATTTTGGACACAGTATTGATCACAAATTGAATTATTACGTAATAAAAGGTCATATAACAAGGAATACAATGGCATCAGCAGCACAGCGTCGTTTTCCTGGTCCTTCTTGGCAGTAGCGGTTATTATGGTTTGACGCCTCAACTGCCACTAATAGCCCTCCATATTACTTATACTCAAAGGTCATCAGCAACTACTCCTAGTGTATCTTGAGTACTTGTATTAGATCTAAAGCATAATGGAGCGGTGGAGAGTAGATTATTACAGTGGTCCGTATTAGGAATGCTCTATCCACCTCTTTTGCCGTCTCTTGAGGAATTCCTCAAGGAAGTCAGTCATCTTGGTCCTCCCTGCTCCCTGCTGATGATAAATGGTGTGGCTCGAATTTTCCATGAGAGTATTGCTTGATAATCGCGGACGACCTTAAATTGTACTCCAACATAGAATCATCTAATGACTGTACCACTTACAATCAGCGATCCGAGACCTAGAGAGTGTTGTGAGACCTCTTTCTAAATCCATCTAAATGTTTATTGGTTACCTTCCACCGTTCTAGTCAACCTATCTTGTTTTATTATTTGTTATATGATGGTCTGCTAATGAAAAGTCATAGGATGGTAGATTTGGGGGTGCCGTTTGTTGAGCAGATGACTTTTCAACCCATATTGAAGACCTTGCGAGCAGATCAATGAGAACTTTGAGTTTTTTTAAGTGCAGCACTTGAGAATTTTCCAAAGCTATGGTTTTAACCATAATGAGTACGCCTCTCAGATTTGGTCACTCAACTATGTCATCCATCGGTATACTCTGGAGAGGGTCCAAAATAATTGTTAACGGTATGTGGCTTATAAACTTGGAATTTCTTCGGAAGAAGAGCGGTACGAGGCACTGTTGGATGTATGCTACATGTTGCCTTTGGCAACTCTTCGTAGCCATGCTGTCATGGAATTATCTTATAAATTATTTATAATAATCTGGAATGCCCGTTCTTACAATCCAGGATATTTTTCCGTGTGCCACGACTCTCAGCGCGTAATAGTCCTCTTTTCCACATACCTTTCGCTTCAACATATTATCGATGCAATCGAACTTTTCAGAGCCTCCCTCGTTCGATGAATTGGCTCTTGGATGCCCACCCTGAATTTGATGTATTTACCCACACATTTTCTAAGCTAAAATCACACAAAAACACATAACAATACTCTTCAATCACATTTTTCTCATCATTGTCTCACTTCATGTTCCCTAATGTTCGAATTGTATTTGGTAATAATGTCTATACTGTTATAAATTTATATTCCGTTTTCTTCTTATCATTGTATTTTTATGCAAATTGTATTTAAGATGTAAACTTCCTATGCTTATTTTGTTATTTGTGTATAATTGGGCTTGTCCCATAAATATATAAAATGAAAATTGAAAAATGAAAATTGGATTCGAGATGATACAAAACCTGGGCTGTAATTATTTTCTCCAAGACTTCGGTAAAACTAGGGATTAGTTAGATAGAGCAATGGTTAGGCGGAGAATATTCACGACATTTTTTATACAGTAGACGTACCATCGATATTTTTAGAGCACTGAGCAAAATTCCATATATGCTCTGATTTATGATATGAGCTAGCTGACTACTAAAATATGAGTCGCCAATAACTATCAACTACCTACGAGAAAATGTCATCCCATCCAAGACCTATTCCACGTTTAATTAACTGAATTGTAAATCGTAAACCTAATAGGGAGATGTAGGCAAATCAATTTTTGAGGTTACCAATGGAGAGAGCACTGTTTAATGGGATCATATTCCTGGAATTCAGCATGTACATTCGGGGTTCATTTCATTGCGGCTTTTCAATCGATTGTTAGTTTATCTATTTTGATTGGTTCTTTACTATTCCAAGAGCTTGGTTAATAACTCTCCATACTTGAGAAGTATTAGTGTTTCCCTCTAATTCAAATTTGAAGTAAGAACTTTTTGCTTCATTTTTAATAGTTTTTAGTTTATTTCAATATTTTCTGTACTGCCTATGAAGTTTTTTTTTTTTCAGTTATGCAAGCTTAGCTCTTTAGAGTTTTACTGATTAAAGTGCATAACTCTATGATTTGTTTAATAACACTTAAAAATGTACCTATCACAAGAAATATTCACATCGCTTCAGAACTAAACAACTGACCAATCAATGGTTTTCTCTAAGGGTGTAAATTTAGCGTTGTTGACTCGTTTGTAAGTCCCTTCAGTGATTTTGATAAGATGCTCGATCGTGAACTATTAAACGTCCTAATATATGTACCACAGTTTAATGCTCCGTTAAAAATATAAGATCCTAACCCTGTAAAATTTTGACGGTTATTTGACTATTATGTGGTCCAGACATGATTTTTCTTTAGTGCAGACATTTATCCAACTTAGGTTACTTTTCTCAAGCAAGAAATATCCGGCTATGTGGTCATCTTTATTGAAATCTGAAATATTCAAATTTATATCACGGACGAGGATGCTGGTTTCATGCAATTTGAGAGAGCAAAATTGTGTAATAAATTCAGCTATAAATAAAGAGATAGATTCTGTGTATGATCGGTACATACCCACGACTTTTTTTTTTTTTTTTTACCAAGTGAAATCCCGTTGATCAAAATCTCTTGTTCTATTGTCATTTCATTGGTTACGTACACACCGCACGCCTAGTTGATTGTCGTTGGGGAGACGAAAACAGCT
Source organism: Adelphocoris suturalis (assembly GCA_030762985.1). Classification (NCBI taxonomy): domain Eukaryota; kingdom Metazoa; phylum Arthropoda; class Insecta; order Hemiptera; family Miridae; genus Adelphocoris; species Adelphocoris suturalis. The sequence continues at coordinate 45,585,969 of CM061045.1, read as the reverse complement.
TGGCTCGGTAGCGCGAAACGTTGCATTACCATAGGCTAAGTCCTACCGTCCTATCTCCCTTTCACCCATTATCTCAAAGCTCTTCGAGAAGCTCTTCGTATAGAGATTAAAACCAATATTTGAAGAAAGACATCTAATACCTGATCACCAATGCGGATTCGGGGAGGAACACTATAGAATAAATTAGGGATACCGGAACACCAACTTGATAGAGAAATGTTTTGAAGAGATTGTTTTGCAGTATTCTTGGATGTCTCACAGGCATTTGACAAAGTCTGGCACAAGGGACTTCAAACAAAGATACAAAAGGATATACCTACCCGGTATTACAGAATCCTAGTGTAATATTTAGGCCTTTTAGGGTAAAACATAGGTACTTTTCCGTTATCCCCCCCCCCCCCCCCCCAGTCAATTTGTCTTCAACACGCCCGCTCGATGTTTCTAGGCATTCCTTCTTACTTAGATAGATCACATATTTACGTAGGATTGGTGACAATTTCAAGCTGCGGGATGAAATTATATTATTAAATAAAAAAAAGAAGGAAGAAAGGAATTACTTTGTTTTCAGAAGTTGCCGATGTCGGTGAGGATTTGTTGAAACAAATTGGCGTGGTTGTGGTTTGATTGACTCCACATTAATTCGCACAAGTAGAATGCACATGAATTTGCACAAATAGATCAGAATACTGTGTATAGGTTGGTGGTCTGGATGCTCGCAAGCTCGCATCTCAAAATTACATAACATCAAGTAGTCAATCCCTTAGTAAAAATACAGATTAGTTGGACATGTAGATCAGAATGATGTGTGTAGGTTGGCGGTCTGGATGCTTGCAGGCTCGTATCAAAAGGCAGGCTCAAAAGTATATAACATAATCTAAGTAAGAAGGAATGCCTAGAAACATCGGACGGGCGTGTTGAAGACAAATTGACTGGGGGGAGGGGGATAACGGAAAAGTACCAAAACATAAAGATGAATACGCCAATTTGCGGGAAATAAAAGCAGACGTGCCCCAGGTGAGCTTGTTGGGGCCAGTTCTCTACCTGCATACCAAGGGACATCCCAAAACCTTCAGAAGCTGTCACAGCAACGTTTGCAGATGACAGGGCAATCCTTGCTGTTGGTTCTTTAACTATGGAAGCCACAAGTATGGTACAAGAAGCAGTGAACAACACACATCAGTGGACCGAATGAATAAAACTCAACAAAACAAAGTCAACGCACATAAACTTCACTCACAGGAAGAATACCCCAAAATCCATTAGTAGCAAACTCCTAGATCATTCCATGTGCAGATACAGCCAAGTACCTCGGCATGACTCTGGATGCCAAGCTTTGGTGGAAGGAATACATAAAGAAAAAAAAGTGAAGGAGATCAATCTCAAATTCAGGAATATGTACCGGCTCATTAGAAGAAAATCCCAATTGTTCATGCATAACAAAGTGCTACTGTTCGAATAAGTTACCAAACTCGTTTGGACTTATGGCTACCTCTATCCTAAAAGAGCAACCTGAAAATCACGCAAACAGCACAGAAAAAAATACTCTTGAGCATAATTAATGATCCCTGGTATATCAAAATGGATGATCTCCATCGTGGCCTTAAAGTCATGATTAAGAGAAGTCATTAAAAACCGAGCTAGGGATCACGAAATCTGTCTCCAGGAACACATTAGAGTTGAAGCACTGAACTTCAGGGCAACAGCCGAGATATAATGAGACTGAAAAGGACCAAGCCAATGGACAGATACAGCCCGCTGAAGTGATGTGAAGTGGTAGTAGTGATCTATGAACCATGAAAAGCTAAATTCAATAGACACTAAAGTGAAGCTACTAGACGTGTACACAGTTGCAACAATAAAGATTATTAAAAAACAAAAATCATAGGCTGACGAGAACCTAATTTCGGTGACCTTAAGTTTGATCTTTGTCTGCTGTAGGTCGGCACTTCATTTCCAACTGTTTGTATTAAGAATTTTAAATGTCGTTTCATCCATATCTTCAAGTGTTTTTGCTAATTACTTACAAAAGATCTCATGAAATTCCAGAATCTTTAATGAATTTATGATTGAAAGATAGTTTCTAAAATTCCCAACTTTGAAAGACTCAATGAGCCTAAAAACTAAAAAATAAAATACCAATATAATAAATAAAATTAAAGAATTAATGAATGGGGGTTTGGGTATTTGGAAAATGTTTGGTATTTTCCCGTCCCTAAAACAAAAACTCAAAATCACTCTCCATGTTTTACTTCGATTTCTAAACCGTTGTGGAAAAAAGTTCGACTCCATATCATGAAATAAGGGCCTAAAATATGATTTCCAGAGCTTAAATCGGGTACCTATAACTGGAAATCATTATTTTGTTTTAGGCACATAGAAACTCTTTATCAGGGCTTCAGAAACTATCTTGTGAGCATTGGTTGTGATGACTGATAGCATGCTTGCGCCATCTATCGGCGTCAATCACAAGAAAGTTGAGTCGGAGGTGGGAGGGGGAAGGGGGACGCCTCCAATGAAGGAAGGACCTCTGATCACTTGTGCTCCACTCTTCAAATAAGAAGATAAACTCTTGATCAATCTTGTAACTACGCATGAACGATTTCATATAGTATTATAGATACCTATTTGAATATCCTCTCTTGCGAATCCTCTGACGGATCCCTAAATTCTTGCAGTGTTCTTTCTATTTAAACTAAAATCCACTCTTGGTGAAATCCTCTCATGGTTAGTTAAAAACTCCCGTAGAATCTTTGGAGCAATACTTACAGTCTTTGAATAAACTTCAAAGAGGGGTGACGTTTGCATTTGTTTCATAATTTCCATCAAGATTGATATACTCTCCTGCGTTTGTTTTTGTGAGCTAGCTATACTATTATTTATTTGTTGCTGAATCTTTTTGAAACTTTCGTCCTGCCTTGATTCTAAGCGTTTCCTGAGTTCTTCTAGTCGGTCTTCCGATTCTATTGGGGGTTTTCCTAGTTCCTGTTTTCATTTCTGGCATTTGAATACAGTCTTTCTTTCTGTAGGCAACTTCCCACAATTTTAGTATGAATATTGCGCTCAGTTTTTTTAGTGGACTGTAGGCTCGTGCTACCATGTAACAAGCTGAAGGCCTATTATCCTGAATTTGCTATGCAAATACTCCCTCAACTATATGTTATAGATGTATATCTATTCTTTTTTGTTAATATGTAAAGAATAAGGTGACAAAATAGGCACAGAGATGTAAAGGGGCTATTTTGAAGAAGAATAATAATCATCAGAATCGAATCTTTCGGGATCTTTCATAAGAATAATATGAAACCCAAATCCCATTTTAAAAAGTATGGGGTCCTTTGTAAGCAGAAGTTGAAATTCATAGAACAAATTGGTCAGCTCGTGGCAAAGAGGTGCCACCTTTTCTTTATTCATATTCGGCTATTGGAGAAGTTTTTTATTTTCATTAATTTTTTTCCACTCGAAATTTACAGGGAAGTTCGAATTAGTTCTGAGTACAATAAATACACAATAGCTGGTGTAAAACTGGAAAGGAACAGTTTTTTTAGGTTGTTAAATCATAAATGAGACTGGTGGCGCTAATTCTTTTCCACTCTCCAGTTTCTGTCTGAATACCTAACAAGGAAAGAATTGCTAATATGCAAATTTCTGTATGGAAATTTTAACTGACATTTGATTTGTGGGCAACATTAAAATTTCAAATCCAGAAACGAATGTTTCAGTTCAAATTTTTTGGGAGTTAGGGAGTAAGATGGGGTTCGTTCGTCATTCCTATAACTGATTATGAGGAAAAACATTCAAATCTCAATTCACCTCAAACTTATAGAATTCAATTAAGATACCATAATTTCAGTATCAGACTCAGGTTGTTGTTCTATAGTAGAAGAGGCTAAGTATATGAATCCATGGCAAAACAATCTATTCAAAACGTGATAGAAAAACGTGAATTGGTAATTATTTGGAAATAGGTTGACCTTATGAGCGTCTGATGTCCGCCGTTCTAGGAGAGTGAAGCCGACCGGCCCTTCACACCAGTAAACTTTGGTCGGATCCTCGGCCTCTCTTGACGATAGAACGAGCCTCTCATCGCCCGTCCCATCTCTCTTAATTGAAATGCCTCGTAAGGAAAGCACTTCGTGGGAATTTATACTAAACCCTCTTCTGTAAGAGCTCAAGGAGTCTTTTGCGTCTTCACCATCACAAAAGTCACTTCACTTGACATTAGTAGAGGATCCTTCATACTGATATAATAATAGACTGGAAATTACCTTGAAAATCACTGAATCGTTTTCACGTTCATTCAAGATTTTATGTACATAAGTCAGTGAACATATGGCGTACTGTGAGATAAGTAAAAAGTAAACAACCATTGCAGGTTGGGGCTGTTCGCCCGACTGCGAGATTACCAGCACTTCATTCATTTATTTGAATTTTATTCATTATAATTTTTGTTATATTTATTGGTATATAAATATATATATATATATATATATATATATATATATATATATATATATGTTTCTTATTATTATTATATATTTTACTGACGTTGGGATGGGCGGCGTCAACAACGATGGAACTAGTGCATTAGTGAACCCCCTGTACTTTGATCTGCTTTAACTTACAGAGTGTATGCTACCTTTTCCTTAATCTGGGTGTATGCAGTGTCTGCTAGACACCACCTCCTATTTTCTACATATTTTTGCTATGCAATGGTGAAAATTGAAACAAAATGCAAATGAAAACGACCTGAATACTTTTCAATGAAAGAGAAAATATTTATATTTGAACAATATATTCAGACAAAATAAGAATTGGACATTTACATGACTACCTATTACTTTTTGAGAATGAAAACGTTTCACTAAAACTTGGATTAATTTTGAAATTGCTCAGATGCATAAGAGTTAAGAGATGGAAATAGAAACAGCTCCTTATCCTTTAAGGAAAGTAATAAGGAACTACGTTGGTATAACATCTAGATGGATGATAAATTTTACCAACTTACAAATTATAATAATTATTCAAACTTTTAACAAATTCCAAAGAAAAGTACTTCAGCCGTACATAAACTTTGGAGATAATATTTAATTGAAATATAGGAAAAATACTTTGGCTGCCCATACGGCCATATTTACACCAAATCATAACAGCCCACTATAACTGGCATTCACTTTTCGAGAGCATTCAAAACAGATGGTGGGTCGATCACACTTTGTGCACTTATAAGCGGTCTCACGATTATTTTGGAATGGAAAATTGCTGCACTTTCATTTCATCTCTATTTTATCAGAGAGAACTTCTCCTAGAACTCTGGATCGGGCGGGGGGGGGGGGGGGGGTAACTCAGACACATTATTCGGTCAGGGGGGTCATCTTTCAGCACTTCGGAAATCATTTTGCGTAACTCAGACACATTATTCGGTCAGACCCTTTATTCCATTGCTCGGTGGTTGGACTTTAGTGTTCTTCGTTGGAGACGGTCTGAAGATTTGATTTTATGAGATCAAAAGCAATTTTTTTCGATGAAATCAAAATGGTCCGTCTGGAGCCCTCCTCAAACACAAGCACAAGAAGATACGGTTCATAACTGATACATTCAGTATTTGAAAGAATATATAATTGGTCACTCATTCCAGGCAAGCGATTTCCCAAGCTAAGGTTGTTATGAGCAAGGTGTTTTTGTATTAGTTACACTTTTCTACGAACAGTTTTAAAATTTCCCTTGACATATTACAGTATTTAATGAACTGTTGTCGGTATCGTATTGAATTGTTATTACCTTTTTTTTTCTTTTAAAATTTGTTTTTTAACAGAAATAGTTTTCGGTTTTCGAGAAATTTTTTTAAAACAATATGCAAAAAATGCATTGTTCAATTTTCATTACTTACACTGAGGTAGTCTTATACGTGAGTGTGTGACAAATCAGTTTTTTTCTCGACTTTTAGTTACTCATCACAATGTTCAGTACTCTTGAAGCCTCTTGTTGAAGCCTCTTTTGAGCCTCGGCTAAACATTGCACGAACGTAGAACATGCTCCACTTAAAATTTCAGCTTCATAGGTTGAATAGCTAAAACTTAGCTCCTGATATCAATTGGCTGATCTGGAGGGTTTTGGATTTCATGACTCCTCTTTGGGTTTTAGATGTTACCTCTTACCATCGACGAAAGGACCACACAGTGTCACGGTGGGTGCCAAACTGAAGGGAACATTACTGAGAAGGCATAGATGGCGCGGCGGCGCCCCCCACCCATTACGAGTCCATTCAGGTCATTTTCAAGTTGCAAGGAGTAAAATTTACGTAGTGTTTCCATTGCAGGGTTTTAAAGACGGAGGGGACACACAGTTAAAGTACAAAATAAGAAAATAAACAAAAGAAATAATGGGGAGAACACCCAGGTTTACCCGATGCCGGCCCTTGGGATCAAGGAAGCTGAAAAAAGAGAAGGGAGAGTGGGATGAAAGGAAGTGCCCCTATATAACGACCACCAGTTCAAGAAGGAACCCCTCAGGACGCGAGTGGTGATACTAGGGAGCACTCCCGCTGATATGCCCAACTCGAGTAACTCCATGGCACTTTTCCCGAACCACACCCTGTGCCATGACACGGTTGCCGCCATGACCTTGATATTATTGGTTGCCACTCCTTTTAGCTCAGCGGCCACCATGAGTACAAGGACACTGCTGCCCCACATCATAGAGATCCTGATTTTTACCCCAACAGGCATGGCAAAGGGTGTCAACAGTCGGGCGATGACTCCTCAAACACCTCACTGAGGTGGCTAAAGTAACCACCCGCAGGGCCTGAAAATGGTGATAATCGCAGGCCTCAATGCCCTCCAAAGCTCATTCCACCCACAGGGAAGAAATGGGGAATTCAGAGCACTGTCGAAGTTCTTTACCATCTACTATCTCATGCAGAGCAGCAGCGAACCCAGCAGATGAGCTGGGTTTGGGAGCTGTTGGTGTTGCTCGGTCGCACGACAACAACTGCTGCCTGACGAAGTCAAAGTCAGCAGTAGTGTGGGCGACCTCCCAGCTCGAGCCCCTAAGGGCAAGCAGGCGCTAAAGGCATAAAGATGGGATGCTGGTAGAAAGAGCGACAATACCAAGCCCAGTGACAGTGACTAGTGCGTCGATGTAGGCACCTGGGACACCAGACCCCAGCCTAGCCAAGAGCGCACAGCAGAGTGAACTTCACGACCCAACTCAAGCAGCCTCCGTGCAGTAAGCCTGCCAAAGACTAACCCATAGGTTGGCTTTGGAAGTAAGTATGTGCAAAGGAGGATCTTCTGAGCTTCAATGGAGCCTAGGTGACACAAGCTCCACCTAGATCTAAACCATTTGCGCCTATAGGGGCCCCCATGAAGTAGACCCCAAGGTACTGCCAGACCTCCAACAGGAATCGGGCGGGGATGGGTGTCTGTTCTATGACAAGGCACTCCTCTTCCACCACCTTCACCTTTTATATTGGCGACCCCACCGTACCAAGGAGACTGACCCAAGCTTAGAAGGGTTGACCAGTAGACCACCACTGGCTAGCTGCTCAGCAAAGGTATTGAGGGCGATCTGCAAGCCCTCGCAGGTTTCTGTGAGTAGGCCGACATCATCGGCAAAAGCCAATGCACCTACTCGCACCCCAGGGGCAAGATAAAACCCTATTTCATCTGGAAGCTGACCCAATGCCGTATCCACGACCAGGTTGAAGAGGATTGGTGATAAAAGATCCCCCTGGCGTACCCCACGCCCAATGACAACATCCCCCGACATCTCGCCTCCTGCCTCGAGGACCATCATGCCTACGTGATGCGGACAGGCAACATACTCAATTAAGGGAGCAGGTGCCCCATATCACGAAGGTATTCAGTCAGTGCAAAATGGCTTACAGTGTAAAAGTCCTTAACAATGTCCTGATTGGCAAGATGGAGCTGCCGTTTCTTGAAGCGGTCCAGCGAAATGACAGTGTGGAGATCTGTTAGGTTCTCTGCTATGCCATCCGCTGGCCGAAATGCTCTCTGGACATCAGCCACTTGGAAGCGAAATGCCAGCATCTTTTTTAAGAGGCGGAAAACTAATGATGATATTGAAATCAGACGGTAGCCTTCAGGCCCCTTTCCTCTTTTCTTTGGTATAAAGATGATCCAGGCACAGGTCAACCCTTTTGGGGGCTTTCTGATCAAAGTAACAGGTTTCGGATGAGCAGCTTGACACCTTTTGGGGCTTAATTCCAGCGTTGGGCAGAAATACCATCAGGCCTAGTGGAATTTTTGATACGGCACTTATTGGCCTCGTCATGAAGCACCGGCGTGCACATAATGCTGCGTAAGGAATCCCTGGTGGAAGTTTTGATCACCACCTGCTCACCAGAGCTGTGGCTTGGAGCACTCAAAAGTCGCTCTCAAAATTCCACAAACTCTTGGAGAGGGTGCAAAACTTGTTCATCCCCAGCTCCCGCCAGTTCCTCCGCAGCTACATGAGCCAGATGCTTCCCCCACAACTTCTGGACCTGCTGGTGTTCCTGTTTCCTTGCTTGCTTAGCTGCTTTGCGACCTCCACGGTGCAGCAACACAGGAGGATTTCCTCCCTGATGCCCCGACACGGTCGCATCCTCAACCTGCAGGATGATCCACTGTACATAAGCCGGGACCTCGTCCTCCAAGCCATCAGCCCTCGCAACAGCGTGCCTCACGCTCTAAGTAGGTACTCTCATAACCTTCAATACCCGCCCCCGGCCCCCGAGGCTCAGTAATTAAGTCTTCAAATCTTCAAGAAGACCAGAGGTCCCGGGGGAGGATAGCTGAATGGCGGGCTGTTGTCCCATGTCTGTTGGAGATGCGGGGGAGCCCCCACTTCTATTTGCCTGGATTGCATCCTGGACAAGCTGCTTATAGTGGGGCCTCAGGCGAAGAGGATGGAGAGCGTGTGCATGGAAAAACGTGCTTGCAAGAATACATTAATATTGCGTACCCCATAAGGCACAGCTTCAGCCTCTTCTGCTACCATTTGCCGCAAATCCTCAGAAGCATACCTGGCCAGCTCTTGCTCGATATCAACTGCAGCGTTGGCCTGTACAGGATGGTTCTGCCAGACGTGGGTGCTGAGGCCACGCTTGGAACTGAAGGCTCTCTCGCAGTGGGCACACTGGTGGACATCTCCAGAGTTATTGGAAGAGGAAGAAGGTTAGGAAGAAGAGGACAAAGAAGAAGGAGAGGAAGACCGATGCCCCTGCCTGGGGCGCCCCCGAGTGCCTCCCCTAAAACCCCACGTGCCAAAAGCCAGCGGGGGTTTTCAGGCTCCATTTTGTTTAAATCCATAACTGGGAAAGCCTGATTAGGCGTCAGGATACCCGTTGACACGAGTCTCCCCCTAAACGCCACCGGGTCATTCTGCCACCCTTTGGTGAACCAGAGGGTGCCTGGGTTGCAGAACGGACATCATAAATAACAGAACATAGATAATATAATTTTGTTTATATCCCTACCTTGATATGGGTAGGGATATGAAGGAGCTCCAAAGAGATTAAAAAAAACCTTCATTTACCCTACCCCAGCCACACACACTCGGTAAGTCGAAAACTTTTACTGGCAACATATATTCAAAATCAAAAGTATAATTGCGTAGGTACACGGGGTCATATTTCTCTTAAGGGGCGCTGCCCGGTCGCCCATGTTTTCTGATTCCATATGGAATCAACATTTCTTTCTCGACATCATTAGCTACTCCTCAAAATGTGCACGGATTTCCCAAATTTTTTTTCCAAGTTGCAATTTCTAACGATCGGCCTAAGTGGAGTGTAGGGAGCAACTTGGTGATCCTTAGAGACTCCGAAAGTACCATCGAGGCGACTACAGACTCATATTCTAATGGCCTCCAAATACAAAGTCTCCGCAAATCTCTTTATCGAGTCACATTTTTGGACACAAGCCAAGTCAAATGAGTATCCACAGTTATTTTTTGTTCAAATCTAATTCTAGTGGGGGTTGCCAATTCATTCAGGCACAGCCCACGGTACGATTATTGACATATGTTTGTGATTATCTTTTGTTCAATTAAGAACTTGGTGTAGTTCTTGAACATATGCCGGAATTTCATATTTCATTATGGAAGGGGGTGGGAAAGGGAAATACTGATGAATCTTTATGTTTTCACTATTCTCATCTGAGTTCCGTGATTTTTTTTTCAATCCCTTTAATCAATAAAACTTGGACGGATCAGATTTACTGCCGGTGGGGTGAATGGAGGGGGCAATTTCGATCAATCATTATATTTTAGTTATTTATTAATTTACTATTAATAATATTTTAATATTATTATTTTTGTATTATTAGTTATTACCCACTATTGTTTTTTTTTTTTTTTTTTTTTTAATCCTTCGGCTTTAATGAGCTAAAAATCAGGGATTTCATCTTGATGACGGATATTTGTGATAAAGGGAGGCAATACTGATATACCGTGACATTTTCAACCGAATTCTTAGAGCAGTTCATACTTCATTATCATAATGCGTGGGAGGGGGATAGTGGTGGGTAGTTTCTCGCAGCCCATTCATATTAGGTTATAATGGAGAGGGTACATCCAGTAAAATCACGATTCGTTATTCTGACCAAAATAATATACAAACCAGACATGTGGACGTCCCTGAATGCATGCATTACTTACCAATACATTCCAAACTTCTTGGGGAACCCGGTTAACGAACCAACTGGTCGTAGTCCTTCAATAAATGGAATCTGCTTTATAATATTTCCGTTACAATCCAAACAACCGTGGAAGTGCTGGCTCGAAAATGGAGTAAAACTGAAAAACGAAGGTATCTATACATTCAAACGGGAGATGAATTGAATCTCCATACGTACTTTTAGTGGCCCAACTGTTTTGGGCAGAGGTTGGTTTGGCGGAGTAACTTCTTTTTTCCGTCCTCTACTCGCCGCTCTCACGCACCACAGAGGTATACTGTAGAAACAAGTTTAGACCCGGCCCAAACTGCCCTCCACCCCCTACACCCCACCCAACGAAGTACCCATCTCCTCACTATGTTGGAGCGGAAGGACCCCCTTTACCCTTTTGTGTGATTTCGTTATATATTGCCGCCTGTGCCTAGCACCTTCTCCCCACCCAACCTTCATCTCTTTCATTAGACTCAGACCAACTGGACTCGGAGCCCGCACTTTTCGTTAAAGTGCCGCTTAAAAAAAAAGAGAGAAAAAATCCCCCCCTTCACCCCTTCCACCCTGACCATAGCCTAGCTTTCGCAAAAGCCAACAAACTTCTTGAAGTTTTTAGGACTTTTCCGCATACGTGAAGAGATATTAGGGAGAACTTTCAAATATCTCTACCAGCCAAAATGAAATTATATGATTGCTTCCGTCGATCATATAACTCAATAACAGATGTGTTAAAATGTAGGATGTACGCTCTGATCCATTTAGAAGATTTTGACTTTTTTCAAAATTATTTCAGATAGCTGGTTCACCCGTACGTTGCACTGGTTGACTTGAATATACGTAATCACCTCCCTACCCCTCCCCACCTCACCCATCACATTTCGGGGCATCCCTATGGATCTTATTCAAAAGAAAAGTATGGAGACCGGGGATACATTGGACACTGGGATACATTGGACAGCACTGAAAATGATACAATGACAGCCACTGTAGATGTCTGGGGCACATATAAAGTTGTCAAAGATGAAGAAGAATAAGTTTTGACTAAGGTTATGGAAGTTTATAGTCCTGATGGTTACCCATCATCACTGCTATTTTTTGGTACATTGTGATCCAGTTTTTTGAGGTAAGTTAGCAAGCTTTGCTGAGATTAATAATCATATTTTATTCCCAAACCCACATTCATACCACTTACTATAGTGTTTAGTAGGAGTGAGCATGATTTACTCCACTGGAAAACTTCTCCCATTTTGCAAATCTGTACATTTCAAAATAATGGTAAAGTGGGGATAGATTGGACACTCTGTCCAAACTATCCCACACTGTCCAAACTATCCCCTTTACATGAAAAATTAGTTTGTAATCAGTGGTTTTTCTGTCCCCTAGGACTTTTCGAAGAATGCCACGATATTATACAAAGAGGACAGATCGGGACTTTTGTCCTACAACCATGGAGAATTCCTCGCCGGTGGAGAGGGTAGCTCGCTCCGAAAGGTTGCCATGAAGTACCACGTTACCAAATCTTCCTTGTCAAATTACGCGAAGAAGGCTATGAGTAGTTACAATAATTTGTCAAGTGTTAGTTTTGCTCCAAATTTCAAGCAACGACAAATTCTCAATGAAGCATTGGAAAAGGATTTGGCAGAGTATGTCGTCAAGAGTAGCAAGATATTTCATGGCCTGATGCCTCAGAATGTCAGAAAACTGGCGTACGAGTTGGCTATAAGGAATGATGTGGTTGTGGTTGTGTGGGTTGGTGCCCCCAAAGTGGAATGAGAAGGGAACTGCATCTAACGAATGGTTCGCTTGCTTCATGAAGAGGCATCCTCGTCTTTCCATCCGTACACCAGAGGCAACCAGCCTTGCTCGAATGAGCAGCTTCAACCCGACAAATTTGAAAATATTCCAAGACAAACTGGAAGAATTACTGAGAAGGCATAATTTTCAACCAAACCAGATTTACAATGTAGACGAGACTGGTGTTACAACAGTTCCACGAGTGCCGAAAGTTGTTGCACAGAAGGGTGAGCGTCAGGTTGCTCAAAAAGTCTCGCGAGAGCGTGGAGAGTTGGTTACTCACGTTGGCATCATTTGTGCAAGTAGAAGTGCAGTTCCTCCTGTGTGGATCTTCCCCCGACATCGTTTCGACCCCAAACGGATGATGGGAGGTGTCCCAGCTGTTGGTCCTTTGGGTCTTGTACATCCCTCAGGGTGGATGACTAGGGAAAACTTTGTAAAGGTCCTGGAGCTTTTGGCAAAACACAGCAACTGCAATGTGGACAAGAAAATATTGCTCATCATGGATAATTTTGATGCCCACTTGTCAATCGAGGCATTGGATTTTTGCAAAGAGCATGGAATAGTAGTTTTGACATTCCCCCCCCCCCCCCCCCCCCCACACACACACAACTAACAAGTTGCAACCACTTGACACTGCCATTTTCAGACCCTTTAAGATGTTCGTAAGTCAAGAACTTGATTTCTGGATGACGAATAACCCAGGAGCGACGGTTAGCATTTACGACCTTCCTGCAATTTGCTACAGAGCCTGGGATAAGGGAGCTACACCGACTAATATAAAAAATGGGTTTTGTTCGACGGGAATCGTTCCTTTTAGCCGAAATGTTTTTCAGGAAGAGGATTTCTTGGGTGCCTTGTCACCGACAGACCTCTGCAGGATGACCTCTCGTCCCAACCACCACCAGCAGAAAGAGATGGGAACGGCGGGATTCCCTCAGTAACAACAACTGACAGGCCTCTGGAGGATGACCTTTCATCCCAACCACCAGCAGCAGAAAGAAATGGGGATGACGGGATTCCCTCAGTAACCACAACAACTGACCCTGCGCCTGATCACATTTTAGTACAACCGGGACCTTCTGGCATCTTTGTTGGAATAAATTCTACCAAATATGTATCTCCACAAGACATTCGACCGTTTCCGAAAGCAGGACCAAGAAAGGAAATGAATAACAGGGGTAGGAAACGAGATAGATGCATGATTGCTACAGACACAGAGAAGGATGAATTAGAGAGAGCACAACGGAATGCTAAAGACAGAACAGCAAAGAAATGCCTTTTCGAGAAGAAAACTTCCAAGAAGAAGCATGTGCAGAAGAAAAAGAAGGAAGAACTAACATCAGAGAGTGAGAGAGAGTCTATCCTTTCCAACATGGGGGAATCATCCGGAGGAGAGTTTTGTCCATCTGATACAGACGACGATGATGATTTTACTGCACTTGAACCTGGTGGCTATGCTATAGTGAAGGTGTACGGAAAGACCGCATCAAGTGTTCGTCACTACGTTGTTAGGTTTGATGAACCTTCCTATGGGGGATATATCGTTAAATTCCTTAAGAGGCAGTTTCAGACCTATAGGTTTGTGGTAACTGATTAGGATCCAGCTTTTGTGGCGTATGATGATGTGGTTTTCAACCTCCCTCCTGCCTGCCTCGACACGCGTCAAAGATATAAAAACATGATATATTTTAATATGGATCTCAATGGATTTTCTTTGTTTTAAGACTATTTATTTAGTTCATTCCACCTCTCATTTTATTCTTATAGTTTTCATCTCAGCTATTTTGTGGTTTTATCTACCTACCATTGAACCATAAAAAGACCAGGTAGGTAGGTAATACGCAGGATTCAATGGTTTGAGATTTTTTGTTATTGTTCCTTTATTCCTATTTTTGACTGAAACATTGTTACCTAAGACTTGTCATTTTTATGTAAGTATGATTTATCTCTCCTTTTTTTTGCACCCATGTGATTTATCTCAGTAAGTGATTTTCAATCAAACTGCAAAGTAGCTAGTTCATAGTTATATTGTTGGCAATATTAGTGAGTTAATTCCCAATTGTTTTCCTAAGTTTTCTTCAAGTCAATATGATCGACTGTTCGAACCAAAGACTGGATTTAAGATTTTAAAAATGTCTGTTTGAGAAATTGTATATAAATGATATATTTTGTAATTCAATAAATAAATATTTAAAAAGTTTTGTGGAGTTATAGCGTTTGTCCAATGTATCCTCATTCCTGTCCAATGTATCCCAACCCCCTGTCCAATGTATCCCACTAGGTGAGATACATTGGACAAATATGGTGGTCTGCTAAAACATGAATAAGTATGACAATGTTAACAATTTAGTTAAGTTGATGAGAAATTTCAAAATTTCACATCCCCCTGAATCTAAATATGAAAAGAAATTGAATTTATATTAAAAAATAGCGTTAGAATCCTAAATTTAAAAAAATCGTCCAATGTATCCCCGGTCTCCCTACATACTTGAAGTACTAACTTATAAATTACTTATTAGGACCAAACTGCTGATATCGACCCCCACTCCCTCTCCACAAGCACCCCCCATATTTCAGACTAAAAATATCCTAGATAGGTAACCGAAAAGAACGTTAAGACTAATCCAATTTCATTCGTCCGAACATCAGATCACCAGTTCGTTCGGTGATGTCAAACATGCCCCTTCAGATAGCATATAACATACCCCCTCCCACAAAAACACCCCTATGGGATGGAATTGAAAATTTCTAAGTAGGCTGTATTTTCTTAGTGTTATCCAAACATATTTCAACCAGGTCCTCAGTTTATTCCGTGATGTCCTAGATACCCCCATTCCACCCCCAACTTCCCTCAAATACCCATTATTATGACTGAGATTTGAAAATTTCAAGTAGTTTGTTATTTAAGTTAGAATATTCCAAACATATTTAATCAATCAGGTCCTCAGTTTATTCAGCGATGTTCAAGATACCACATTTCACCCCCCCGCCTCTCACCACCATCCTCTGAGAAAACACCCTCTTTGGGTCAGATTTGAAAATTTTCAAGTTGCCTGTGATTTGAGTTAGTAGTAGTAGTAGTTGGGTTGGTAAAGTATTTGAAACATTTCTCTACAGTTTATTTAGTGATGTCCAAGGTAACCCCCATATACGCCCCCCCCCCCCCCAACCCTAACGGCTTGTGGTGGCCAGTTGGCCAGGTGTGCCGGACCAATTGGTGCCGGCACATGTTCGCTACACCCCCTCTGTTCCTGTTGCTACTCGCACGCCACCTTTCCTTGTTGTTGACATCTTTTCTGGAGTGCAGAGGTTAAATGGGATCCTCCGTGAGTGGCATAATAATCTAGCAACGGACTGTACCACCAGGGAAATTTACCCACATGCATCCTGTGTCTCTTACAGGATAGTTCCAAACCTAGGTAATCAACTATCCCACAAGGAATCGAGTGCTCTGCCCCCCTCCACCCCTCTTTCTTGTAACCCACCAGGGCTCCGTCCATGTGGCAGCCATCGGTGCACCTGTGCACTTGTGAATGTGGACCCTTTCTCCACCTTACTACTGATCGGGCGTCAGTAACGCTCCATTGGTTCTGCAAAATTGCAACACTGAGATGTGTGTATACTAGCTCCTCTCCACTCAATACGATGAATTTTATGTTGGGAAGGTGGAGACGGGCTTGAATATCCGGATGAACCATAATCGATCATCTGCGGATCGGAGGTCAGAGAAGAGCGCGGCAACCCTTGCCAGGACTCATGGATTGTCGTTCAATGCCTGCTAGGGTGAAGGGGCCTGAAGGTGCTGAAGTGGGTGCCATCGGGTGCAACCCACATCGATCTCAGGCTGTCAGAGCGGCCACATTCGGCGATCCTGTGAACTTACACTCCTCCTGACAAGAATGTCTACCGGTAGGGTGCATTAAAAGAGGGTTTTCACCTTTTATAATTTATTAATTTTATTTTATTTATTTTTCATGATTTTGTTCTCTCACGTCACTTTACCTTCCCCCCTCGTTATTCCAGTTTCCCCATCCTCGTTGCACATCGAGGCAGTACCCCACGATTAGGAAGGGCGAAGATAATCTAGATAGGTAGGCTAGAAGATACGAGAGAGAGCGAGAAAAAACGGTGGGGTAAAATGGAATAAGAGTGTGATGCAGAGGGATGGATGAAGCCACTGACGGAGACAGATGGTGAGTTCGGTGATTTGTGGTAATAACAAGTAACAAGGAATAACTGTCAAGGAAAAAATTATAAAAACATTACACATCTATACCATCGAAGAAAATAATTTGAAAAAAAAAAAAAAAAATATATATATATATATATATATATATATATATATATATATATATATATGTGTGTGTGTGTGTGATTTGTTTCGTTTTTGACCGTTGGAGCAATATGTAGGTATATAGGTTATTGAGGATCGGTCGGTTGAATCACAAATGCATTGATTTGGCTACGTTTCAGAAATTTTCTATTTCTATTTTCAAGCCAGTAGGCTGAAAAGCGTCTTAGACAGTTGAGGGAGTTCTACCTCCTACCTGCCTGTTCCACACCTTCAGTGTATAAACAGTGCTTGAAGGAGGTAGAACTCCCTCAACTGTCCAAAATGCTTTTCAGCCTACTGGCTTGAAAATAGAAATAAAAAATTTCTGAAACGTCGCCAAATCAATGCATTTGTGATTCAACCGACCGATCCTGAAGAACCTATATACCTATATGTATATACTAGCCGCTCCGGCTCGCTTCGCTCGCCTCCACGTCCACCAAGTTTTTCGTCGGACTTTTCGAGAAAACGGGTCCGTACTCTTGCATTTTTTGACGCATTTCCCGATACTTTTTCCGCGATCCGATCGCACCGTCGTCTTCCTCGTTCAAAAAACTACGAGACCGGTATTTTTCCGGAATTTTCAACGGCCGTTTAGATTGGTAAGGGAAGCGGGGAAGTCCAAAAAGCGCACATTAAACTTATTTTGACCCCCCTCCCGCCCTACGGCCCATGGTTCGGGTGGGATTAGAAAATTTTAAATTCCCTTATACACCCTATCGGAAAATCCCAAGAAGAACCCCCCACTCGTAGACTCCCCCACTCAGCCGTTTGGCCGTGCATAGACACGACAGACAGACAGACAAACAAACGGAGTATCATTCTTATAAATTGTATATATATATATATATATCTTTTAGCATTGATTTGTGGTGAAAATTGTAACAAAAATAAAGAATGGTATATAGGAAAACTTACACAATTTATATATCGGCGTTTGCCCTTGTCAACATGAAGAGTAGGGTGTATATATATATATATATATATATATATATATATATATATATATATATATATATATATATATATATATATATATATATAATTTGAAGTTGGAGGATCTTGAGGTTCAGTCATTGGTTTAGGTTTTCATAAGGCCATATATTCGATTTATTTGTAAATCTTCATCAGGGCTATAAAACCTAAACCAATGACTGAACCTCAAGATCCTCCAACTTCAAATTTTATACAGAACACAGTCGAAAACAACCTACCAATCTATATATATACATATATATATATATATATATATATATATATATATATATATATATATATATATATATATATAACAAAAAATAAAACAGCAACGATGTTAGTCCTCAATGGACAGGAAACAGGTGTAAAATATTTGAAGGGTCCAAATAGGGTAATTACCTTAAATTGAATTGGACAAAGTGAGTACCTACCTCTCTTAGGTATTCCGATAAGCATGCTTCATTGCTTCATACCCTCCTGAGCCTATATATGTGTACCTCATTGACTCCATCCAAAATGCCCATTATATTCAGGTAGAATAGGGGAGAAACCCAGTTCTATATCTTAGCGCTGGTCTATGGCAGACCAGGTTACACCATTTTAGTTCCCCGCAAATTGCACGACCCCCAACTACAAACAGAGGGTATCTTTCATCGAATGTAGTCAACCCTTCTCTGGTAAAATTAATTCACTGCTAACTAACTACGTTGTTACCACAGTTCGACCGGCATTTTGTCACTAATCATTGTTTTGTCATTTTTGTTACAGGTATGTGCTGCGTGGTTTGAAAAAAAAAAAAAAATAAGAATCTAGTTCAGGTATTAATTCTAATTCTGCTACTTGATCGTTAAAATAAATTGACATTACGCACTTCCTTGATTCTCTATTTCATAAATAGGTAAATATAGAATGTTTTGATCTCGTTTACGACAGTTTTGTATTCTTAGAAAAATTTCTCCAAAGGAAATGCAGATATTGAAATAGGTCCATCGTTATAGAATGTTTGAAAATCTCTCTCTCTCTCTCTCTCTCTCTCTCTCTCTCTCTCTCTCTCTCTCTCTCTCTCTCTCTCTCTCTCTCTCTCTCTCTCTCTCTCTCTCTCTCTCTCTCTCTCTCTCTCTCTCTCTCTCTCTCTCTCTCTCTCTCTCTCTCTCTCTCTCTCTCTCTCTCTCTCTCTCTCTCTCTCTCTCTCTCTCTCTCTCTCTCTCTCTCTCTCTCTCTCTCTCTCTCTCTCTCTCTCTCTCTCTCTCTCTCTCTCTCTCTCTCTCTCTCTCTCTCTCTCTCTCTCTCTCTCTCTCTCTCTCTCTCTCTCTCTCTCTCTCTCTCTCTCTCTCTCTCTCTCTCTCTCTCTCTCTCTCTCTCTCTCTCTCTCTCTCTCTCTCTCTCTCTCTCTCTCTCTCTCTCTCTCTCTCTCTCTCTCTCTCTCTCTCTCTCTCTCTCTCTCTCTCTCTCTCTCTCTCTCTCTCTCTCTCTCTCTCTCTCTCTCTCTCTCTCTCTCTCTCTCTCTCTCTCTCTCTCTCTCTCTCTCTCTCTCTCTCTCTCTCTCTCTCTCTCTCTCTCTCTCTCTCTCTCTCTCTCTCTCTCTCTCTCTCTCTCTCTCTCTCTCTCTCTCTCTCTCTCTCTCTCTCTCTCTCTCTCTCTCTCTCTCTCTCTCTCTCTCTCTCTCTCTCTCTCTCTCTCTCTCTCTCTCTCTCTCTCTCTCTCTCTCTCTCTCTCTCTCTCTCTCTCTCTCTCTCTCTCTCTCTCTCTCTCTCTCTCTCTCTCTCTCTCTCTCTCTCTCTCTCTCTCTCTCTCTCTCTCTCTCTCTCTCTCTCTCTCTCTCTCTCTCTCTCTCTATCTCTATATATATATATATATATATATATATATATATATATATACTCGGCGCTTCGCCCCCCTGGACCCCCCAGATCTTTTCTCTTTTCTGCTGTGTAGAAAACGAGGATAATTTGCTATGCAATTCTTAGCCTGAAAACGATCAAAAAATAAAGTATAAAAAAATTTGGATATAAACAAATATTCGAGCCTGGCTGGGATTCGAACCCACAA
Organism: Adelphocoris suturalis; assembly: GCA_030762985.1. Lineage (NCBI taxonomy): Eukaryota > Metazoa > Arthropoda > Insecta > Hemiptera > Miridae > Adelphocoris > Adelphocoris suturalis. The sequence continues at coordinate 45,566,148 of CM061045.1, read as the reverse complement.
TGCGAAAAAAATGGATATACAAAAATTTTCAAGCCTGGCTGGGATTCGAACCCACGAACTCGCGCTTCGCGTTACGGACATTTTTCGTTACGGACATTACAAAAAAAATTGTTGGGGGTCGGCCTAAGAATTGCATAGCAATTAATATGTGGGTGTGTGTGTTTGTGGGTTGCTGGGGTAGGGTAACTGTTGGTGTTTTTATCTCTTCGGAGCTCCTTCAAATACCTGCCCAAGTCAAGGTCATACGTCCCCGTCGTGCAACCAGTGCACCCACTGGGTGAACAGAGGGTGGCGAAATGACCCAATGGCGATTAGGGGGGAGGCTCATGTCAACGGGTCTCCTGTCCCATCTAATATGTGTTTCCCCGTTATGATTACAGACAACAATGATCTTCATAACTCCCGCCGGCCCATTGGCTGCCGGGGTTCTAGGGGGGGGGGGGGGGGGGGGGGCTCGGGGGCACCAGGCGTCGGCCTTTAGCTCCAAGCGTGGCCTTGGGGCCCACATTTGGCCGAAGTATCCTGTAGAGGCCAACGCAGCAATTAATATAGAGCGAGACCGGCCCAAGTATGCTTCTGAGGATTTGCGGCAAATGGCAGCAGAAGAGGCAGAAGCAGTGCGTAATGGGGTACGTCATATGAATGTTTATTTGCAGCAAGTTTTCGCATGCGCACGCTTTCTGCCATTTAATATCTTCCCCTGGGGCCCCACTACAAGCAGCTTGTCCAGGATGCAATCCTGGCAAATAGCAGTGGGGACTCTCCCGCATCTCCGGCAGACGTGGGACAACAGCCCGCTATTCAGCAATCCTCCCCGTGACCTCCGGTCTTCTTTCAGACTTGAAGACTGAAGTATTGAGGCTCGGGGAGATGTAGGCAATATTGTTGGTTATGAGAGTGCCTACCTGCAGGATCTGGTGAGGTGGGCTGTTGAGGGGCCAAAAGGCTTGGAGGAGGAGGTCCCAGCCTATGTGCAGAGGATCTTCCTGCAGGTTGAGGAAGCGACCGTTGCGAGGCACCAGGGAGAAGTTCCTCCTAATGTGGTGCCTTGTGGAGGTCGAAGAGCGGCTAAGCAAGCAAGGCGGGAATACCAGCGTGTCCAGAGATTTTGGAGGAAGCATCCAGCTCGTGCAGCTGCGGAGGTACTGGAGGGAGCTGGGGAAGAACAATTTATCCCCCCCCCCCCTCCCCCGAGTCTGTGGATTACTGGGAGCCTCTTATGGGCGCTCTCAGCCACAACTCCGATGAGCCAGTGACCCCTTACGCCGGAGACTCCTTACGCAGCATCATGTGCACACCCGTGCTTCATGAGGAGGCACATAAGTGTCGTGTCAAAAACTCCACTTCTGCTGGACCCGATGGTATTTCCGCCCAACGCTGGAATAAATCTCCAAAGAAATATAGGCTGCTCATCCTCAACCTGTTACTACTATCTGGAATACCCCTGCAAGCATTGAGCCGTGCCCGGACAATTTTCATCCCAAAGAAAGGGGGAGGTGGGCCTGGAGGCTACCGTCCAATTTCTATTTCGTCAGTGGTCTTCCGCCACTTCCAAAAAGTTCTGGCATCTCGTTTCCAAGTGGCTGGAGTCATAGGTGACGTCCAGAGAGCATTTCACTCAGCGGATGGCACAGCGGAGAATCTAACAGTTCTCCAAACTGTCATTTCACTGGCCTGTATAAAAAAACGGCAGCTCCATCTTACCGCTCTGGACGTCGCTAAGGCCTTTGACACAGTCAGCCACTTTGCCCTGACCGATTGTCTTCGTGTTGTCGGGGCACCTGCTCGTTTAATTGAGTATGTTGCCTGTCTGTACTACGAAGGCGTGACTTTCCTCAAGGCACAAGGTGAGATGTCAGGGGATGTTGTTATTGGGCGCGGGGTACGCCAGGGGTTCCTCTGTCGCCACTCCTCTTCAACCTGGTCGTGGATACGGCCTTGGGTAAGCTGCCAGCTGAAATAGGGTTTGATCTCGCTCCTGGGGTGCGAGTAGGTGCATTGGTGTTTGCTGATGATGTCATCCTACTTGCAGGAACCCGTGAGGGCTTGCAGATCTCCCTCAATTCATTTGCTGAGCAGCTAGCCAGGTGTGGTTTGGTGATCAACCCAGCTAAATGTGGGTCAGTCTCCTTGGTCTCGTCAGGTCACCAGCTCAAGGTAAAGGTAGTGGAGGAGGAGTGTTTTGTCTTAGGACAAACTTCCATCCCTGCCCAATCCGTGCTGGAGGTCTGGCGGTACCTGGCAGTCGACTTCATGGGTGTTGCCACCATTGCCGCAAGCCGTGTGGACCTTAGTGGAGCACTAGCTCATGTCACCAAGGCTCCACTGAAGCCACAGCAGAAGCTGCGCCTCCTTCGCAGGTACTTACTGCCAAAACTAACCTATGGGCCAGTCTTTGACAGGCTTACTGTGGGGAGGCTGCTTGAGTTAGGCGGTGAAGTACGCTCTGTTGTGCACCCTTGGCTAGGCTTTCCACCTGGTGTCCCAAGTGCCTATATCCATGCAGTGGTCTAGGCCGGTGGGCTCGGCATTGTCTCTCTCTCAGCCGCTATCCCATCTTTACGCTGCCAGCGCCTGCTTTCCCTAAGGGGCTCTAGCTGGGAGGTCGCCCGCACTGCTGCTGACCTTGATTTTGTCAGACAGCAGTTGTTGTGGTGCGATCGAGCAACTCCAACTGCTCCAAAACCCAGCTCATCTGCTCAGTTTGCTGCTGCTCTGCATGATTCAGTGGATGGTAAAAAACTCTGACAGTGCTCTGAATCCCCCATTTCCTCCTTTGAATGGGCTTCTGAGGGCATTGGGGCCTGCGACTACCGACATTTTCATGCCGTCCATTTGACAACATTAGCCACTGCAGTTAGGTGTTCAAGAGGTAGTCGTGGGACAGTAAATACCCTTTGCCGTGCCTGTCGGGGTAAAAATGAGAACCTATATCATGTAGTGCAGCAGTGTCCACGGACTCATGGTGGCCGCATTCTGCGTCATGATGCGGTTGCCAAGCAGATAGCAGGTGCTTTGTCATCCAGCAGCTGGGATGTGGAGAGAGAGAGACTGTATCATACGCCGAGTGACTGGGGCAAGAAGCCAGATATCGTTGCCATCAAGCCCAATTGGTCTGCCATAAGCCTGGATGTCCAAGTTGTCAGTGGCAGATCAGACCTGGAGGGCAAAAATAAGTAAATATGATAGGAACGACCTGCGACATCGATATCTGAGCTAAAGGGAGTGGCGCCTAATAACATCAAGGTCATGGCCGCGATCGTGTCATGGCGCGGGGTGTAGTGCGGGAAAAGTGCCTTGGAGCTTTTCGCGTTGGGCATCTCGGCAGGAGTGCTCCGTGGTGTCACCACGACTGGTGTCGTCCTTCGGGGCTCTTACCCTAATTGGCGGTCATTTTATAGGGGCACTTCCTTTCATCCCTCTCTCCCTCCTCCATCTTTCTCAACTTCCCTAATCCCTAGGGCCGGCGTCGGGTAAACCTGGGCGTCCTCCCCACTTTTTAATTTAGTTTTTTCGTTTCTTTTTCTTAATGGCGTGCCCCTCCGTCTTTGAGGAGAGGTTTCTATTTAAAAAAAAAAATAATAATAATAAAATAAAATAATATATAGTCCCGCTCGAGGGTTTACGGGAATAGGTTAGATAAAAATTGTATCTAACAAATACGGGGGCGGCCAAAACCAAATGAATAAATAACATAATTGAACAACGGATAAAAAAACGGAGAGGATTCAAAGATTCACAGGTAATTAAGGAAGGACAAATAAGAGGGTAACGGCAGTACCGTGCTTTCGTGAATATTTCCGAAATTTTCTACCGAACTAAATACACGACAAACTTGACAGATCGGTAGCATAGGAACACAAATGTAACAAAAACTCAGTCGAACGTTTCGCCTTAAGGCGTCACTGACCTAAGTCCTTTCAAATTATCAAAAATCGAGTTTGGTAGCAAAAATATGCTTATTACCTCAAACTTGGTTTGGCACCTGGTCAGCGGACCCACTAGTTTTACGCTGTAATGAATTAAGTATAAACTTAAATTAGATTGGTGAGACTAATTATATTCCTAATCTTGTTACACATCAACAGAACTTATGATTGTGGTAACCTGTATAGTTTAGAAAGTCTGTAAAAATATCATATCATTTTCACAACAGGTGGAAGGACACCCCCAGCTCCCTCCACCCCCTCTCTAACCACCTTTCGGCTCTAATGGAATAATAACAACCATCGTGAGCTTCGCGATTTTCATCTGTCTAGCGAGGGGGTTAACGTTTTTCATCTGTTTTATACCATTATCAGTTAGTTTTGGTTTATTATTTCCAATAATAAGCCTATGTGATCGTATAGCAAAAAAGTTTTATAACCCCCCCTCAAACTTTGTCACTTTACGTTTCAAGGTGCGTAGAATCCAAATTTGAAATGTCCGTCCGCCGTTCGCCGTCCGCCGTCCCCCGTCCGCCGTCCGCCGTCCGGGCCATAAAAGGCCTTAGAATTGACTTAAAAAATCTCTTCTTTCGCACATAGACTCCACGTGGGGTCTAGTTGGTCCTAACTTCTCGCGAGCTCGATCGCTCCACTCTCATGGGTGCTATGAGCCAAAAATAGGCGAAAAAGTGTCTTTTTTTTCGAATATTTCAAGTTGTGAAGAAATTGGAGATTTATGAGTGAAAAGAAAATGTTAGCTATTAATTTTATGGAAAAAAAAGTATTCTAAATGATACTCTTCTATTCAAAAAGAGATTTTGGATTTTAGGCTATTTTTTGCAATGAAGTTCAAGTTTTTAGCATAATTTCGTACATAAATTTTTGAATGTTCTATTTCATAGTTGATAAACTTTATTTGACCAATGTTATGCTAAAAAATATCAATGTAAAGATTCTTAGCCATTTTCAGTGATTTTGTCAGCACATTTTTTGAAATTTGACCAATTAAATGATATCAATATACAGTATAGGTAACACTTTTGTGTGTTGGAAAGATGACTTGGTAATAAATTGTTTTGTTTATCAACTATATTAAAAAGCGTAAAATTGTGAGGTTCCGCTGCTGTAATGGATTGAACCCATTTGTGAGGTCCGAAACTCCGAGTTCCGATACTAAGTATACTATAAGTGGCGTTTAATAATTATGGACCAGAGATCTACGTAGAAGGGCTGTCTAATACATAAATAATAAACCTTTGTGTAATAATTTGCAGCGTTTTTTTTTTTAGTAATTTTTGGAAATTCGACCAATATATTGTGCTGAACTAGTACTGCCTAACAAACTCATCCTTTCTTTTGGAATTCCTACTTACTTGGCGAAACAACAAAAAATATAAAAAGCTGACTTTACCGTTGAAAATCTGGAATTCTGATGCTGTTTTTTTATTACAGAGGCATCCCCAAAACTTGGCTTAATTTCGGGGAGAAACCATGATAAACAAATGGACTTTTGACATTTTTAGCTCTTTTATATTCAACTTCAAATAACTCGAAAACTAAGGTTTAAACGAAAATCGCAGAAGGGACTTTTTGTATGACATTTTATAAGAAATATAAATCCAAATTATTCACACTCTCAAACCATAGGTATACGTTGTAAAAACAAATTATTCGAATTACAATAAAATTGATTACTTAGTGATCATATGTCAATTTTTTCTTCAAGACTACAGCATTCCAGTATCGACCTCGATTTGATAAGAATTTCTGTATGTGCCATTGAAATGTCACCTATCTTGGATGCTCCAAGTCCGTTAGCATAGTAGTATTGAATTCCCACAGCCCATGATTCCCACAATCCAATCCAACTTAACCCTAGAATAAATGTCCCGAAAACTTCAGTTGGTACTGGATTTTCGTTTAATCCTACGTACGATATTAAATATATAATACAAAATATAATAATACAAACTTCACGATACCTCTTCTCTATTATTCAAAGGTAGATAACAAGAGTTAGATAAGTAGATACGCGACAGGTAGATAAATAGATACGATCGATTTCATTGAAAAAATTTTTGTATTCATTACCTGAACCCCCTTTTTCAAAGTTTCCTTGAGAAGATTTATCGAACCGGCCTCCTAGTTTCTCATGTTAATCTTTGAAGTTACTCTAATTTCAACCTATCCACATCACTTCCTCAGTGCAAAATCTAATCTGATCTGACTACAAGAATCCGAGGATGCCTACCGTTGATTAGACATCTCACTTTGGTTATGATCTATTTGAAGTTAATAAGGGGTGTCTACTAGGGTTGGGCGATAGTCGATAGTTAGCACTATCGATAGGCCGATACTATCGGTTAAAAACTATCGATTGCTATCGATAGTTTTCGATAGCTGCTTCTTTTTTTTCCAGACCTATTCAGTAAGGAATTTCAACTAATTTAATTAAATTCAATTACCTACCTACTATTTGAAATTTGCAGGATATAAATTATAAGATTGTAAGATGAGAAAAAACTAATTTATTTGAATTTTAAAAAAGTATTTACAATTTACATGTTTACAATGACAATTAACAAATTAAATCTTCAGAAAATAAAAATAACGAAATAGTTAATTTTAAGATTCAACTGTGCTCCTTGAGTCACATGTTTCCCGAAAGAAAAACTAGCATTTCTGCTTTCCTTTGGCTCAATCTTGTGCATTATACATTAGGTAATAATTCCGAGAATTTCAAACTAGAGGGTAATAAAGATTCATCGATAGTGGACACTATCGATAGTGACCATCGATAGGCATGACCTATCGATATATCGATAGTAACTATCGACTATCGCCCAACCCTAGTGTCTACGGGGATATGGAAAGACTCTTCAAATTTTTAAGAGCAAGTGTGGGCAACATTTTCGTCTGTATATAGTCGAAGGTGTAATCCAATAAATGCAGTTATTATTGACTTTATTGTATTACCCACTCAGTGGAAGGGAAAAATATAACTACCCAGGACCATTCTGAAATTGGTTGCGAAAATCTTTTCAAGTAGCACAATAATGTGGATAATGATCGAATTGTTTAAACACCACGTGATGTATAAGAACGAATAAAGTAATCAAGCAGATTTACACATTACAGACTTTTCTAGAAACCTTTGATTCATGAAACTGTACTTACTGAGGGGCTCTGATGAGATTATGACCTCATATTAATTTTGAGCTTAGGTAAATGATTCTTTTAAAATACAGCTCGTTAGCTTGTGGCGGTTTTCTCATTCCCACTGTTGAATGCAACGACTTTAATAAAACTCTATTAATCCATTTCACCAACTTTTTGCCTCGGGTAATGGTCATGCTCTCCATTCCGGTGGAAAAGGGTGATAGATCGTCTCGCGTGATGGAGGAAGGAAAAGCGATGGTATACTTTCTTTCAATGAGTTTGAGTGAGATTCAGATAGAGAAGTGGACGGGTTGTCCCTTGAACGTACCTATCTCAAGTGTAAATGTTGTCCCAAGCTGGTGACTAATGGACCATTTCAACAGCTTTCCATTTAAGGACCGAAGCATTGTAATCTGTTTTCGATTCAATCTATACTACTGCTTTGTTTTGCAAATGAGAAGTTGATTCGATTCTGTTTCGGCAACAACATTCTCTCGTTTCTTTAAACTCATCATTTTCCACAGTGAACGGTCCTCGATCAATGAAACGAAAGGTTCGTCTTGGTACGAACTGGATCACTCTTGTAGAAATAGTGAAAACCAATTTCAATAAAAAAAACTGAATTTAATGTGAATGTATACATACGCGAAAATAATTTAAGACAGTGTGAATTAGTTTTATATGGAAAGCATATCCATAGTCCATTATGGCGGAGATCGGTCGAAAACTGAAGACAGGTAAATCAGCTTTTTCTAGACACATGGTAGGAATGGACGGTTTTATTTACTTTATTCATTTCCATCAGCTGAAAGATAATTAAAAGAGATTTCCATAAAGGTGCTATATAAAGAGTGAAGGATGATTGGAAGTGGCCAAAATAGCGGTGGAAAGAAAGCTGAATTATTTCATGGGGGAATCTCACAACCACGCCTGCGTATGCCCGGGGAGTAACCTCAGCGCCGTCCACCTATGTCGTCAACTAATTTTCTTTCTATCGGCGTTTTTGCGGAGTTTTGAGTTGAAAATTTTCCGTTGGGGGTTTTCATGAACGCAGAATCCGATTGTTCGATCACAAATGAGAAATTCCAACACACGAAAGTTACACCTTACAGGACAAATACGCTTCTGAAGTGACGTCATGCGGCAAGTAAAATATGTCCTACGAATCATTTAGAAAACTATTTTTCGAATCGTGCAATACAAAAAATTTGAATCATAGTTTTACCATAAATAGGAACTTGTTTATAACAACGGTCAGATGTGAAGTGAGCCTGGAGGTTTCTATCCGATCCCTATTGTATTGGTAGTATTCCACAACTTCCAGTAGATTATGGTATCTTGCTTCCTAGTGGCTGGTTCATAGGTGAAGTCCAAAGAGCATTTCAGTCAGCAGGTAGAAGATCAGAGAATCCAACAGTTCCCCAATCTATCAATTCACTGGCACATATAAAGAAACGGCAACTCTATCCTAACACCTCCATTTTCCCTTAATTGATACACCTTGTAGGTTCAGGTGTTTCACAGACACATGTTACTATGTTTCCACAGAAGCCACAGCAGTAGTTGTGCCTCCTTAATTTAAGTAGGTATCTAATGGCTAATCCACAACACCGAGAGTTGTCATTCAAAAAGAGATCTTCTTTGAATCCATTATTTTAACGCATACTATACAAACGAAAAAGTTTAGTTACCACTGAAAATGTTCACCAACTGAAAGGATGATAAATCATGCAACTGTAGGTCTACTGGCCACGTCCATTGATTTTTCCGTTTCCGCTAAATTGATACCTCTCCAATGTAGTTACAGGAGTTCAATGTAGTTAACAGGAAAGGGTGGCAAAAAGTGGCGGAAGCCCATTCAGGTAAAACAAAGTTGCTGATATGAAGGGAAAGTGAAGTTGAAATACTCCACTGAGGAAGAAGTTTCCACTCTTCTCTCATTAACCACGTCCATTGTCGTTAGGACAGCGTTTCCGACGTCACGCGGAGGACTGGTAGAGGAGATGTGGTCTGGGGATCCGGTTTCGAAAAAGACATGGCGAGTGAGCGAGGGTGAGTCAGTGGAAAGAGGTCGGAGAGAGGGAAGGCCACACGATGGGGTTAATTGGACTGGAAAAGAGTTTTTATTTGTCTCAGCAATTGGAGCCGTGAGTCGGTGACTCGCGTATTGAAAGAGCCTCAACAAACTGTTTTCCTACCGAGTCGGAAATAAATCCGGTGTAAAATGAGAGGAGGAAAAAGTTTAAAAGGGTTGGTCGGGTAATGAATCAGATTGAATTAACTAGGTAATTTTTGTTGCCCTATCGATGTTCAAAGTTTTCCTCTAGCATATTATTTAAAACTAAAAGCGTCACAGTCTATTATAGTTTATTAGTTTCTATAACCCCTATCACTTGCTAAAAGTCCTGTTATACATCATTATTTTTCAATAGCGAACTATTCCTGATGAGTCCAAGTCTGCCAAGATAGTGAAAGCATTTTGATAACTTTTGAAAAGTGAATAAAATGTACCCTTTCCATATCAAAATTAGGACTCGCTCAAGCTTCCGAGAACACTTTCCATAGCCCATCTGTTGGTCTGAATCACAGTTTGTAGTCAAATTTCGTTGGTTTGTCTCTCTGTTTGTGTGTAGGCTTGCCTTAGTACCCAACGGAAAAAACTATTTGAGCATACAATCAAATTTTGCAGAAATTTATGAGGATTGTGTAATTGGGATACCTATAGATGCCTCAAACTAGATACCTCTCTATAAGTTTCATCGTTACTGAACCAATGAGCGTTCATAAAATACTACAAGTGTTAGAAACTCATTCATCGGATTTCGATAATACTATCAGGTTTTTTGCTAATTGGGGTCTAGATGAATGCATGCAAATTTTATTGTTCCCTGATTAGTGGTAGCTATTGTGCACGTTAAAATTTTTGTAGCAAGCATAACTTTTGAAGTAAGTAATAATCCGACTCATCGGTCCCCAGGAATCGTGTGGGTTGGGGTCAAGATGGTTTCCTAACAATTTCAGTGTTCTCGGGTAGAACGTAGCCATTTCGTCGTCGCAAATCTAATCTAATACAATAATAAATTTAATCTCCTAAGCCTAATTCCTTTTTCCTTCATTCTATATTCATACGGGTTCCATCACGCTCAAATAACTACTAGTGTGATGCCTGCACGCGTACTCACCTTCCAGTTCAGTAGGTACGGTATTCTATCTTGTGTAACAGTTCACTTAGAGTCAACTTAATAAAAGCGCTTTTCAAGCATTACTTCGCAACAACTTTCTTACTTCGTCTAGCTTTGGTCAGTGATTCTTCCTCTTCATCATCTCTCTTATGGCGCTCTCGTTTTTATGGCGGTGACTGTAGTTTAAGATGGGCTGATAGTTGCGTTTTATATAATGACTCCTCTGCGGCATTAAAAATTACACTGGCTTCCATCCTTAACTGCCTCTTTTTAACTCTTTTAACCTGATCAACAACTTCGAAGTATCTTCGTATTCGGCCTCAAATGGCTTCTTCGCTTAGTCGAACCATATAATAGATGTGCCTCTACGTGGCCAGTGATGTTTATTTATTTATTTTCAACGGGCGAAGCCCTATTACAGAAATCATATTTACAATAGGGTTCGTAAAAGCCCAGTTACAAAAATTATATTTACAGTACGGTTACATTGGTAGTCTACGGGAAAGTTGGATATTCAAAGAATTATCAAAATGTGCAGGTTACGCGTACATATAGAGATCCATTCTATCTGCCTCTTTCTCCTCTACCTTTTTCAGCATTTGGGAAAAATCGGCAAAAGAAAAAAGAAAGAAAAAAACAAAAACTGCCAGTTTTTGGAAAGTTTTTCGTTTAAGTTCGCCACTTGCCAATTCTTTAGAAAATTTTATATCTTCCCCGATTTCCCAAAATGCTGCTTTGTAACGATATAAAATAAAATTTCCTTGTCTGCTTTGAAAATTTAGTACGGTTTTCCAACTGGTTAAATTCCTAACTCTCCAATTTGTCAACTTTTAATTTTCTCTTTACTATTTTTCCTTCCCACTTCTATTTTCTAGTCCTCCAATTATGTATCTAGCTCGCCAATTTACCAACTTGGAAAATTCCTGACTGGCGATCTGTCGCAAAAGTTTTGTTTATAGTTTGCCAATTTTCGTAATAATGTTATTGCGGTGATTGGCACGTCATCATCCCCCCCCCCCCCCCCCCTTGAAGACAACCCACAACCAAAAGAAATTGTAAGAAAGGTGAACAATATATTTATTCGTTCTAGGAGTTCCACGACTGGAACTTTTCAAGTGTCAAGTTAAAGTAAAGTCTTAACGCACTCAGGTATACGGCAAGCAATAAATGGGCCATAACACAAAGGACAGGTTAGGCTAAAAGAGCTATCCATCCGAAAAGTTGGGTCGTTGGGTTCGGGTAACCCATAAATCATGCAGCCTAATTTAATTTGTATTGTAGATTCTTCGGTTAACCATTTTTGACGGTTGGACAGAGTTGCTTCTCAACTGATCGCTGGGAGGAACTTCATAATTAATTCAATCAACAGCCGAACCTTCAGAGCCCGCTACGGAAACAATGTTATATTACCTATTTACCAACGCTCACTTTATCTACGTAGACGCATCAAATCGAATCGAGTTTGGGAGAAAACTTACTCAGGTTCGTTCTTTTCGCATGATCAGCTTCCAATCATATAATTATGTAATTATCGTACACTGGGAATAAACCGGAATATGACTAGGAGAACTGAATAATTCAACTGAGGCTAAAGATTATCAACGTTCGCCTGCCAAATGAAATTAGGGGAGTATTTTTTAACCAGTTGATGAAAAAATGGAGTTATTTACACCGACAAAGTGCCTTTCTGTAGGAGTGCGGTTTGAGACGTTCCGAGATGATTTTTGGATTTTGACATTTCCTCACATGGAAGTTTGTAGGGTAGCCTATCTTCAAATTATTTTCAGAGTACTGAAAGTACTTGAATGAAAAAAGTACTAAGCATCAAACGAAATGGCTTAAGTACTTTATGTTTCACGTTTGTCAGTTGAAGGGTACAGGGGACGAAACGTATATATGTCAAAAAAAGAGTATGTTGGGAATATCAACTTTAATGTCGGACATCTGTTTTTCCCTGATACGGGTAAACTTTAGCGCTTAAAATACTGATGACAACAACGTTTCTTCTCCGGTTTTGACGTCACCTTTCGAAAAGTTCCTTGAAACCCTAACAGGTGGCATCACTATCTCAATTTCACAAAAATTGACGTATACGTTTTTTTCCCTGTACCTTCCAGTTATGTAAGCAGTGTATTTTTCGTCCAAATCGCCTGTTGGTGATTTTCACTTGCATAAGAAGGATTGGGTAATGTTCGTTCAGCAGTACTGCCTTTGAATTCAATCATTATAACTTCATCTTTTTGGAGAAAACTGAAACCAAAAAATGGGCTTCAAAACACATGATTTTCCCGAATACAAAAATGTATTTTCCAAAGCATAAGAGGGATTGAAAGGTGTTAGCAAAGCTGAAAACAGAAAGTGACCGAGGAACCAGTCCATCACGCTTTGAAGACAAATTCAACTGTGAAAAACACCAGGATAAATAAATGATTTTAATAGTGTTTAATTCCCTTAAATTTTAGCACCTTGGTCTTAGTTCGTTTTAGACCGTTTTGGATAAGTTGAAAAAACAAAAAAATCCACCCAATAGAAATTTAGTCGAATCAGGAGATCACAATGTTCTGCAAGAGTCACACACATACAACACACAAACACACACACACACACACACCCTCACACTTACATTGGTCACTAAACAATGTACGCAAAAACAACTTATTGTCGGTTTTGACAAAAAGGAGGGATCAGAGTTATTTATTTTATATCCAGATTTTATGAAATATTTCCTGAAAAACCCAGTGTCCTATGGAAGTTGGCGCAGTATGCACAAACCATTAAATCAAGGTTTTGAATACTACTGAAAATGCTACGTGAATGATTTTGCACGTTGTTTCACTCGATGATATTGTTTTTACGATATGGTCCTACGAGACAAATTTAGGGGTTTTGTTAGTTCTTGTGTCAGGGACTTTAATAAAGAGCGTATATATGTCGCTGCCTTTTTGTGAAATCAGCCTTTTTGTAAAAAGCCTAGCCTTTTTACCATATGCCGCCTTTTCGTAGTAAAAACGTCGGTGTGACAAACTATACACATCATTCTAACCTATATGTCCAACTAGTCTGAATTTGTACAAAGGGTTTGACTGCTTGATGTTAGGTATTCTTGAGATGCGAGCTTGCGAGCATCCAGACCTCCAAACTAAGGCGGATCACGCTCAGCCTTTTTGTCAAATTTAATTTGTCGGTTCTGGCAAAAAGGCTGAGCTCTTCCAGCTTCTTTACAAAAAATGCTAAAAAATACCAGTCTGATTCTCATTCCAACGTTTTTATTACGAAAAGGCGGCGTATTTCTGAATAGGGACATATAGCAAAACGGTGGTGAGAGGCGACCAACAAACTGAAGCTGAGAGATCTCTCTAGGTGGCAGTATTTATAGTGTCGGGCTACTGGGTTAGCGGTATTAGAGCTTCAGCGTATATGGTCAATGCCGGGCAATGTAACACCTCTTCTCAAGAGAAAACTTCCGAATTAGGTGGGAGAACTCTTCAGGCAAGTTGCAAATCAGTTAAGTTTCCTTTAAGTTCAAGTTGGTTTGGTTGGAGCCAGATTTAATGATTACAGATTTTCAAGTAGAAAGTTTCTGAAAACTTGGGGAAAGGTTTTTGTTGTTTCTTGAGTTCGCGTTCTTCAGTCAGTAATTTTAAAATCTAATATCTATTCCAAAGCTGGTATTACAATGAAATAGGATCAAATAAGATATTATATATAACACACAGCACCCACCTTCATTCCACACTCATTTCCACACATCACAACGGGTACTAAAATTTCGTGTTTTCTGATTTCTCAAGTTGGTGTTGCAAATATGAATAAATGAACATCTTTATGTAATTTGGCTTGAAAAAGTACCCCAAGATCATGTATCACATGTGGCAATTGAAAATCTTCAAAAGCTCAGTATTTCACAATTTTTGCACTTTATCAGATTGCTCCCTTTCAGAGCGGAATCGCGCCCGTTTCCGCGCACCAAAAAAATCGTGTGATGGGTCATTTCTTCATAAAATTCCACGTAGAATGGAATCTGCAATAAAAAATGAGGGTTTTAGTTCAAATAACAAGTTAGTGAGCATTGCGTATATATAAATATATATATATATATATATATATATATATATATATATATATATATATATATATATATATATAAATATATAATATAACTACTTATTAAATCTAAAGGGTTATTTCCGGTAGTAGTAAGAGTAAAATTATCATTTCAAACCTTTCGGAGGCATTCGTCGTCACTAGCAGTCGACTACAGGGGGCGACCGCTTTCGATGCAAGAATATCATCATCAGGCCGTTGAAAATGTACTTAAAAGTCAATTGAATTTAATTTATTGAGATTAATAAAATCCATTCGTTCGCCAATAAATCAAGCGTTCCTGAAGCAAGAATGGCTTCATTGGACAACTGTTTGACTACAGTAAATTACTCGATTTTCAAAAAACGTACTGCAAAAAATAGCAAAAACCTGTTGAAATTTGTTATAGGTACTTATTTTCTATAGCAAAATATTTCTCGTGTTAAGTATTTCAAATGTGACGTTGAACTATTTTTAAATTTATGCTCAAAATTAGGCTGAAAATGTAATTCAATGTTATTAAATAATAATAATAACAAGCCAAAAAATAGCTTGAAAACTTCGACATGAACTATAAAAATCAAATGTTTTGTTTGTAAAGCCAAATAAAATTTGAAAAAGTTGTTTGTATAGTTAACGATAACTTTACACACAAAGTACCTATTCAAATTCCAAAGCAGTTTACCACTATGATATGAAAATGCGCTCATACGATCATGCTGCAGTCCTGGAACATTTTTAAACATAAGGTATAATGCTCCATCAATACTGCGAAACTCAATTTAAACAAAATGATACAATGTTCGGAAGAACGCAGTGATCGAACCTCATTAGAAAATTTCAAGGCTACACTTTTGTTGTGGTCATTCAAGCTGATCGATTAGGTAGGTAGGTTGATGTTGTTCATCTTACCAACGACCATCGTCCATCATCGCAATATTCGTCGCCTGTAACCCCCCCGCCTTCGCGTACCCACTATAACTTCCCAAATTCGTTAACGTCCGAATCTTCCAGCTCAGCTCCCTGCTAGCGGTCAAGGCCGAATCTATGCTAAAGCCATAACCTGCTTACGCAAGTGCAGTACGCAAATTTAATCGTGCCGAGCAAAATCAGTAATTTTCTTGCATACTACTACTGCGAATCAGAGTTTGGGACATCTCTTCAGCATTCGTAGTGTCGGCCCATCCATCCCCATCCCGAAATCGCAAAACCAAGACCCAAACTAGAGCAGACCTGGAGGAAGCTTAGCTCTTCATCAACTGGGAAGATATTACCATTTCCAACCCCTTTTGAATCTGGCCGCCACATGAACTTTCCATCATCCGCAACGAATTTGCCATCACCAGCATCAAGGCCTCAACAAGCGCCTTTAATTTTAACGTTTTTAATTTACCAAAAACAGAATTACTCTCATTTTCCTTTGTTTCATGATTTCAAATAAAGGAAGCTTTTATATTATCTGAAATACTTGCATTTTTTATTTATTCCAGATTGTTCAAAATCAGTAAAACAAGCAATCAGCTATTTGTTTTGCATTTTCAATTTACAAGGTCCTCTGTTAAGCACCTATAGAGGTTAGTTTGAATAGTGAAATGGAACATGCACAGTTTCAAATCTTCGAACCAACCTTACTTTTACCTTTATTTTACTCTTTACTTTCTTTCTTCTTTCATTTTCGTTTGGGTTATTATTTTAGGGTGTGAGGGTGTTGTACGTAGTGAATAAAAAAGAAAAAAAACTGATTGAGAAAAGGTTAAGCCACTTTCATTCTCCAGCAATTTACTGAATTCTTTTGAATCTATATCCACAGTTGAAATGGTCGGCTTTTGTGAGAAAAATTTTTTTTGAGAATTTCACGGTGCAAGGTTGAAAAATATACACAGTAGCAAAAATTCGACGCAATAATGAATAATGAAATACAGATTTTTCCCCATAAATGCATTATGATGCTGGAAATCAGGTGTGTAATGATAGTCGGGTATGGGTGATATTCTCGAGACTTGGACACTAGCGCATTCTTACATCGAGGCAAGGCGAAGTGGAAGTTATTTCACCAATAACTTCAGAAAAAACAAGTGAAGCTTCCTCAGTTAAGCATAGTACTACGAACTTATAATAAAACGCTGATGAAGCTACCTGACCAATGGCTAGGTACCTACTCAGCAGTACAGAAACCTAAGGAATTTTCAATCATCTTTTCTTTAATATTTTCCACGTTACTAGTTATTCTCAAAGCCTAAACGAATGAAGTTCGTTAGTTTTCTTACACTGATTAACTACAATAGTTAGTAGGCTCCTAGTCCAAATAAAAACACGTTCACGTTAGATTGATATCGTTGACAGCAATCTACAATCAATTATTGCACTGGCACACACGATTATTATAACATTCAGTCGAATTGAAACTTTGTATTGCTACAATATTATACTTTTTCAAAACAAAACAGTTGAAAAATGGCCTTATAACCACGAATTATGTTAACGTGAGTGAGACGGCAAACTTCTTGTGAGAAATAGGTTGACGTAAGGGCAGTCATGGCCGACTTTGGCTGAAACGCGAACCTACTCCAGGCGTGACGTCACGAGAATATGGGCCATAGTGCGTTCTGTTAAATTAAGATAAAAGGTCTATCAAGAAACAATAAATATAGTGAAATAAAATACCAATGGCATGTTGCACAGGAAAAAGGACGAATTAATCCAGGTTGCTTCCTCGCTCTTCTTTAACCCTCAGTAGTGCAACGAGTCCTAAGCAAATAAGTTAGGTAGACAAGTAGAAAGCAAGAGCGCTACTCTTTCAACTAGGTCTTTATGAACAAAACCGTAGATTACCATTGAAACATCTCGATAGTTGATGAAATGACTCATGACTCGGGTATTGCCTATTACTATTTTGAATTTTTGTAACAAACAAATTAATAAGAGAAAAATACGAGAATGTGAAAGAGGGAAATTGAACCTCCGAGCTCAGATAATTAGTAAAAAAGGATTGAAAAGTATTTCAGCGGTTGCTTCTCACTTTATGTTCTAACATCTCACGGTCACTTCACTTTGAGTTCTGAACCCTCACGGTCACTTCACTTTGAGTTCTGAACCCTCACGGTCACTGGATGAAGCACCCCGCTAGAATATTGGAAGGGGATGATAGCAATAAATCGTGATATTCCTGATATACTCAAATGATTTCCTTGACAGTTTTTATTATTTGTTTGATCCAGATTTTAGTCCAGTTATGCGACCGGTAATACAGAGAAATCATGATATTTATATTATTATTTTTTTCTATTCTCTCGAAAATTACATACAATCTATTCATAGGGTCGATCCTAATACCTGCATAACTCACCAATATATTTTGCTTAAAGCTTATCAGGAACCCCAAAAACGCAGCCCAAGTTCCATTGTGATAACTCAAAAATTGTGGGAAAAAAGGGGGGAGGGAAGAAGGTTACTTTTGGGACACCCTGCACATCAGTCTTAATCAATCATTTAAGATCTATACATTTATTTCTGAATGATATTTTATCAAGGTAGATACTACCTATTATGATTCGATGAATAAACGCTCTAATCGCATTACATTGTTACATTTGCTAATGTTTGGGTTTGATTATATCCATTCCAAACTCAATATTTAGTAAAACTCCCGTCATACACGTGGACTGCAACAAAACACCAAAACTCCGCTGTTTGAAGATATTGCGTACCTATCCGATCCAACCCTATTTTTATGGTCGGTCGTACTGAATATTGTTATCAATATAGTTTGTCATAACTTGTAGTATGAATAGGAATGGCATCAATTAAATTTTATTTTCATTCAATAACTTGCCCACATATTTGAGCATTTCCATGAAAATGATGAGTTAGAATTATGAATCGGTTTTGACGGTTAGGGCATCAGAAAATAGTTATTGTTTGTTAGTGATAATGAGCAATCCGTCGATGATGATTGTTCAAATCCATCGTAAGTGATTTAGCTTTGATTCATACTTGAGTATTCTCACAAATTTTGTGATACGGAGGGTGTTTCGCATATGGTGTAACAAAAAAAGGGTAAAACTGGACTGAAAATGTAGTAAAATGCCGCCAACCGCACCTTTCTATCTCAATCCGTTTCCAAGATATGATTTTTAAAGTTTTTTTTTTTTTTTTTCACCATGTTTTTGCCCTAAAAACCCACGTGTCTCCCCTTCAAAACAACTTTATTCAACTGTTGACCACATTTTCGGATTTAGCGTTAAATTTCCTTTACGCCTTGGGCTGATTCGATTCAAAATCGAAAAAGAACTGACCGCAATTGCAATTCAAACATTTAAAACTGAAAAACCAAATAAGATAATAAAAAGTTTCTGAACATACTTTTACGTTGACAGCATTTCCGGAAAATGTACTGTAGCTGTCGAATTTCAGAAAACTTGAAAATTTAATCACCTTTGAAGAAGGAATCAAGTTTGAATGCGAAAACACAGCAGGCATTCTCAAAAAGTTCCAGTCAAGCAGTATGATCTTATGAGCGAATTTTTGTAAATTATCCTATAGTACAATGTTGAATTATATTCGAATTTGAGGTTTTTCGAAAGCAAACAAATTTTTAACTATTACTTTTATGGCAAAAACGTAGGTATTCTAAATAATAATCTGCTTTTCAAAAAGATATTTGGGATTTTTAGCTTTTATTCGATGTTTTAGCAAATTTAGATGAAATTTAAGTACATTTCTTCAGGATGATTTTGTACATAAATTTTTCAATGTTCTATTTTATAGCTAATGAACTTTAACTAAACTTCTGCTAAAAAATATAGATTTAACGGTTATCAGCAATTTTTAGTGATTTTAATCAGCACATATTATGAAATTTGACCAATTTGATGTACTCCAAAAGTGTTGACCAACGAAATCATCCATTCATCTGAAAAGCTTGATTTTTTGGCGCAAGAAATTTTCTTAAATCTCAAACCTAAGAAGGAGAGTTACCGTCTGGAATGACATATATATATATATATATATATATATATATATATATATATATATATATATATATATATATATATATATATATATATATATATAATTATTTTGAGGTATTACAGAAGGTTGGAAAAGATAGGAAACACTTAAATAAAACTTACAAAATTGAGAGAATATTTCGCCGTGTCGGCGTCGTCAGCTCTAGTGAAGAAGTAGTAGAAAATGCATTATTAGTATGATTAGTACAATATTAGTTGATTGACAACGAATAACGAAACGTCTCACAGTGAGTCTCACTTTTGTGAATTTATATATATATATATATATATATATATATATATATATATATATATATATATATATATATATATATATATATATATATATATATGAAAACGCTTTACACTCTAGGATTCATTTCAGAATGTCTCAAAACGGATTTCAATAAAGAAAGTTCTCGAAAATGTTTACTTTAAAATTGTTGGACCCATCGTAATAGCTTCATTTCCCCCATACGAAAATTCACTAATATGAGTACCTACCAGAAAAATAATGAAGGGATTCTCAATTTTCTTGAGTTTGCCGCTGTAGCGGTAAGGATTGATCATTTCAAGGATATCAGGGCAAAATGAAATCCTCGTTGTAAGTTTGAGGTCGTTTTACTGCATTTCAGTACGTCAATAAATTGCAAACAGACTTTATTCTTCTTTAACATCAGCAAAACTGAAATGAAATTAGCAGAAAAAAAATACGTAAAAATAAAACAAGGTAAAAACATAACTTTTACACCAGACAAATTTCGATGACAAGGGTAGCTATTGTGGCAAGGCACGCACGTATTACATGCACGTACTCGTCACAAGTTAACGCTGCCTTGACTTGAAGAAAGCTAACATGTTATTGTGAGTAAAATTCTATCGACTTCGTGAGATTTCATTTATCAACAAGGACGATATTTCAAAACCTTTTACTGCTCTTGCCTCACTTGAGAAATTACGACACGACAAGTTCTAGACACAGTATTTTTGTAGGTGCCTACTGTTTTTTCGGATTCAAACTTGAATTTTTTCATGAAATCGATTAGAAATCGCAAAGTTGACCATACCATTGGAAAGCTTAATAAATTTTCAAGTTTTCCTGAAATGTTACAGCTTCCAGCACGTTTTTTGAAAATGCAGTTAACGTACAAGTATTTTCAGAGACTTAATTTTTTCCTCAATATTCATTGTTTGAACAGCAATAGCAGTCCTTAGGAGTTCGTTATTGATTATAAATTGCACTAGGCGTATAGAAAATTCAAAGTTAAATCCAAAAATGTGGTCAATCGTTGAAAAAAATTGTTTTGAAGTTGATGAACGTTGGTTTTTATGACGAAAAACCTGGTTTTCTAAATAAGAAGATTTTAGAAAATTATATCTCGGAAACGGATTGAGATAGAAAGGTGAGGTTGGCGGCTTTCTTCTCCATTTTCACTCTAGTTTTACCCAGTTCTATTGTTGAACAAAGTGCGGAACACCCTGTTTTTTTTTTTTTACAATACATATATATATACAAGTCATCCTTACACTGGACATCCAAATCAGCTAGACCTTGATAAGGAGGGAAACAACCTTTGCATAGGTAGGTTTGCAAAATACTTTGGATCCTTAGTGTGAAACTATAGTGGGACTGTCAGGTTGTTCTCATCGTTGATGTGAAAAGCCCGACCGCTCGAGTAGTTCGGAACCGATTTGTTCCAAGTTCGTGAGCTCTAAATATAGCGTCGAAGTTCATACAAGCGCACGTAGATGGTTTCGACATGTACGAACAAAACAACAATTCGAAGGATCTGATGGATTTACCACCACATGGAAGTAATCTGAAATAGAGTGGCGCTGCGACAGACGATGGAATTGTTTCAACTATATTTCTCTACTGCAATTTTAGTTGCTATTCATTTTTGTTTCGTGTTTTCACCTTGTGAGCGTATAAACATTTTTTAATTTATGAACTATTATTTCAGTGAATATTAGTAGTCAATGAAGCTATTGTGATGGCTTCCAAAAAATATAAAATAGGAATTTCTACACATTTCTTAACAGAAATTTGTTTTGAGGTACCTCACCTTGATTTATATATATATATATATATATATATATATATATATATATATATATATATATATATATATATATATATATATATATATATATATATATATATATATATATATATATATATATATTGTAAATATGAACCGTCTATGATATCATTTATAATTAATAACAACAATTTGAGAAAAGAGGCTGAGCTTCTAAACGTGCGGTTCATATATTAGAATCAAACTGAACTTGCTGTCGACTGACTCGGTATAAGCTAGCAGGTAACGGCGCGGATGTTACCCTCTCGCTAGATGTGATTAAGGAACGATTAATATATATACAGGTAGGAAGTGCTTGAAATAGTGTGAAGAGAAAATCAGGTACTAATGGAGCAGAATATCGCCAACCGCACCGACATAACTCAATCCGTAGCCGAGAAAGGTACTTTCCTGGTACTTCCTTCCCCGAACATAGGTACCTGTAGGTTCGTCGTAGGTTATGTTTAAAAGCGAGAAATCCACGATTTCTCTGGGGGAAAAAAAACGAAAGAACTCATTTTACAACATTAAAACATAATTTACTCCTGTTTCTAGCTTTGTAAAAGTAAAGCATCTGGTGCGAGGCTTCAGACTACTTTCCTTACTTGTATTCATTTTACATGGATGGTATCATGATGGTTCACATCTTAGAAGGATGGGGTTGTTATTCGATTGTTTGATTTTCAAGTAAATGGCTCCATTAGCCCAGAAGTTTCTGCAGGTGGCTGAATACCGATTGTATGACTTCCTGTATTTACTTTCCAGGTGAGTAGGAAAGTGATAGCTGTCTTCTAACCATCCCTAAAAATTGGAACAAACTCCTGGTTTTGGTAGAATATTAAACATGAATAGAGTAAGTTCAACATTGAAAACTCTTGCTCCCCTGATGTGTTGAAGTTCGAATCAATTTGAAAAGCCAGTTCAATTACTGTTTTGTCGTACAAAACTCGTTAAGTTATCCTTCATTTTAAATGTTCGCTGCGGTAAGTGGTTACTACTTTCCGACCCGCTCAAAGGGTAATATAAGAAAGCCGTGCGATCTTCTTAACAAAAATTTCTGCAACTCCCACAATACATGAGTAGGTATAGTTTTAGACCTTATCTGACCATACATCTATATACGAACCGAAGAGATATATTCATGTATAAATTAACCTATTTTCGGAAGTATTTTGCTAATTACCTCCCTTAGAGTATTTTCCTAAGTATGAGGGGTATCTAATATCATTTTCATCCACAAAAAGAGTAACGCCTGTGAATTTCTTCAAAACCCCTCTAACCATTTTGGAGAAAAAGCAAAACAAGTGCTAAAACGACGTTTTTCACCTATTCTGACTGTTTACCCCCAGAAAATGATCATTTTAAGCTGATTTTTCTACAGTAGCTAGCTCTTGAGTATAGAAACCAAACTCCGAAATCGGATTGTTGTATGACGTACCGTAAGATCGCAATCGTGTACACGAGTTACATACATGCACATACACACATATGTACATTTTCATGAAACGCATAGATTTGTGTTCGGAAGAAAGAAAAAAGATACAAAATTATCTACAAAATTAGAACAGCTTCAGGTTTCGTGTTTAGTGAAGGGATTTTAACATCTTGTTACTAAGAGCAATAGACTCACGTGATGTAAATACAATATTGAAAAAGTTAGAAGAAAAAGAAAATAGAATTTGTTCGTTGAGACTACCTATCATCAGTGTTTAGAATTTTAAACTTATATATAGATTTTTGTAAATTGATCAGGGTATAATAAATCGATAGAAAGAGTAGTGTCGTGTTCTCATTTAAAATCAGGTATATAGTCAGTAGTTAGACATCAACCGTTCAGAACATTTGGCGCCCAACTAAATTCATTCTGGTGGAAGATGGAAGACCTGGTGAGAAAACGAAGAGTGGTAAGGTCAGCGTTTAGTCGGACATTCAATTCGTTGGACAAAATGTTCAAGGAGAATAAGAATGAGTTAAACGATCCGACAATTATCGTGAATTTACAAACGTACCTAGTTTAAACAAATTGAAATACGGTGCAACGAATTGAATGAGCTGAATATGCCCATACTAGATATAATGTTAGCTAATAAAGAGGACGAAAAGGTAATTGATGATGAGGTAATAAAATGTGATGAATATGAAAGCAATTATTTAAAGATGAGATTGTTAGTGTCCTCACTTTGAGACCAGAGTCTGTTCATAGCTTTAGGACTGGAGTAAGTGAGAAGACGGGAAGGAAGTATAAGATACCCAAAGTTGAACTGACAAAATTCAATGGGAATCCAAAATAGTGGTTAACGTTCTGGAGCCTTTTCTAAAATATCGATCGCCAGAAGAAAAATTCCAGTATCTTTTGCGAAGCGCAATATCTGGTTCACGTGCTTATGACGTTGTTGCTAGCTTTCCACCAACCACTGATAACTACCCCAAAGCAATAGAATAATTGAGAAATCGGTTTGGGAGGGATGGGTTGCTCGTAGAGGTGTACACGCGCAAACTACTCGGATTGGTCCTCCAAAACGCGGCTTCCTCAACTAATTATCGGCGGTCAGAGTTCTATGACAAGCTTGAATGTCAACTTCGTGCGCTTGAAACGTTAGGGGTAACCTCAGAAAAATGTGCTTCAATGCTATTCCCTCTCGTTGAATCTTGCATGCCGGAAGAGTTGTTAAGAGCGTGGCAGAGGAGTAACTTCAATACAGTAGGTGATTCAAATCGACCGGAAGCGGAAACATTACTGTCCCAACTTGGCAAATTTATCAAGAAAGAAGTAGAAAGCGAAGAGCGTATTTCGTTAGCTAGAAGCGGTTTTAGTCTCGCAAAACCTGGGAAGAAAAAGGGAGTTGCCTCAAACACACCCGGGGAAGGTCACGATATACCATCCGCAGTCTTTTGAATGTCAAGAGGGATATTGGAACTGAGAATATCTGTATTTTCTGCTCAGGTTATAGCCACAGATCTGCCTATGGTTTTAAAGTCCAAAATTTGCTTCTAGTAGACAAACGGGAAATAGTGAAAAATAATAACGTTTGCTTCATTTGTCTTAGACCAAATCACGTCGCACAAAAATGCAAAGCAATAGTTAAGTGCAATGTGTGCCGTAGAAAGCATGTAGTTTTGATGTGTCCTGACGTATAGAAAGTTAGAGTAGATGGCGAAAGACACTAAGGATCAAACATAACAACTGGACAGCCAGAAGTATATCTCCAGACTACCGTGGTAGTGTTTAGAAATAAGGAAAAAGAGTGCAAAGTGAGAGCTCTCATCGATACAGGATCTATGAGATCATATATTTTGAAAGACACTGCGTTGGCGATGGGTTACAATCCTATTGGCAGTGAATTGATTTCACATTCTGTATTCGGTGGTGATCGATCTAAGCCTATCAATCATCAAACGTACAAGATAATCATAGGATCCATCAACAGGAAAGGAGGTTTTTACCGTTTGGATGCCCTAGACCAGCAAGTTACATGTGGCAAAGTTTCCTCAATATAGAGAGGCCCATGGATAAACGCGCTTAGGACTGAAAACATTCAGCTTTCTGATGTTGATGAAAAGGTAACGCCCATTGAGATTTTGTTAGGGGCTGACGTTGCAGGAAAATTGTTGGCAGGAAAAAAGCTAGAGTTACCTTGCGGTTTAGTCGCTCTAGAAACTTGTCTGGGCTGGACTGTTATAGGTAAACCTAAAATAGTTAGTGAGGATGACATATGTTTTTCCACCTTGATCTCTCTTCATCCACTTCATCTCAAAGGTTCAACGAAGGCTTGGATTTGTCTTCACACCTGTGCCACAGTTCATTTAGAGTTGGTCATGTCAATGTCAACCGATTCGTTCGTCCTATTATTTAGGAGATTCATTGGACGACGGACGCCCTCTATTGTATTCACGGACAATGATACAAATGTTTTAGGTAGAGCTAATGCCCTAGCACAACTTGATTGGGATCTGATTACTGAAGTGACCCAAATTGATTGGAAGTTCAGTTCGCCAGCATCGACTTGGTGGGGAGGATGGTGGGAGAGACGCATTGTACTAGTCAAACAATTACCGAAGAAAACGTTGAGAATAACTTCGCTGGACGATGAAGAAATGTCCACAGTGCTGTGTGACCTCGAAGCTATTGTTAATTCAAGGCCATTAACGTACATGTCTGAAAAATCGAGAGATTTAGCTGCCATTACCCCATCCTTATTCCTACAGGATGTTAAAGGGATAGGCGTACCTGACCTAGATCTGATAGATAGCCTCAATCTCCAGATAAGAGCCCAGTACCGATTTAAATTGCGTGACGAGCTGCGACAAAGGTTTAGGATCAAATACTTGGTAGCGCTGGAAAACAGAAACAGCAAACGTCGGACAAGGGGTCCAATAGTTGGCGATCTTGCATTGATCGGTAGTGAAGATAACCGTCGAATCTCCTGGCCTGTGGCTCTCATTAAGGAAATTTCGCCCAGCAAAGATGGAGAAACCAGACTCGTATGACTTACTACAGCATCAGGCGAGTTGCTTATACCAATCCAGAGGCTTTATCCCTTGGAAGTTCAAGACATTGAAAATCACGAAACATCAAGAGCTAGACGAAGAATCGTGAAGCGTGTGAGATATCAAGATTGAAGATAAATCAACTATCATAGAATTAGGTGGGAGAATGTGCAGAAGAAAGAAAAAAGATACAAAATTAGAACAGCTTCAGGTTTCGTGTATAGTGAAGGGATTTTAACATCTTGTTACTAAGAGCAATAGACTCACGTGATGTAAATACAATATTGAAAAAGTCAGAAGAAAAAGAAATTAGAATTAGTTCGTTGTGACTACCTATCATCAGTGTTTGGAATATTGTAAACTCATATTAAGATTTTGTAAATTGATCAGGGCACAATAAATCGACAGAGAGAGTAGAGTCGTGTTCCCCTCTAAAGTCAGGTCTATAGTCAGTAGTTAGACATCAACCACTCAGAACAATATGGGTTCAAGTTGAACAAAATACCCATCCTAGCGTTAGTTTCAGAAATTGATTTTCAGGGTGATTGCAAGACTTTCCCTTCACCCTTCATGTTAAGTAAGGAAAGCAAAAACACTTTTTTTTCTATTTATTTAAGTATTTTTTTCCTTTTTTTTATTTATATAAGATGGTTTTCTTAAAAAAATTCCGATAACGGATTTGAGTATTTGAGTTAAGTCGGTGCGGTTGGGGTCATTCGGCTCTTTCACACCCTGCATGTACAGGATATCTAGATTTTGATGGACCAGCTATTTATTATTTTCATTTTCAAGGATGTCAAACGAATTTAAATGGTAACCTCTTTAATATTCATGTACAGAATGATGAAATTTTGATTACCACGCGCCACATTTGTGCTGCGACATCTAACTTGCGATTTTCAGGTTCGGAATCTACATATAACTTCATGGAGAAATGACCAGTTTTTTGAATTTTTTCGTGCCCGAAAATGAGTACACTGGGCGCGATGTGTGAAATATTGAGTTTTCGGAGATATTCAATTGCCGCATGTGATAAGTACATGGTTTTGGAGTACTTTTTCACGCTAAATCACGCAGTGATGTTCGTTTATTGATATTGGCAATACTAACTCAGAAAATCACCCAAAAAACGGAATTTTAGTACACTTTGCGCTGAATAAGTGGGAAGATGTGCAATTCTGATAGTTTTTTTTTTTTTTTTTTTGGTGTGGTATTACGTCATTACGTGATTCAGCGACAAGAATGATAAAAAAAATCATGTATCATATGCGACAATTGAATTTCTTCAAAATCTTGATGTTTTACAACTGTAAACTCTTTGCGCGTAATTACGCCTGTACCGGCGCAAACAAAAATTTGAATGATGGCCGCTGTTCATTTAAATTGTACGTGAATCTCGATTCTGTAATAAAAAAATGTGAGTTCTCATATGAAAAACGCCTGTTAGAAGTCGTAGCGCCACTGTGGAGCGTGATAATCAAAATTAAATTTTGCCATTGATCAAAGTATATATAAAAAATAAAGGGTAGTTACTGTTTGATGTTTTTTGATATCTTCAATAATAAAAGTATTAAGTACCTAGTTGGTCCATTAAATGTTAGACACTACCTATATTTGAATTAATAACATAGGTGATGATTAAAAATTATGTTTTTCTCCACTGAGTAAGCACGTTACGGCATTTCAACCTGTTATTTTGGCACCAAATAATCTTAAATATTGGCCCGAGACCCGGTAAAACTTTTCACCAGTCCAGAATTGAACCTCGGATCTCATAAGTTTCCAATTACATTGTTGGGGTGGGTTAGGGAAGGTAATTAACACTTTTCCCAAAAAATTTAAACAAAGATATCGTATTAAAATATTGGACCAATGATAATTATTTGAGGTTTAAAGGAAACTAAATGTTCAAAGTTCTCATTCCATATATATGTTGAAGAACGAACACCATGTTCACCCATCAACCAAATTGACTAGATGAAGAGGTTCGGAAGAATCTAATAACGTTAACAGCAAATTCCCACTACCTGCGTTGCAATCAAGA
The DNA here is from genome assembly GCA_030762985.1 of Adelphocoris suturalis. Lineage (NCBI taxonomy): Eukaryota > Metazoa > Arthropoda > Insecta > Hemiptera > Miridae > Adelphocoris > Adelphocoris suturalis. The sequence continues at coordinate 45,538,176 of CM061045.1, read as the reverse complement.
CAAATTCAACTAGATATTCAGAAATGCGATGCTATCATGGTGATGAATTGATGGCGTATGCTAAATGGAATGGAAAAAACGCGACAGAAAAATGGCTTTGCTCTCCCCAATATTTTTGTATCGCTTCAAACGGAAAGATTGTGAGAGAAGGATGAAAGAGTCCCTCCGTTCATTTGGACGGGCGACACGTATAACCGGATAGTCGGTGATTTCAGCAACAGAAACCGCGCTGGCAATAAATCGTTCGAAGCCGAAGGGAGCCGCGGCTAAAACGAAAACTGAATCCTGAACCTTCCAGCTCACTCATCTATAAGTAACTGTGGAAAGCCCAAATTGAAATGCCCCTTATCGCCAATCATTTGTTAGATAGGTTTCGGCTCTCCGTATCAAAACGCTCGCCCCATTAGCCCTCACACGGCGATCAGCTTACCGAAAACTTGCCTTGATGAATAGAGAATTTTTTCTTCTTTTTTTAAAAGCGAATCCGACAGTGTCAATAGAACGGTCCATTGTGAATTAGACCATCCCGCCTCTCTCGATATATCGGAAACCGTTAGCCGACGCATTTACGATCTCTTTTTTAACGTTCAATTAGAGGATGAAATATTACTTGCATAAAAGCAAGGAATTGGAGGAAGGCAAATAGTACCAAGCGATAATCCATTGCTGAATATGTCATCGGAAAAAATGTTCGTAAATGGACGGAATTTCCCGAACGGTTTTGTGAGTTTCATCACGAGACTCGCGTCGCCACAATGTACGATTTATTTTAGTTGTTGTAACGATTCAAGGCGCGACTATAGATATAGGTACCTATATGTTCTATACCGTCTTGATAAGAGCTAAATCTATCAATTATATTATTATGTGAGTTTTTAACAGTGAGACACGATACTTTCACTTGATTTGTATGAAAACCTCTGTTTGTGCAAATATCAATAGTTTTTTTTGTGTAACAATTGAAACTCTCCTTTTATCGACATACAGTATACACTCACAATTATATTACAAAAAGAAGAATATATTTAACACTCCAATGGTTGCGCCCCTTTTAGTGACATACAAGTTGTCGCCGGATCTATCAGATCCATAATCAACAATTAATAACACACAGAATAATTTGTTTATAATTTCATGTGGGTAGGTGGTAAGAGAGATAAATGTCATTAACCGAAGGTCCTTTATTAATGTTTTTAATAGAATAAACTTTTCCAATAATATTATTGTTAGTACCCATAATAGCTTTTTTTTTTTTTAGCATCCTTTTACGGTTGGTCAACATTAAAATCAAATAGGTCAATGTGTACATAATTTAGAAACCGTAGAAATTTCCAATTTCAAAAAATTAATCAAAATAATGTAAAATTTGGTGGGCTTGTTGGACATAATCCGGGTTTGATTGATGATATTTTAATAACTCGGCGTGCTTTTTAGCCTGAAACAATTTCAAAATAAGCGAGTACATTTTACTTATGAGACAAACCTAGGAAAATTATAAAAGTTAAGGAGATTGAATATTTTAGAGATAAATCATTATCCTGTTGCTAAAATATACTAATCTGTTCAAATGCAGCATAGATATCAAACTTATTATTCTACAATGATACACACAAAGAAAGTATGTTTGGATATCCTAATGCGCGAAAAAATAGATCAAAAGTGTTCCTAGCGCCGCTGCAAAGTTTGCCCTATAGGTATTGAAGAGGAAGTTTACACGTCTCCGAACAATCCCAACTCATGCACATGCAAAGGATCAGCATAGGTATATATATATATATATATATATATATATATATATATATATATATATATATATATATATATATTATTTTGAGGTATTACAGTAGGTTGGAAAAAGATAGGAAACACTTAAATAAACTTACAAAATTGAGATAATATTTCGCTGTGTCAGCGTCGTCAGCTCTAGTCTATATATATATATATATATATATATATATATATATATATATATATATATATATATATATATATATATATATATATATATATATATATATATATATATAAATGATGTTCTTGCGCCGAAAAATCAATTTTTCCAAATGAATGAATGAGTTCGATGGCCGGCACTTTTTGAGCACATCAAGTTAGTTGGTCAAATATCAAAACTGTAGATAACAAAAAAATCATCAAAAATGGCTTAAAAAAGGCTAAAAATCAATAAATTTTTACTTTTAGGAGACATTTATTCTAAATGAAAACATGGAAATAGAGCATAATAGAAATCAAGCAAGCGGGAGCCCCAAGCCAAACTTCTAAACATAATTAAGGGGGCACGTAATCAGTATAATAACAAAAATCGTAAGGTCCATTGGCATTGGGTGGGGGGGATCAGCCATTTTTCGAGTCTTAGGTCAAATGAAAGCTCATGACCAGTAGATAACGAAAATGGGTTTGGTTCATTGGATGGAATTATGTGAGGAGGGGGGTTCGGATCAAACATTTTTGGAGTGTTAGGTCAAATGAAAGCTCATGATCAGTAGATAGGAGCATCTACTTTGTGATGAGGGCACTAAATTTAGTATTACCCAAAGTTAACCCAGATGAACTAATTAACCACGGCCCCATGGGTGGTGCAGCATTGCCTCAAGAGCGATTTTCTACGTATGTAGGGGAGATAGTTCACATGTGCAGCATGGCTTTATGAGCAAATATATTGGTGGTGCAGCATTGCAATGAGCAAATATTGATGTGAAAATGGACTGGTGGTGCAGCATTGTATAATGAGCATATTTTTACGCGTGTAGGGAAGATAGGAGTTTATATAGCAGTATGGCCTTATGAGCGAAAATTGTGTGGAACTGGATTGGTTGGGTCGCGTTGCCTCATGATCGAATTTTTATGTGTGTAGGGAATATAGGAGTGTGTGCTCCGTAGTTAACAAAAACCTGTATTAAACGTTTAATTTTATCCCCTCTCCCCCTATCCAATCATTGTCTCTGTATGGTGGTCAAAAATCACTAGGAATTCTTTTCTATATGAAGATTACGTGCATAACGATGAAAAAGGAAGAAAATATTTTGTGAAATTAAAACAGAAAAAAAAACCGAGCTTACACGAACAGAAACCAGGACAGAAATTTTAACCACAGCTACATTCAATAGGTTTGAAGGCCCAATGTTTTTCTTTTTTTATTTTTATTTTAGCTATGACATAAAGGTAACAAACGCCCATTTAGCGATAAATTACTAGTATTTTCAAGTATTCTAACATCATTTTTGTCACACGTTTTCTGAGCCTCGAACGATTTTATATTTCGAACACACCTACATTAAACCGTTTCGAAGGATCTGTATTTTTATTGAACATCTAGATATAGAATAAGGACGCCAAACACCCATTTCGCGCTAAATTATGTATAATTTAAGATTGTTGAACATGAATAATTTTGCACACTATCTAAACCTCGAACAATTTGAAATTTTAATAAGATTTAAATTCAAGAGTTTTGGAAGCCTAATATTTATTTCACAAATTTAGCTATAAAATAAATGCATCCAACATGAAAAAAAATTTTTTTGGAAAATGAATTTTTTTTAACACACTTTCTGACTCTCGAACGATTTGAAAATTTAACCAAACCTACATCCAAGTGTTCATTTGAGAGTCCATTTTTTCTCGATATTCTAGCTATGAAATGAAGGCACCAAACACCAATTGTCGCTGAATTACGTGTATTTTCAAGATTTTTCGACGTCAATATTATTTTTGCGCACTTCCTGACCCTCGAACTTTTTCGTTAACTTCCGTTTAGAAATGGGTTTTCACAACTTCGTCGCGAGTTATTTAGTTCGTATTGTTGGAAAACTGGGATTCCTAGGAGCTTAAACGTTGAATGAAAGAACGAAATATGAATTTTCATGAAAACAAGATAAAAAATCATTACTATATAGTCACTATTGAATAAAATTTTTAAAAAGAGAAAACTTACTCTATACAGGGTGTCCCATCTAAACGGGCCCATCGGGAAATTACAGCCTTACGGTGCGAGCTATCGAAAAATTGAACTGGACCTTTTTTATAGTATTTCAACTCAGCTTCACGATGCGGAAGTCCGATTTTTATTTTTCCATGTTTTAGTGTCTCAAATTATTGATTGAAACTTACGGTTTCCTCTTGAACCCCCTTTTTTATTGCTTTTTTCGATTTTAGGTTGAATTTGAAACAGAAAATGCCTCAATGAAATTTTCTTTGTGGGGCTTCGTTTCTGAGTTATTCCACTTTTTGCGGAAGTCCGATTTTTATTTTTCCATGTCTCAAATCGTTGATTGAAACTTCCGGTTTCCTCGTGACCCCCCTTTTTTATTGCTTTTTCCGATTCTAGGTTGAATTTGGAACAGAAAATGTCTGTTTGAAATTCTCTTTTGGGGCTTCGTTTCTGAGTTATTCCACTTTTTTCGAAATACAGAAAATCGCCGATTCCTTTTAGACATTACCAACACTTTCTAACTATTTTTATCTTCAATTTTTGAGATGTTCACCAAACTTTTAAAATCAGCATTAAACTATCTATCATCAGACCCCAGCGTCCATAATCAACAATCACCATCAGGGGGATGACATTACATTTGAACCGCTTACGATTTAAAAAAGTTTTCCAAATCGTCGTTTGAAAAAAAAAACCCCCCTCAAACTGTTTAGTACACTCAGAATCAGTGTTCAGAATACTGTTTAAAAAATGTACCACAAGGAGACTTCCAGTCAGTTGTGTTGTGATAAATCGAAAATGTCTCCTGCTCCTTCTGCAGCCTCTGCTCCTTCTCCTGCAAACTGTATTCACGGGTCAAGAAAACAACAGCTTCTTGATACTTATTGTTCAGTCTGCATTATGATCTTTATTATTTAAAGAACCTTACATTAGTCCAGAATACGGCGTCTCATACGTTCTTCTAATAAATGAGTAATAGCAATGAACAGTTTAAGGGTTTCTTTTTTTTTTTTTTTTTCAAACGACGATTTGGAAAACTGTTTTTAAATCGTAAGCGGTTCAAGTGTAATGTATCCCCCTGAAGGTGATTGTTGATTATGGATGCTGGGGTCTGATGATAGATAGTATATTGCTGATTTCAAAAGTGTGGTGAACATCTCAAAAATTGAAGATAAAAATAGTAAGAAAGTGTTGGTAATGTCTAAAAGGAATCGGCGATTTTCTGTATTTCGCAAAAAGTGGAATAACTCAGAAACGAAGCCCCAAAAGAAAATTTCAAACAGACATTTTCTGTTCCAAATTCAACCTAGAATCGGAGAAAGCATTAAAAAAGGGGGGTCACGAGGAAACCGGAAGTTTCAATCAACGATTTGAGACATGGAAAAATAAAAATCGGACTTCCGCAAAAAGTGGAATAACTCAGAAACGAAACCCACAAAGAAAATTTCATTGAGGCATTTTCTGTTTCAAATTCAACCTAAAATCGAAAAAAGCAATAAAAAAGGGGGTTCAAGAGGAAACCGTAAGTTTCAATCAATTATTTGAGACACTAAAACATGGAAAAATAAAAATCGGACTTCCGCATCGTGAAGCTGAGTTGAAATACTATAAAAAAGGTCCAGTTCAATTTTTCGATAGCTCGCACCGTAAGGCTGTAATTTCCCGATGGGCCCGTTTAGATGGGACACCCTGTATATAACTAAATTTACAATGATGAAAAATAGTGCCTACTACCTAGAAACCATCCTGTACGTTTTCAGTTGTGGGGAGAGAGGAGGGCATTCTTTTCAGGCATTGGTGTTGCTAGGAATAAGTTGGTTTTCCATCGGGGAAATGGGAAATTTTATTTTCGTACTCGAGGTAAAATCAACTTTTAATGATTACCATAAAGTAATGATGGTTTTTTTTTTTTTTTAATTGAGGCAATGTATAATCAGTCAACTGAGCGATTAAATGAATAAATCATTAATGTACTTTTTGTCGGAACTTGATCTTTTATATATTTATGAAAGGGGGTTGTTCTATTGCGGTACACCCGATGAGTGATATATATATATATATATATATATATATATATACATCTTTGTTGTTGACAACCTGTCCCATATATATATATATATATATATATATATATATATATATAAGTGTATCTGTGTTGTTTGTATAATGGAAAAATAAATCGATAATCATTCCCAGAGAATTTTTCATTTGCGTGTAGGGATTTCTCATTTTGGATCAATGAATCGGACTTTTTAACCGATAGAACAGAATAAACAATGTGAAACAGCCCGTTGGTTTTAAGCTCGTGAATATTTGCATCATAAATCCTAGTTACGGGTGAGGATCCAAATGTCTCTATAAATCGACACCAGAGGCCATCCGTGATGGTACAATGTACCCGTTATAACGACGTCTCGTCGTTGCGAGACTCGTTCATTGCGGTGGGGTCGAAAATCTAATCAGGGAATGGAAGGATGCGGAGATGCAAGAGTTGGTAGAGGTTTCGACTTATTTATACGGATATGACCGACTCATCGATTTCACAGGTCTGCCGTCTCTTTCTGTATCTGCTTTCCACTAGATTAATATTAGAGGGGATGTGGGGAGGTCAGAAAGAAACTCTGAGAGGGGTGAACTCAAAACCCCAGTTATTAGTTCACTCATTCATTTACCATGAAGTTTATAAAACACAATTCCGTGTTGAATATATATGAACTGAGTAATGAATATCGCAAAAAAAATCAACCCAATCAGAATGTAGTTTTTTAAAACTAATTTCGAAGAAACCTTGAGCAATAATAATAATCGTTTTACCACTCTACTCAATGGACTTTGCGAAGGGAAATCGAATCGGCCATTCTTTTGCTGCATGTTTCATCAGCACATCGTGGTTCCTAACTCAGTAGACTCTCGCCGATTCGGCTGAAAATTGGCGAGCTAGATCACGGATGGGAAAATACAGTTTAGTATAATAGATTTAGTAGGCTGTATTGTAAAAACCTGAGCTTGATGGCATTGAAAATGTTTCACTGCCCATGCTATGCTACAAGCAAGTTTTTTCTTTGTGAACAATAATAAGTAAGTGCATTGATATCGCGAACCAAGGACGCACTATCAGTATCAAAGTTCATTTCAGGATCCTTTCTTTCTTTCAATGTTATGTTGTATAATCAGTTTTGTTGGCAAACGATGGCAATGACAATGACAATTTGATGGCAAACGATGATCGAATTTATTCCTCTCTCGCAGGAACAACATAGTACTTTGTATTCGATTTGAGGCGAAACATATGTTTATTTCACTTTAGAAGTAACTACTCAGTCGGGAACATGGACCATGTAAGTACATTCCAGTTTTGTTTTATATAACCCTTTCTATAAAATGTATGAAACCAGATTTTCCTGAAATAGGCAATTTCAATAATCAATTTCTCTTGCTTTACAAAATTATAAACTTCCATGTATTGAGGGACGTGGATTATGGAGAATTAAGGCACAAATCACTTCAACGTCGAACCATTCATTTACAATCGGTGGAACGATGATAAATAAAAGGATGGTGTGATGAGGGTGGAGGCGGAGCGGAACGTGAGACAATATGGGTTTAGACGGCGGGGATTTGCGAGCCCCTCGGTATTATTCCAACAAGAGAACAACAAGAGAATTGATGTTACATTAGATTTGCATCTACATAAAGGGGGCTGCGTTATCTGACGGTTTTGATGTGAAATAGTTGTGTAGTACGAACGGTTAACGGTTGGACAGTGGAGAGAGGAGTAGAAGTTATGACTAGATCGTGGGGGTGTGGAGAAGAATGGGAAAGCCAAGGCCGGGAAACTGAGAGAGGGCATTCGGACTAAAGGTGCGGTAAACCTTGAGAAGCTCCTGAGCATTAGAATCGGCAAACTAATTACTACGAGAAGCCCTCCCCTCTTACAACGCTTCCTTTCCACACGAGACCCCTCAATACCCGACTTTTGCACAGTTCCTTCCACCACGCTTCATTTTCCCTCCAAATCCTTTGTATACAGCCAGTCGCAGTGGAGAACCTATACCATATTGAAAGTAATAGTAATTTTTCCTTTTTTTTCCCCCCTAAACCTACTGAAAACTAATGAAAGTGGAACTAAAGAAAATTAAGTTAATAAAACCCCAGTCTAATATTTCAGATAGGTACTTCACAAAAACATAGCTCATAGCTAAGGGAATATTGAAATTGAAATATTTAGTCACTAAAAATGAAGAGGCCTGTAGCGAAATATAGGTGTAGACGGTGTTGAAATGGATCAAAAGTGCATCATTGGAGGGGGTGGAATTGGGAAGGAGTTTTTCGGTTTTGAGAAGTTGTGGATCAAAAGGATAATTTTTGCCGTTCAGCGAAAATTTGCGGTTCCGGGAGAAACTTAATTTTAAAATTATAAATTATCAGTCAACTGAAGTACCTTGAAAAGTCAAGAGGGTGAAAAATTTGTCTCTCCGTTCTGTAGTAACATATATACATATATACAGGATGTCTCGACTTAAGTAGGTAAGACTTCAGGGATCAATTCTACAAGTAATTTGCAACAAAATTGCCTTATAGATTTTTTCTTTTAGAGGCTTCGTTTCCGAGTTATTTCTCTTTTAAGTTTTTTTTCGTGTTTTCGACCTTACATCACAATAACAGCTTTCACTCCTTTATTTTTCGAGTTTTCTCAAATCTAAGGATACCTTTGGAAAGAGTGTTAAATTTTCTATCTTTCTAATGTAAATTCCATTTTTATTTATTTTTTATTATTAGTTCTAATTAGTGAAAAAAATGACCAAAGTTTAACATTTAAAAAAAAAAGTAAAAATGGTCGATTTTTCTTCGTTTTTCTGCTCCTCAGTGTGGAAGTTTTTCACCAAGCGCTCTTTGGGAAAAACTTTCTTAATCTGTCAGCTTTCCAACGGTTTACTAAAAAAAAATTTTTTTATGGGGAAGTTTTGGGAGAAAATAGCGTTTGAATGACAAAAAACGTAATTTTGTCGGTCAAAATCGACGTTTCATTTTTTATTTTTTATTTAAGAACCTATTTTATTTTATTATTTTATTTTTATTTCATTATGCACAGCTGTATTCGACGATAATAAACCAAAAAATAATAGTGGCTCTAACTCATCTTCCACCTGCCTCATCTACTTGAGCGAAATTAGATAATTATCGGAGGAGCAGGCGGAAAAATACGATAATACGATCGGCTACCTCAGTCAATTGTGCTTCAAAATTATTCCTCGGATACTTATTTTTCATTTGAGTGGGTACCTAATAATACGGAGTGGATTACCAATGAAAATGCTGTTGTGTATCAGAGATCGCTCATGTTATAAAAATATTATAATTACTTCTTTAAAAAAAAAAAAAAAAAAACCTAATAATACGGAGTGGATTACCAATGAAAATGCTGTTGTGTATCAGAGATCGCTCATGTTATAAAAATATTATAATTACTTCTTTAAAAAAAAAAAAAAAAAAAAAAAAAAGCAGGTTTTCAAAGTGTCTTCCTCCTTCCTGTACGCAGAATGCACATACCTTACGTAACGTCACACGATCCGCGAGGAAGAGAAGCCACCAACGCATACAGGAAGGAGGGAAGCACTTTTAGAACCTGCTTTGATTTATTTATTTATTTTTATTTTTATTTTTTAAAGAAGTAATTATCATTTTTTTATAACACGAGCGATCTCTGATACACAACAGCATTTTCATTGCCAACCCACCCCGTATTATTAGGTACCTACTCAAATGAAAGATAAGTATCCGAGGAATAATTTTGAAGCACAATTGACTGAGGTAGCCGATCGTATTATCGTATTTTTCCGCCTGCTCCTCCGATAATTATCTAATTTTGCTCAGGTAGATGCTGTGCATAATGCAATATTAAAAAAAAAAAAAAAAAAAAAAAAAAAAAAAATGAAACGTCGATTTTGACCGACAAAATTACGGTTTTTGTCATTCAAACGCTATTTTCTCCCAAAACTTCCCTATACAAATTTTTTTTTGGTAAACCGTTGGAAAGCTGACAGGATGAGGAAGTTTTTCCCGGAAAGCGCTTGTTGAAAAACTTCCATACTGAGACGCAGAAAAACGAAGAAAAATCGACAATTTTTACATTTTTTTCAAATGTTAAACTTTGGCCATTTTTTTCACTAACTAGAACTAATCAAAAAAATTGAAATTTACATCAGCATGATAGGAAATTCAACGATTTTTCCAACGGTATCCTTAGATTTGAGAAAACTTGACAATTTTGGGAGTTAGAGCTGGTTTTGTGATCTAAGGTTGAAAACACGAAAAAAATCTTTAATATGTCCAGTCATGCAGCATGACCCCATGAGAGAATTTTTGAAGAAATCTTCGACATTTCAGTCGCCATTGATCGTGTTGAGAAATTTTAGTTTATGATTTTGATAGACAAACATGGAATCAAATTATTAACACATGCACAGAGTAAACTCATCAGTTGTGATTACTTTTTTTTTTTTTTTAAAGCACCTACAACCTACGTTTTAAACAGCATTTCTAGCACAATTCTACGGACAGTTATCGTCTGGAATGACACATACATACATACATACATACATATATACATACATAAAAAAATGCATTAAACTTCAGAATATGATTCAGAATAGCCTGAAACCGATTTCTGCATAAAATTTTTTCAAAAATTCACATTCTACAAATTTTGAGGCGAGAGCAATAGCTTAATTTTCTTCAAAAATTCGCTAAAAGAAAACTCGGAAACGAAGCCTCTAAAAGAAAAAGTCTACAAGGCACTTTTTGTTGCAAATTACTTGTGAAATTGATCCCTGAAGTCTTATCTACTCAAGTCGAAACACCCTGTACATATATATATATATATATATATATATATATATATATATATATATATATATATATATATATATATATATATATCGAACAGTTACGCGATGTTGTAAATATTTTTTTGTCTTTAAATCTCAATGCACAGTTTTCAATTTCGACTTGTTATGTTATGCTGGGTACAAATTTTTACAGATAATCCACTGATGAGTGTTGAGGGGAGGGCTAGTTGCAACTTCTCATGTGAGCTTATGGTAGAGGAGGTACATCCAGAAAAATCATGGTCTATTCGGAATGATCAATTAAATAATGTCCAAACCAGACATACGAACGTCCGTTCATTACAACCATTACATACCAATATGTTTTCTTTTCCAAACCTCTTTATTCTCTCTCTTCTTGTTATTTTTTATCAGGCTTGCGAACACTACTTCTTCACATTCGCCCTTCTGCCCATGGATCCTTTCTCTAACAAGACTCAAGATCAACTGAAAAAAAAAAGACGAAGACACATGAAAATGGAGTCGCTGGGCGCCTAAATGTATGGATCCTGTTCGCAGAAAATATTTACTCTGCGATCGAGAGTACTCACCTTATTATTTTACTTTCCGAAGCATCCGATAATCTTGAAATTGTTATTGTTTGTCATTATCATTGTTTACCGAGTTGTGAAAGAGTGGACCAACTTGATGGAATATGGATTGGGAATCTGGATTTGAATATTGATGTGTGAACGCAAAGGCCTTCCTAATCCACAGGGAAGGAAATTCAAATTCTATCCAGTGACCCTGCATCGCGATGGATATTTTATTACGTTTTATTGGTGGTTTCTTGTTAGAATATGATATACTTTTAATAATAATATTTTTCTTTCCAAAGAGGGGCCCTTAAGTTCAAAAAGAGACGCAAAAATCCAGTGGATATATTGCAATCGAAAGATAGTAAAATCTACTGCACGAATACAAAGCTTCGGAAGTGAGGGACAAACGGCAAAAACCAATTAAAGAAGCTGAAATTGGTTCCAAATCATTTGCATTGTAGTTGATATTCTCTCTACCATTTTAACCATTCATTCGATAATGACTTGATTTGCCTTATCCCTGAAATGATTTTCAAAGTATATCAAAAAACGCTGCGAATTATTACATAATGGTTTATTATTTCTGAATCAGATAGCCAGCTGTAGTAACCAGCATGCTCTGGGGCTTTCGCCAGTCTCTTTTCTAGTATCCACCTCTGTTCTCGCGTTACAGGCTGCGCTTCCGATGGGGAGCAAATGGATGATCGTACAGCCACCCGAGTGGTCTCATTCAATCCACGGAGCTAATTTCTATAGGAATCAAACTAAAACCGTAGGTACGCTGGATTCCAAAAGCATCTGGGACATATCACAGTCGATTCTGCGTCCGAAATTACTTGGGTGACGACACCCTACTTACCTAGGCAGAAATATAAGTTAACAGCTATTTATCCAGAGGGTTCAGACTCCAACCTACCCATGTAATGCAATTTTAATTTAAAAACGATTTGCTTCGAACTATCTGAGAAGATTTTGGGAAGAAGAATAACAAAGGATTTTAGATGGGCTGGATCAATTATTTTTGTAACATACTAAAGTATGATTTAATATACTAAATATACTAGTTTGTTCAAAGTAGGTTAAATGTTATATGGGGTAAAAGTAATAAAATATAATATAAAATATATATTATATCCGTTCCGATACGCCCCGGACGCCTTTCTGCTACTCCACTATGCCCCTAATTCCGTACCCCCCTCAGGTTGGCGCGGCGTATTATATGGGTATAACACGTAAAAGTAATAAATATCCATTCTCCTACAACCCTCTGCTACACCCCTGGTCACCCCAGCCGCCACAAGGTGCCACGGCGCCTCTTCTCACTCCACCTCTCCCCCCCCCCCCCCTAACCCACCGTTATCCCCTGCCAAGCGTGCCAGGCGTGCGCGCGTGCGTAAGTCTAACACTCAAAGTCTCGAAAAAGACAATTTTTCGCCCGTTTTTGGCCCATAGCATCTATGCGAGTAAAGCGAGCGGGATGGTTAAACGTTAGGACCAACTAGACCCCAAATGGAGTCTATGTGCGAAAGAACGGGGTTTTTAAGTCAATTCTAAGGCCTTTTATGGCCCGGACGGCGGACGGCGGACGGACATTGCAAATTTGGATTCTACGCACTTTGAAACTTTGGGGGGTTATAAAAAATGTTTGCTATACGATCACATAGACATTATTGAAAATAATAAACCAAAAGTAGTGAATCATGAAAGTTTTGAATCAAAGTAAAAAAACGAGTTGATTTTGGCTAGGTTCGTTAGAAGAAAACGTTATTTTACAAGTATTTACAAACAGGAATGACAATATATTAAGTTGTCTAAAGAAAAGAATGAAGGTTTGATAAGCATCATTGCCACATTTGAAAATTATATACTGTTCATCTGGAATTGTTTGTGTCTACAGTTATTTATTCATTCAATGATTTATGACGGCAACGGTTCTTGCAACCTTGTATTTCGGATAATATAAATTATCTCCAAACATTTGGTTGCTCTAGCTGCCGTCCAACAGTGAACTGCCGATCAGACGCGCTGGCAAGGTTGAGTCTCACGTAGATCGCAAATTACGCTGGTGGCCTATCCATGCGATCGAACCTACGCTATATTACGAAAGTATCTGCCTGTGGTAAATCCTTGTCACTCCCAAAACCATAACAAATTTTAGCCTGATTTCGATGAAATTGTGAGGGTTTGTGCGGGTTGGCCCCTACACGGTCCGCTAAAATTTTCAATTGCGAAATTGAAAAATTTTTATAAAATTTTTCGTTTCTACCTCCTCAAGAAAATAAATAATATCTTTGGCAATACTTGAGCTGAGAGCACTCCTGATGAGGCAACCCTCGGCTCGTAAGATTCTTTTTTTCAAGGCAGTGGATTTCCAGCTCTCTTCCACAACCTTCTCAACGTGAAGCAATCGCTGAGATCCTCTTCTGGCAGAATGCCTGAAAACTTTCACAGTCCGCTAGCAAGGAGTGGCTCGCAATGAACCCAGGTAAACGGATTCTGTGAAATTTCTCATCCATCTGGTTTTCACAAACCAATATTCACCAGTACACAGCTCAGAATTTCTAGTCAAAATATCTAGTATCACTCCCAAACCTCCCTTTATCTTTTCGCTCTTGTTGCAAACTTCCATGATAATAAATAATTGTGCAGGAGGCTGAAACCAGAAAGCCTATAAAAAGTTTACAACCGTACATACAGCATCACAATGAAAGCAGAGGTTTGTGAAAACAACTTCTTTTTCAAATTTCCTTCCTTTCAAACTTCCTTGCTCACCATACTTATACAATCGATAACATTTTTGGAATCATGTATATTTATTATGATTGTTTTCCTTATATTATTGAGTGAGTTTCCAGCTCAAGGCCAATCATCCCGGGATTAGTTCCGAAATCGGCCACCACGTTCTTCAAAATGAACTCAAACGAAATTTCGTTTTCTTTTCTTTCTTTTTTTTTTTTTTTTTTTTTCTTCCTCGCCAGTTCAACCGATTTTGATTCGGTAAATGGAGATGAATTTAGTATTCTGACCCAAACGGCGCTACCCTTCGATTTTGATTTGTAAATCAAAATTTTAAAATTCCAAAAATAATTTCCAAATTGTGAGATTATTGGTTCCTACTGAGCACAACGGATTTTTCAGAATTCAAATCGAATGATTACAAAGGGAGGAAAGCGAAAAACGTTCTTGTAAGAGGCTCACGATATTCCGATATTACGGGCAACTTTCGTATGTCAGAATATTCCATTTTTGTGATATAAGAATCGGGTTTAGCGCTAATGAAAACTCTCCCACTTCAAATGTTTAGCTCAAAACTAAAATCGATAGGAATTAAAGGAATTGACGCCATAAATAATCGGCATTGAGCCCTCTTCCCTCCACCCATCCATAAGACGCCTAGGTAAGGTCGCTCTCCATTTATATCATTTAGATTTCTTTCTATTGCACCTTTCAGGAATGCTCTCGTTGAGATCGTGAGGAATGTAGACATGTAGGAAGTAAGGAAATAAGTGGAGCATAGTTAATAATTGGGATACAGCTATGAAGAGCATACCAAGTTACAGGCATTAATTACATTCATCTCATACGAAACCCACGATTCCAGTGTATTTCCTTCCGTTATTCAAAACTCCAGAGGAAGCTGCACAACCTTATATAAAACTGCTCCAAAGCGTTAGATCAACGCGTCAGCGTGTTTTCCGAAGGAGCCCTCCATCATAAGGATATTTATAAGAAATAGGTGGATTTTGCGGAAGGCGGGTTCTTTAGTATTGAACAACCCCCTCCTCCCCAGGGCACTCCACCCACCCGTTCAAAAGCTTTCTTGTCACATTGGTTGTTGACACATGTCCCTTCTACCGCGCCCCTAGATCCCGAACCCCGAACTGTGCTCGTAGCCTAAGGATTCAAACCTCAGAGGCATCCACCTTTGGGCTACGATAATATTACGATCTCTGTTCCTACCTACACGTTACAAATGTGCACCACTCTGGAACATTGAATTTAACGGATATCCTGGGGTATTAATAAACCATGATTTGATTAAAGCCAGAAAAACATTATATTTAGCTGTAGTCGTTGTTTAATATATCATATATAGATATATTTATGTATACATCAGACTGCGAGTCGCATTGAAAACAATTTATTAACGATCACAAACTGTTTAAATTGGATGTTAGGTCCTGGGACCACCGACTCGTTTCCGGCTAATGAAAGGGAGGTCAGACTAACCCTGTTTCACTACTCTTTGAGTGATTAACCGACTCGGTCCCGCTGTGAGCAAGTCGACACTGTCTTTAGAACCTCAATTTTCTAGTTAATGCAAATTTACCCCTATGGATAGAACCTCCCCCTGTACAGCATAATTTTAGCGAATTTTCCTAGAAAATGAAGCTATTGCAATGGCTCGGAAAATTTTGAAATACAAATTTTTGAAATAATTATACATATATATATATATATATATATCATTCCAGACGATAACTCTTCTTAGGACCTATATAAAAATTCCGTTCTTGCGTCTAAAAATCAAGCTTCCCAAACAGAACGATGAGTTTGTTGGACAGCACTTTTTGAGCGCGTTAAATTGGTCACATTTCAAAAAAATGATCTGAAAAAACACTAAAAATGGCTAAAAACGGCTAAAAGTTGTTAAATTTATATACCTTTTCTGTATTATATTGCTTAAATGAAGTTTATTAACTATAAAAATAAATAGAACATTCAAAAATGTATGTACAAAATTATACGAAAAATGTGCTTAAAATGCATTAAAATTTGATAAAAATCCACAAAAACTGCAAAAAAGCCGAAAATTCAAAAATTCTATTTGAATATATGATTATTTAGAATACGTTTTTTGTCTTAAAATTAATAGTTAACAATTTCCTTGCACTCAAAAAGCTAAAATTTGCGAACAATTCAACTTCATACAATACGATATTTTCAAAACAATGTATCATAGTATAGTACGATAATTTACGAAAATTCACTCATACAACCATGCTGCATGACTGGAATTGTTGTCTTACTCAATTAAATTTGTATCTCTTGTTCATACCGTTTTGTTATACCTTTTTTTCATTTTTTAGCTTCAACGTTCCTGCAATATACGAGTATGTTCCGTTGGGAGAGGGAACTTTAGAAACCTGCTGGATACAAACAAAAGTGATTTTCGGCTTCCAAAAGTTTCATGCATCATGCTTAACTATCATTCGATCAGTTTTGCAAACACAGTGGCTTGGAACCGAGCCTTGCCCGTCTCCAAGGGGTGGACACGAATTGGTTTTGCGATTTATTCAAATCTTTATCACGTTTGACGAAGAGCATGTATATTTATAAATTCATTATTCCTAAAAGGTATCTTTCACTGATAGTTATTTGAAATATCATGGTTTTGCGTGTTTCAGAATTCAGAACCCTTTAACCTATGAAATTGAGTGAAAGTGATATGTATTCCGATTAATGCGTACGTTCCAACCCTGTAGAAATTCCTAGTGGAGTAAAACAGGGCTCGAAATGGGGACCACTTCTCTTCATTTTATTTATCAACGATCTGGCATACCAGTTCAGAAATGATGAAAAATTGGTCCTCTTCGCGGATGCCATTACAGTCTTGAGTTTGGCTTCGTGCTGTAATTCCGATCTCCAAAAAGTCGTGAACGATGCTAACTCATGGACTGTTCAGAGGTGTCACTGTCTAGTTCTTAGTATCACCTAGACACAGCAATTGCATGTTTTGCTAAATGGATGTGTAGACGAACCTGTGAATGTTCTTGGTTTGATGATAGATTCGCGTCTGTCTTGGGTCAAACATATCGATTATTTGTTACCCAAACTCTTCTCCTGCAAGTATGCTATTCTTCGTCTTCGTGGTGTTGTCTCCATCTAGATTCTTCGATCTGTTTATTTCGCATTGGTCAACAGCAGGATCTCTTACTGTATACTGCTTTGGAGGAACTCAAGTCCCATCCACTCAATTTACATACAACAAAATGAGATATTAACAATAATCTATGGCCTCGATCAGCGTCAGTCTTGCAGGAGTTATTTCCAAAAATTGGGGACCCTCACAGTGCCGGGTCTATTTGTTTTCAGCTGCTTACTTTTTGTTAAGGAGAACCCTAACCTAATTGCAGTATGTATGAAATCGCACGACCACTATACACGGAAGCGTTCTGACTTCTGCCCCCCTCTCATCCGTCTTAGCACTTTTCTTGATTTCCATCCTGTACAGATCTGGTCTAGACTATATAATAAACTGCCTGCTGAAAATAAAGCCCTCTCAGGACGATCATTCAAAAAGAAATTGAAATCTATGTTAATTAGAGCAAGAGCTTAATAGTGTTGACGATTTTTGTGTGTCCTAACCTTTGTATTTTTTTTAATTTATTTATTTATTTTTTTTTTCTTGTTTCTTTTTTACCTGTCTGTGATGGTGATTTTATTTGTTAGAATGATATGGCGATATTTCAGTTCCCTCATTTAATCTATGTATAAATTTTATTTTGACGATTGTAATGCATCTTTGTATGATGTTGCTACAATAAACTCATTCATTCAAAATAAATCATTTATCCATCCATTCATTCAAAAATAATAATTTGGAAGTGTTTTAAAGATTATTGTAGGCTTAGATATGATTTCCCAGTCAAATCACGGGAATATTGAGAGATAGGTTGCGAGTAACCGAGTCCCTCTGGCGAGAGTGAATTAAGGAAATATACATTATGAATCATGTTCTATTTGTTGCATTTATGTGTCCTCAAACTTAGAGGTACCAGCTGTGAATGTGGGAGGATTGTATTAATTTTGTTAAAGATCGATTTCAAAAGAACGAGCTTGCTGGAAATATTAGAGCTCATGTAGGAATATACTACACGTTATACAATGAAATACACAGTCGGTGTATCAATGTAAGACACATAAAAACAGTGACGAGTGAAAGAAGGCAGTGGCAACAAGGATGATTGTCGACGGCGTCAAGCCCCAGCCTTATTACTAACGAAAAGCATTTACATGTAGCCTTCCAGAAATCAACCCGCCATGAGCCCTCTTCCCTGGGGAACCGGATAAGCCCTCTCCGGGTCGATACTCTCAAGAAGGCGTCAGTGATGTAGGTAATGCCCGACATTTCGATAAATTTGACCCCGGAAAAGTTCCCTTCCACTAGCCCAAGGCCCCTTCCCACTCATCTTTTTGGCCTCAGAAAGTGCTGAAGTGGCCCAGAGGGCTAAAAGTTGTGGGGGCAGGTGTAGAGGCCGAGCCGAATAACAGCTCATCAAGCTGACGTCAGAGATTTTTCATCCCCCTCCTTACCTCAAGCGGGTTTTTTCCCCTTCTTTTCAAGGGTCAAGTTATTCAGCGTGGCGTTTTTTGAACGTTTTCAATTATATAACGTCTATGGAAGAAGGCACGGCACAGTACATTGACATATAATATTACAGCAGTACACTACACATATGATCAATATAGAGTTTTGTTTTATTATTTTCAATATTGAATCTTTGTAATCGAACATGGAAAAAATTATTATTATTTTGAACACCCCCCCCCCCCCCCCCCCATTGAATTTTGTTGATTTACGTTTCAAGATACGTCGATTCCGAAAATCGAATTAGAAAAATCCTTCCGTCAGCCGTAAAACATACGCCATCCCCTGTTCGACCCCGCACAGAGGATGGGACTATGCAAAAACCTCAAAAAATGAAACTTTTGAAATAATTTTAATTTTATTTTTATGTTGTATTTAGGCACCTGCTGAAGCAAACTAGCACTTTTTTTTAAATTAAACATGATGGAGAGGCTTTTGGGAGGCACTAATATGGGCCATTTTCTACCCGATGAGTTTCAGCGCCTGGATAGGCAGAGCTAAATTTTACATTGTAAATTTGAAATACTTGGGAAATTTTTGCAGAACTTGAAATTTACGTATAATATACATGTTTAGTTTGGTATAGATTAGGTTTTAATTTTTTCGGACCATAGGATAAGTCACCCGTGAATTATGAAGAGTGTCTTGGAAAAGATATAGTGCTTTTTCATCTTTGGAAGACTGCAAAAAGTTAACGTCAACTCCGGTCGTCTTGGGACTTGTATACACCGGTCGGCACATATTCAGATGTTGTTCCTGTGAATATGGTCGTCACCTTCCGGCACCGGTGATGGAAATATATTTCAGAACCTATTGAGACTCAACATGATAATGAACTGCCTATTAGTTGTTTTGTAAACAGAGGCGTTCCATATGATATCTGAATCTCTGTCATGCTATGAGACTGTAAAAATTGTGTAACTGTTCACTCCTTCTCTTTTTCAGAGAAAAACAACGTTTTTAAAGTTCAATTTTCCTTTTTTCTAATAATTAAATAGGTACA
Source organism: Adelphocoris suturalis (assembly GCA_030762985.1). Classification (NCBI taxonomy): domain Eukaryota; kingdom Metazoa; phylum Arthropoda; class Insecta; order Hemiptera; family Miridae; genus Adelphocoris; species Adelphocoris suturalis. The sequence goes on along the minus strand of CM061045.1, from coordinate 45,518,426 downwards.
TACATGTGTGACTTCATATGCCATAAGAAATAAATATGATTTCTGCACTTCTGCCCCAATGGTTCTGAATACGTTTTGATCATAGAGAACCCTTATGAAGTACTGAAGATAACTCAATATTGTGGTAATTAAACATGATCTAATGAGCAAATTTTTGTACAAAACATCGACCTTTGATGACTGTTCAACTCAATTTCAACTGTAAAAGTTCAAACTTGAAGTTGATGAGCGTCAATATGTTTAACGTTCAAATGTACGACGCGACATTAAGACTTATCCTGAATGATGTTCAACCTAATGACAGAATTTTACGTGTTTTTGATATTTTTTCAATTTAGGTTTAAAAAGTGATTTCTACTAGTGGATAAATTCATAAGTGAATTTTTCAGCAATTGAGCACTTTTTTATGCGCCAGAATTGTTAGCATCCATAAATGAGATTCAAGCGTTTCTATTGATTCCCTACGAATTTTGGTAATTTTAATTTATTTTGTTAGCCGTTTTGGCGATGATGACATTTTCGTCCACATCCAAGATTCTCCTGCAAAATGGGGTTTTGGGACTGGTGGCAATCGATTCAGCGCCCAAAAATATATATATATATATATATATATATATATATACATATATATATATATATATATATATATATATATAATTATTTCAAAAATTTTGATTTTAAATTTTTCCGAGCCATTGCTATTTCTAGGAAAATACGCTGAAATTGTGTGTGTGTGTGTTTGTGTGTGTGTGTAGCATCACATGAATCTGTATCATGTGGTGCAGCAGTGTCCTCGTACTCACGGTGGCCGCATTCTCCTGTCACGATGCGGTTGCCAAGCAGATAGCAGGCGCTCTGTCGTCCAGCGGTTGGGCTGTTGAGAGAGAGAGACTATATCACTTGCCGAGTGACTGGGGCAAGAAGCCGGATATCGTTGCTGTCAAGCCCGATGGGTCTGCCATAATCCTGGATGTCCAGGTTGTCAATGGCAGCGTGGACATGGAGCAGACCTGGCGGGCTAAGAAAAGTAAATATGATAGAAATGATCTGCAACAGGCGACATCTGAGCTAAAAGGAGAGGCACCTAATAACATCAAGGTCATGGCTGCGACCCTGTCATGGCGCGGGGTGTGGTGCGGGAAAAGCGCCACGGAGTTACTCGAGTTGGGCATCTCGGCAGGAGTACTCCGTGGTATCACCACCCGTATCCTGAGCGGTTCTTACTTGAACTGGTGGTCATTCTACAGGGGCACTTCCGTATCCCATTCTTCCTCCTCGTCCTGCTTATGCTCCCATCCTTCCCTTATCTCCTTAGAGCCGGGGCGTCGGTTATATATGGGCGTCCTCCCCACTTTTTTGTTTTATTTGTTTATTTTTCAATTTAATGGTGTGCTCCCCGTCCGCCTTTAAGGGGAGTTTCGTAAAAAGGAAAAAAAAAAAAAAGTGTGTGTGTGTGTGTGTGTTTGTGTAAGAATTATGTTCGACTAATTTGGTCAGCTAAGAGTTTTTTTCACAAGAATAGCAGTTTCCGACCACTGTGCGCCTCCAAAGCTGTTATCTGAAACTACAGGACCAAACTTTTTGGAATTTCGCTCAAAAACCATACATAGGCAGATGATGTGCCAGTGAAATCTGCATCAATTTCGATATCCAAAGGGGTGATTAAGGTCTGAAATATTGAAAAAACGAGATCTCGAAAACTTTCGAAGTGACAGTAATGTTTTTTTGGGCCTCATTTATAGACATCATCCCAAAGAATCGGATGAAACCACCTCGATTGCTTACGTTCATCCGTTTACTCACCCCATGGGCTAGAACTATGGCAGGAAGACACGACAACATGGGAGCTGATCATAACTGGTGGAAGTAAGCACGCATCGCCTTGTAACAACGACTCTCGTATCAACTAATATATAACCTATGCAATTTTCACTTCACGAAACCGGGTTTGTCATTACTATTGTCACCTGTACACGGACTTCTAAAGTGTAGGTAGGTAGTTTGTTCAACATAAATAATTTTCAGTTAATTGGTTAGCTCGTGTTAAATATAGAAAAGTGTAGGTGTATTATTTAATTCAATTAATTTCTCTTCGATAGGCGTCTACATCTATGCAGATATATATATATATATATATATATATATATATATATATATATATATATATATATATATATATATATATATATATATATATATATATATATATATATATATTATATATATTTTTTTTTTTTAATACCAATTTATAATAAAGCGTTTAATAATTATAGACAGGTATTCTACGTAGAAGGGCAATCCAATACATAAATAATACACCTTTTATAATAATTTGCTGCGTTGTTTCACAAGCTGCTCGTACATCGGTCGAGAAGCAACTCAAGTACAAACAAATTTTAGGAGGTACAACCAGAATTTTTAAATGAACTAATGTTCTAAACTAATCTGATCTATTTTTCGCAAAGCAGTAGACAGATAAAAAACAGTTCCGGTCATGCTGCATGATCGCATGAGAGAATTTTCGTAAATTATCGTATTATAATAAATATTTTGGATTGTCTTGAAATTCGAACTTGATTTGTTCTGAAGAAATTGTTAACTACTAATTTTATACAAAAAAAACCCTGTTTCTAAATAATATCCAACAATTTGAAATAGATTTTGGATTTTTAACTTATCCCCCGATTTTCCAGCTAATATTAATGTAATTTAAGTTCGTTTTTATCCATAATTTTATGTTTAAATGTTCTAGGTCATTGTTGATAAACTTATTTCGACTGAAGTTCGGCACATTTGAAAAGATTGATATCTTGGCGCATGAAAGGAATTTTTATTTTAATCCTGAGGAGAGTCATCGTCAGGAAGGACACACACACACACACACACACACACACACACACACACACACACACACACACACACACACACACACACACACACACACACACACACACACACACACACACACACACACACACACACACACACACACACAGATATACCTCTGCACGAAAAAGCGTTCAACTCCATTGAAGACCATTTTCGAAAAATCTAATTGTTGAGTTTTTGGGCCTTTTGCAATAGCTCGATGTTTTACGAAAATTTGCTAGAAGCACTAAGTTTATTCGCTAGAAGCACTAGGTGTTGAAATTTCAAGGAACCGAGCAAATATTACGCCATATATTTTCCTTGCTTTCTTAACTCTGGATTACAACCCTATCTTACCTACACCCCCATCATTATGACTGCTACGTCATAACAACGGATAATTTAAAATTTCAATCATAAAATTTGAAATTTGCCTATTTTGAGGTATAACGCCAAAAAGCAGCTCAAAAAAAGGCCATAACAAAGTTTTCAAAAAATAAAGCTTCGAAATTAATGTCGTCGCGTAATTTTTAGTGATGCATGTGAAATTTGCAGCAATGTTTTACGTATTTAGATTTTTCTAGGCAGTATGACATTTTAAAGCCGAATGTCCAATAGATTAGAATAGAATGTCCAAGGAACGGACGAGTCATATAGTTGTTGATTTGAGCGAGATTTTACTCATACCCACACTAATATGGAGAAAAAATAAACTTACGTAAAAAATAATTGAAATCAGTTCCAGAACATTGTGAAACCAAAAATATTTACAGCTGTAATGCTTGAGTCAGTAATGAAAATAAACTCACACATCTCCCTGAATCTCACATAATTTACTCCCTTCAGGCATTTTCCAGATCGCCTCTTTAGCCACTTCAGTGGCGGTTGGTAGTCTCGAAATAATAGACATTTTCAGCAATACCTGTATAAATAACAACTTCTGCGGTGTATTGAAGTCATGCCATGTTGATTATTATTATTATTATTATATTGTTCCTGAAGCTGTTATTCTAACGTACCAAGAAGTTTGATTATTGGAGACGTGCAAATGTTTTTTGGGGGAATGAAATTTAAAACACGTAGAACATCTCTATCCCTATCCCTATTATTTATAAGAATGAAACTCCGTCTGTCTGTCTGTCTGTTTGTTCATGCTATGCACGGCTAAACGGCTGAGTGGTGGGAGTCTATCTACAAGCCCCCATCATCTTGGATTTCTCCGGAATAGTGTATAAGCAATTTTAAAATTTTCTAATCCCACCCGAACCATGGGCTGGACGGCGGGAGAGGGGTCCCCCCGCCCCCGCCCATTTTAATGCGCGCTTTTTCCCGTTCTTTTCGACTTCCCCAATTTCCCTACCGCTCTAAATGGCCATTGAAAATTCCGGAAAAATACCGGTTTCGAAGGTTTTTGAACGAGAAAGACGAAGGCGCAATCGGATCGGGAAATGCGTCAAAAAATGAAAGAGTACGGACCCGTTTTCTCGAAAATTCCGACGAAAAACTTCGTTTTTTCCCATTAAAAATGATCCCATGAAGAGACGTTTTTCGGGACGATGTTCGCGGGAGAAATACAGTGCAACACAGACCTTTTTTATATGAAGGGGTTCCAATGAACTTTGTATTCGAAACCTCTTGAAGGAAGGAACCTCACCGATTGAAAGGACATTTCTACAGAATAGCAGACGGGGGAAAGGACACCCCTCCTACGCAGATAAAATAATAGCCTATCTTTATTAAATCTAATAAACTTTTCGTGGATCCATGTAGTTTTTATAAGATTTAATTTTTCTGTGAGAATTTCCAACAGAAAAAAACGTCTGAGAAAGTTAGGTGAGTATAACTTCCTCAGGCCAACGAAGCAAGCAACATCCCCTACAGACGTTAAACCTACCCTTAGTGATCTACCGTTCCCAATCATTCTACAAGTCCCACTCAACAGTAAAAGACCATCGCATCTAAACAGCCACACCGAGCGAGCGAAGCGAGCAACTTAATGGGGGGAGTCCGGGGGGGGGGGGGGGGGGGCTTGCCCCCCTGGCTGGACGTGGAGGAGAGCGAAGCGAGCCGGAGCGGCTAGTTAACAATAAATAAATAAAAAACTGAAGTTCAATGAAGGGAACCCGATGGAAGAGGCGAATAAAGAACTCTATTTTGAATAGGACGGGCTGGGTTACGTCACCTTATACAAATCCTAAATTATAATCCACATCTTGGGTCTAGTCTAATTGAAGATCTTGAGTTTGAGATTTAAGATCTAAAATCTGTCTGGCTGGCAGTAAAAAGTCCATAATTCTAATCAACAAACACACGGACACACGATTTCATTTATGGAGATAAGATACTACGGGGAGGTGCTGTTCAAAAAGTGGGAAATAATTTTTTTAACTGAAAATACGGTGATGAGTGTTTTTGATGTAGTAGGAGAGGTTGCGATGGTGACAGATGCTGGAGACCGATAGGCAAGTTCAAACAGCAGTATATGAACTGGATCCCGGGGCTTTATATTTATTTCAAAGGTCGAAATTGAAAAGGGAGAGACAGCTATCGCGAATTCACGATAATAATGTTATCTGCAACAATGATCGATGACACGAACAATTATATTGTTCACATTAACACTATGATATGTGAAACCACCGGAAATTGTTGAACAAACAGAACAACGATGAAGATACTTCAATTTATTGAACAATATCAATATCATATATAATTATAGTTTCGTTCAAAATTCGTTTAAATCATGTTAAACTCGGTAGGGCCATTAAAGGCAAAATGGATTGCTATATTTGCCATTAAATTATTTTATCTGTATGATATGCCCCGTTAGTTGAGGCTTTGTTCTGTCAAATCGTCGGATGAAGTTGCTGTTGACTAGTAGACGTGAGGCTTCTGCGTTCATGTGTTCATGAAGCCGCTTCTCGTGTTTAGTTTTTTATAATTCCACTGAGTGTTTCTATTTTGAGATCCCGATGGAGGTTGTCATTTCCTATGTACCAAAAAGAGTTGTCGATACTTCTTAGCACCTTAATCTGAAATGTTTGTACAAACTCGCTGTTGGTGTTTTTCGTACAGCCCCAGAGCTGTAAGTCCGCGAAGAACTCAACATTTTCTTGCATGTGAGCAATTTGTACTATTTATAGATAGTTTGGAATTGCTGCCGAGCAACCAATAAATGTTTGAAATAGAGATTTAGTTTATCTCTTTTATTAATGACATTCTCCTTCCGTTTCAGTTTTGTTTCAAGCGTCATTCCAAGATATTTTGCAGTGTTAGCGTAAAATATCTCTTGTCCGTTCAATATGACTGGTATCTTAGTTATGTTTTAGCAAATTTTTGTAGAAAATAAAGCTATCGCAATGGCTCGGGAAATTTTAAAATCAGAATTTTTGAAAAGTTTCTCAATTGAAATCCGTTTTGAGGAATTGTGATCCGAATATGCGTGTGTGTGTGCGCGCGTGTGTGTGTGCGCGCGTGTGTGTGCGCGCGTGTGTGTGTGCGCGCGCGTGTGTGTGTGCGCGCGTGTGTGTGTGTGCGCGCGTGTGTGTGTGCGCGCGTGCGCGTGTGCGCGCGTGTGTGTGTGCGCGCGTGCGCGTGTGCGCGCGTGTGCGTGTGCGCGTGTGCGCGTGTGCGGGTGTGCGCGTGTGCGCGTGTGCGGGTGTGCGCGTGTGCGCGTGTGGGGGTGTGTGTTTGTGCGCGTGTGGGGGTGTGTGTGCGTGTGCGTGTGTGTGTGTGTGTGTGTGTGTGTGTGTGTGTGTGTGTGTGTGTGTGTGTGTGTGTGTGTGTGTGTGTGTGTGTGTGTGTGTGTGTGTGTGTGTGTGTGTGTGTGTGTGTTAAGCTAATTGAGCTAAAAAAAACTTTTAGCTCAATTTTGTGCTGAAAAACATAGTTAAATTTCATTATTATTTCCTAAAAAAACTATAAAAACTGGAAGAAAAAAAAATCGAAAGTCTTGTTGGAATTGCCAGATTTTATTTAGTTTAAGACTTTTCGCCTTTAAATTGGTTTTTTTTAATTATTTCCACTCCAGTTGCCCAAATTCCGATACAGTTCAATATAGGTATAATATTTGTTTGTAAAGTTGATATGGGAAGATTTTGGCTAACTTAGTTGTGGCTCCATTTTTCGGTCCATGTACTTACTACATGATTTACAGTGTCGGGTAACTTGTTGGTTGCTTCCTCTACTGTATCACCAACCGATAATATGGCAGTATCCTCAGCAAAGGTTGCAGTTGTGATGATTGCAAGGTATATCACGAGTATATAGAAGATAGAGCGGGGGCCCGAACACGTTACCTTCAGAGACTCCAGCCCCATGTTTGCATGAGCCTAGAATACTCTACATCATGTTTCTTCAATAGGTTTGTTCAATTGTTTCTTTCATACTTTAATAGGTTCTAATAGCCGATCGTTCAAATTGATTTAAAACACGTGTAGTTCAGGTGAGGCGAGATTTAACAATCTATGAACCTTTCTACAATATCATTAGCCAATTGCAATAATAAAGCCCAAACGCTTCGAGAATTTGAAACAGAGAACAAAATAATTTCATTGATATTTACTCCCTGTTATTATTGATGATGATTTTGAGGAGTTTCTAAATTATCTTGTTACAAAAAAATAAAAAATATCTCTGATCTTCTTATAAGCCACATTATTTAATGTAACTTAAATCTGAACATTCCTCATTAATTTATATTGAGTCTTTAATAAACATTACTTTATTATGTTGTTTATGAATATGTCGCCGCCCTATTGTGAAATCAGCGTTTTTGTAAAAATCCTAGCCTTTTTACGATACGCCACCTTTTCGTAATAAAAACGCTGTAAATTATTTCACAAAGGTTTATTTTTTGTTCAATTGAGTATGATCGTAGTTTTAGTTGGCTTGCGTACGTCATAAGGCCCGTCCAGACTCCTCGGCGTGTCCTCTTTCGAGTTGCCACAACCTATACTTCTATAATTATATACGCATGTTTATATTTCTCGATTTGAGCTCCTATCTATTCAAATAGCTATTGCCTCAATGATATCATAATCTAAGTACGTACGAAAAGTCGAGAGGATATGTCCTAGAAAAAAATAGCTATTGCCTCAATGATATCATTATCTAAGTACGTACGAAAAGTCGAGAGGATATGACCTAGAAAAAAACATTTATTCATGCCTCGAAGGAACGCTGTACCCACCTCATGGTGCCGCGGTGTATTATATGGGTATAACACGTAAAAGTAATAAATATACCCATTCTCCTACACCCCCCTGCTACGCCCCTGGTCACTCCAGCCACCACAAGGTGCCGCGGGGCCTCCTCTCACTCCACCCCCCGCTCACCCCCCTCGCCACCCACCGTGACCCCCTGCCAAGCGTGTCAGGCGTGCGTCTAACACGTCTAAGACTCAAAGCCTCGAAAAAGACACTTTTTCGCCCGTTTTTGGCCCATAGCACCTATGCGAGTAAAGCGATCGGGATGGTTAAACGTTAGGACCAACTAGACCCCAAATGGAGTCTATGTGCGAAAGAACGGGTTTTTAAAGTAAATTCTTAGGCCTTTTATGGCCCGGACGGCGGACGGACATTTCAAATTTGTATTCTACGCCCTTGAAACGTAAAGTGACAAAGTGAGGGGGGGTTATAAAAAGTTTTTGCTACACGGTCACATATGCTTATTATTGGAAGTAATAAACCAAAACGTTGGAATGACAATCAGCCTAGTATCTGTAAGCCTTTTCGTAAAGAAGCTGGAAGAGCTCAGCCTTTTTGCCAAAACTGGCAAACCAAATTTGACAAAAAGGCTGAGCGTGATCTGCCTTAGTTTGGTGGTCTGGATGCTCGCAAGCTCGCATCACAAGAATACATAAACATCAAGTAGCCAATCCCTTTGTAGATAATCAGATTAGTTGGACATATAGTTCAGAATGGTGTGTATATTTTGTCATTCCAACGTTTTTATTACGAAAAGGCGGCGTATTGTAAAAATACTAGGCTTTTTACAAAATGTCTGGTTTCACAAAATGGCTACAAAATATATACCAACGAACAGCTCTTAGTTCACCTTGCTAATAAAACTGATTTATGATAACTAAGGATATTATTACTATTTGTTCGGGAAACTAGTGGTAAAAATCAGAATCAACCCACTCAGGTTCTAGTTATAATCTGCGTCCGGAGGTTAGTAAGAGCAGGACTAGCCTCCAGAAAGTGCTGGAAGGACATATCAACTCCCACACAAAACCTCACGGGCTACTGTACTAAGCAGCAGTCCAGCAGCAAGAAGGATTTGACCAGGGGAAAACCCCGCTTGTCTCTTGGTTATTCACACCCTCCGTGGAAGTTTGGTAATGTAAAAATACCAACAGGGTACAGGACTTCACACAGTCTTATGATCTTAACCTGCCATCGCTCAGCAAGATGGTATTGGTTTGTTGCATTTAGGAGATCTGACCCTCAATATGTATAGATTTCATCTCACAAGAGTTACTGCCGATGACTTTCCTGTCAAGAGCATCAACAGACGCATCGCCATTGACACGGGCTATGGAAAAAGTGGCCTTAACAAGAGCAGTTGAGGAATATATTCTCACATGACTTGGCAAAACTTCTTCCGTTGTCTTCGATTGCTTTAAACGGGCGACTATAGATACTTCTATTTTAATTCGGAATTTCTTTCAGAGTAATGAATTTAGATTTTTTTCTTCTTTTTTTTTCTTACTTAATATTTATAATATTTGGTTGTGAAAACTACTATTATCCCAAGAGTTGATCTACTGGAACCATCATAAGGCAACGAAACCCTTTTAAAAGTTCACGTACTGTTCTGATGTATAACCCTTATAAAAATTCTTGTACAATCTTCAATGTATCTTGCCGTCCACCGTCCGGGCCATAAAAAGCCTTAGAATTTACTTAAAAACCCCGTTCTTTCGCACATAGACTCCATTTGGGGTCTAGTTGGTCCTAACGTTTAACCACCCCGATCGCTTTACTCGCATAAATGCTATGGGCAAAAAAGGGGCGAAAATGTGTCTTTTTCGAGGCTTTGAGTGTTAGACGTGCTAGACGCACGCCTGGCACGCTTGGCAGGGGGTCACGGTGGGTGGTGAGGGGGGTGAGCGGGGGTTGGAGTGAGAGGAGGCGCCGCGGCACCTTGTGGTGGCTGGAGTGACCAGGGGCGTAGCAGAGGGGTGTAGGAGAATGGATATTTATTACTTTTACGTGTTATACCCATATAATACACCGCGGCACCATGAGGTGGGTACAGCGTTCCTTGGAGGCATGAATATATGTTTTTTTCTAGGTCATATTTGTGTGTTAATACCAATGCTTTTCCTACGCATATTTAATAACATATCCTCTCGATTTTTCGTACGTACTTAGAAAATGATATTATCGAGGCAATAGCTATTTGAATAGATAGGAGCTCAAATCGAGAAATATAAAAAAACTATAAAAAAAATATAAAAAAAATATAAAAATATAAAAAACTCCGTCTGTCTGTCTGTTTGTCGTGTCTATGCACGGCCAAACGGCTGAGTGGGAGGAGTCTACGAGTGGGGGGATCTTTTCGGGATTTTCCGAAAGAGTGTATAAGCGAATTTAAAATTTTCTAATCCCACCCGAACCATGGGCCGTAGGGCGGGAGGGGGGTCGAAGTAATAATTAATGTGCGCTTTTTGGACTTCCCCGCTTCCCCAACCCTTCTAAACGGCCGTCGAAAATTCCGGAAAAATACCGGTTTCGTAGGTTTTGAAACGAGAAAGACGACGGCGCGATCGGATCGCGAAAAAAGTATCGGGAAATGCGTCAAAAAAATGCGAAAGTACGGACCGTGTTTTCTCGAAAAGTCCGACAAAAACTACGTTTTTTCCGATTAAAATATACCCCATAAAGGTACGTTTTTCGGAACGGTTTTTGCGGGCGAAATACAGCTTTGGGTCCGCCGAATCCGAATCCGAAATCGGATATCGAAAAAAGTGACGAGAACTCGGTCAAATTGCGAGTGGAAGCGAGGCGAATCGTTAAAATTACATTTTTAATCGACCCGGCCCGCCGTTACACAACGTTGCTTACCAGAAGGGACCCTCACAGGGGGGTTCGCATTTGCACTTCTACGCAATACCTTGCGAGGCGAGCAGGTATACATAGGTACCTACCTTTCGAGCGAAGCGAGAGCCATTTCAACAGAATAAATACGGACTTTGTCCTACACATATACAGGTATACCTTGCGAGCGAAGCGAGCAACATCCCCTAATAAACTTTTCGTGGTTCCACATAGTTTTATAAGATTTAATTTGTTTGTAAGAATTTCCAACAGAAAAAAACGTCTGCCAAGTTGTGTGGGCAGTATAACTTCCTCAAGGATATACAGGTATACCTTGCGAGCGAAGCGAGCAACATCCCCTAATAAACTTTTCGTGGTTCCACGTAGTTTTATAAGATTTAATTTGTTTGTAAGAATTTTCTACAGAAAAAAATATACAGCAATACTTTGCGAGCGAAGCGAGCAACATCCCCGAATAAACTCTTTGTGGTTCCACGTAGTTCTATAAGATTTGATTTGTTTGTAAGAATTTCCAACAGAAAAAAACGTCTGCCAAGTTGGGTGGGCAGTATAACTTCCTCAAGCGAGCGGAGTGAGCAACATCCCCTACAGAAGTTAAAACTACCCTTAGAGATCTACCGTTTGTGAGCGAAGCGAGCAACATCCCCTACACGTTTCAATTGTAATACATCGCATGTATACAGCCACACTTTGCGAGTGAAGCGAGCAACATTCCCTACATGCCACTCTTTGCGAGCGAAGCGAGCAACATTCCCTACATGCCACACTTTGCGAGCGAGGACGTGGAGGCGAGCGTAGCGAGCCGGAGCGGCTAGTTATTAATAAGAATGAAACTCCGTCTGTCTGTTGCTCTGTCTGTCGTGTCTATGCACGGCCAAACGGCTGAGTGGGCCGGATCTACGAGTGGGGGGATCTTTTTGAGATTTTCCGATAGGGTGTATAAGCGAATTTAAAATTTTCTAATCCCACCCGAACCATGGGCCGTAGGGCGGGAGGGGGGTCGAAGTAATAATTAATGTGCGCTTTTTGGACTTCCCCGCTTCCCCTACCCCTCTAAACGGCCGTTGACAATTCCGGAAAAATACGGGTTTCGTAGGTTTTCCTACGAGGAAGACGACGGCGCGATCGGATCGCGAAAAAAGTATCGGGAAATGCGTTAAAAAAATGCGAGAGTACGGACCCGTTTTCTCGAAAAGTCCGCCGAAAAACTTGGTTTTTTCCGATTAAAATATACCCCATAAAGGTACGTTTTTCGGAACGGTTTTCGCGGGCGAAATACAGCTTTGATCCCGCCGAATCTGAATCCGAAGTCGGATATCGAAAAAAGTGACGGAAAGTAGGTCAAATTGGGAGGGGAATTGCGAGGGAAGCGTTTAACATCAGAAATTAGTCGACCACGGGCCGCCGTTACACAACGTTGCTTACCTGAAGGGACCCTCACAGGGGGGTTCCCATTTGCACTTCTACGCAATACCTTGCGAGCGAAGCGAGAGCCATTTCAAATAATAAATAAGGACTTTGTCCTACACATATACAGGTATACCTTGCGAGCGAAGCGAGCAACATCCCCGAATAAACTTTTCGTGGTTCCACGTAGTTTCTAAGATTTAATTTGTTTGTAAGAATTCCCAACTGAAAAAAACGTCTGCCAAGTTGGGTGGGCAGTACAACATTCCCTAATAAACTTTTCGTGGTTCCACGTAGTTTTATAAGAATTAATTTGTTTGTAAGAATTTCCAACAGAAAAAAAGTCTGCCAAGTTGGGTGGGCAGTATAACTTCTTCAAGCGAGCGAAGCGAGCAGCATCCCCTACAGAATAAATACGGACTTGCGAGCGAAGCGAGCAACATCCCCTAATAAACTTTTCGTGGTTCCACGTAGTTTTATAAGATTTAATTTGTAAGTAAGAATTCCCCAACAGAAAAAAACGTCTGCCAAGTTGGGTGGGCAGTATAACTTCCTCAAGCGAGCGTAGCGAGCAGCATCCCCTACAGAAGTTAAACCTACCCTTAGGGATCTACCGTTTGCGAGCAAAGCGAGTAAAATTCCCTAAATGCCATACTTTGCGAGCGAAGCGAGCAACATTTTCTACATGCCAGACTTTGCGAGCGAAGCGAGCAACATATCATACATGCCAGACTTTGCGAGCGAAGCGAGCAATATTCCCTACACGCCACACGTTGCGAGCGAAGCGAGCAACTTAATGAGGGGTCCGGGGGGCTTGCCCCCCGGCTGGACGTGGAGGCGAGCGTAGCGAGCCGGAGCGGCTAGTTATTAATAAGAATGAAACTCCGTCTGTGTGTCTGTCTGTCGCTCTGTCGTGTCTATGCACGGCCAAACGGAGTCTACGAGTGGGGGGATCTTTTTGGGATTTTCCGATAGGGTGTATAAGCGAATTTAAAATTTTCTAATCCCACCCGAACCATGGGCCGTAGGGCGGGAGGGGGGTCGAAGTAAGAATTAATGTGCGCTTTTTGGACTTCCCCGCTTCCCCTACCCCTCTAAACGGCCGTTGACAATTCCGGAAAAATACGGGTTTCGTAGGTTTTCCTACGAAGAAGACGACGGCACGATCGGATCGCGAAAAAAGTATCGGGAAATGCGTTAAAAAAATGCGAGAGTACGGACCCGTTTTCTCGAATAGTCCGCCGAAAAACTTGGTTTTTTCCGATTAAAATATACCCCATGAAGGTACGTTTTTCGGAACGGTTTTCGCGGGCGAAATACAGCTTTGGGTCCGCCGAATCTGAATCCGAAATCGGATATCGAAAAAAGTGACGAGAACTCGGTCAAAATGCGAGGGGAAGGGGGCGAAACGTTTAAAATGAGAAATTAATCCACCCGGGCCGCCCGTTTCACAACGTTGCTTACCAGAAGGGACCCTCACAGGGGGGTTCGCATTTGCACTTCTACGCAATACCTAGCGAGGCGAGCAGGTATACATAGGTACCTACCTTGCGAGCGAAGCGAGAGCCATTTCAACAGAATAAATACGGACTTTGTCCTACACATATACAGGTATACCTTGCGAGCGAAGCGAGCAACATCCCCTAGTAAACTTTTCGTGGTTCCACATAGTTTTATAAGATTTAATTTGTTTGTAAGAATTTCCAACAGAAAAAAACGTCTGCCAAGTTGGGTGGGCAGTATAACTTCCTCAAGGATATACAGGTATACCTTGCGAGCGAAGCGAGCAACATCCCCTAATAAACTTTTCGTGGTTCCACGTAGTTTTATAAGATTTAATTTGTTTGTAAGAATTTCCTACAGAAAAAAACGTCTGCCAAGTTGGGTGGGCAGTATAACTTCCTCAAGCGAGCGGAGCGAGCAACATTTTCTACATGCCAGACTTTGCGAGCGAAGCGAGCAACATATCCTACATGCCAGACTTTGCGAGCGAAGCGAGCAATATTCCCCACATGCCACACGTTGCGAGCGAAGCGAGGAGGCGAGCGTAGCGAGCCGGAGCGGCTAGTTATTTATAAGAATGAAACTCCGTCTGTCTGTCTGTTTGTCGTGTCTATGCACGGCCAAACGGCTGAGTGGGGGGAGTCTACGAGTAGTGGGATCTTTCTGGGATTTTCCGATAGGGTGTATAAGCGAATTTAAAATTTTCTAATCCCACCCGAACCATGGGCCGTGGGGCGGGAGGGGGGTCGAAGTAATAATTAATGTGCGCTTTTTGGACTTCCCCGCTTCCCCAACCCCTCTAAACGCCGTCGAAAATTCCGGAAAAATACCGGTTTCGTAGGTTTTGAAACGAGAAAGACGACGGCGCGATCGGATCGCGAAAAAAGTATCGGGAAATGCGTCAAAAAAATGCGAAAGTACGGACCGTTTTTTCTCGAAAAGTCCGACAAAAACTACGTTTTTTCCGATTAAAATATACCCCTGAAAGGTACGTTTTTCGGAACGGTTTTCGCGAGCGAAATACAGCTTTGGGTCCGCCGAATCTGAATCCGAAATCGGATATCGAAAAAAGTGACGAGAACTCGGTCGAATTGCCAGCGGAAGCGAGGGGAACCGTTTAATATGACATTTTTAATCGACCCGGGCCGCCCGTTTCACAACGTTGCTTACCAGAAGGGACCCTCACAGGGGGGTTCCCATTTGCACTTCTACGCAATACCTTGCGAGGCGAGCAGGTATACATAGGTACCTACCTTTCGAGCGAAGCGAGAGCCATTTCAACAGAATAAATACGGACTTTGTCCTACACATATACAGGTATACCTTGCGAGCGAAGCGAGCAACATCCCCTAATAAACTTTTCGTGGTTCCACGTAGTTTTATAAGATTTAATTTGTTTGTAAGAATTTCCTACAGAAAAAAACGTCTGCCAAGTTGGGTGGGCAGTATAACTTCCTCAAGCGAGCGGAGCGAGCAACATCCCCTACAGAAGTTAAAACTACCCTTAGAGATCTACCGTTTGCGAGCGAAGCGAGCAACATCCCCTACACGTTGCAATTGTAATACATCGCATGTATATAGCCACACTTTGCGAGCGAAGCGAGCAACATTCCCTACATGCCACACTTTGCGAGCGAAGCGAGCAACATTCCCTACATGCCACACTTTGCGAGCGGAGCGAGCAACATTCCCTACATGCCACACTTTGCGAGCGAAGCGAGCAATATTCCCTACATGCCACACTTTGCGAGCGAAGCGAGCAATTTAATGGGGGGGTCCGGGGGGCTTGCCCCCCGGCTGGACGTGTAGGCGAGCGTAGCGAGCCGGAGCGGCTAGTAATTATAGAAGTATAGGTTGTGGCAACTCGAAATAGGACACGCCGAGGAGTCTGGACGGGCCTTATGACGTACGCAAGCCAACTAAAACTACGATCATACTCAATTGAACAAAAAATAAACCTTTCTGAAATAATTTACAGCGTTTTTAAATGAAATAATGTAATCGGGTTCGCCCGTACAAATATAATTAAATAAATAACTCCTTACTATTAAAGCAATGAATTTGGGTATGTTGACTCATGTCACAACCCTTCCTGTTTGATGGACACCAAGGAAAATATCATCGGAACACCAACTGTTGATGATAGTGTATGTGGTTAATGACACCATCGTTAGGCTACAAGATTTTGTGCAGCTGGTAGTTTCATAGCTCCGAGTTAATTGATCGAGTAACGTCATAATTATAAAATGCTGACGCGCTCTTGACTAATTAAATCTAGCTTACAATTATTTAAATGTACCGGTACATGAAGAATTGAGCACAATGTAATAATGAAAATAATTTTTTGAAAATCTTAGTGGTACTATAAAATTAATGTATAGTAATATCAAATTAGAAGTGCAATCATATTCGCTCAGTATATTTTCCACGTGCAGGCAACATGTATTAATAAATTAAACTTACCTATACATAAGGATATATTATTTATCGACAGGAAATCAGGTTCTATCCTATGCCTCGGACTTGGAGCTCCAATGTTCAGCATGGGACATGATTGTTAAATGTATAAGAGAGTCCCGGGGTAACTACAAAGTCAATTTACAAACATAGTATCCAATTTTCTGGTGGCCCATTCAAACTGGCGATCACAATCATCACATTTCCAATGCTCGAGATCTTCTTGAATCCGAAGTTTCTATGTAATGAGGAATACACCGAGAGATCATACTCTGGGAACATGAACTTGAGGTTATCCCTTTACACTCAGGTTTTCTTCAGCGTTTCATGACTAAAAAATTGGATGTTTGTCCATTAGTGGGAGCTTAGGTAGGGAGAAAACTCTAAAAAAGAAGGGGCTAAAGTTTAGTTAGCAGAATAACCGATGCCACTGATAGGAGTCGTATAGGAGGGGA
The DNA here is from genome assembly GCA_030762985.1 of Adelphocoris suturalis. Classification (NCBI taxonomy): domain Eukaryota; kingdom Metazoa; phylum Arthropoda; class Insecta; order Hemiptera; family Miridae; genus Adelphocoris; species Adelphocoris suturalis. The sequence goes on along the minus strand of CM061045.1, from coordinate 45,501,670 downwards.
TGGTATCGGTCTTTTTGAGGTTACGTATTGTGTGTGAGGCTTATTCTCGACAGGTGATCATCGTGCATTTCATTAAAGCGTACCAGTAAGAGCCAATTTTCTGTGGTTGACACCAAAATTTCTAGCAAAAGTAAGGGTCGACTGAAGAAATTGAAAAAAATAAATAAGGAAATCGCTTGCTACAGTGATCTAGAGTGAGAGGAATCCGGTGTTGTTCAAAGCAGTATTTCCTTCAATCGAAAATGTGTAAAAATTAAGTTGATCGAAGATAGAAAAACTATTATTCACGTTGAAGTACCTCAGTGTCGAGATGAATAGTTTTTCTCCTTCAAAAAAGTAAAGAGGTATATTAGAAACATAAGACTTAGGAGATGAACAACTAAATTAAGATTTAAAAAAAAAATAAAAAAGTAGTGACACACTATCACGAACTGAGTGGGATCGAATACTGTTCATTTTACCGAGAATTGGGAATAGGCGAACGTCGATGACCCATAGCTTTTACATAACTACCTTTATAAACTAAGACGACATAATGCTGTGTGCAAACGGCTTTGCCTACTTCCAATTTGGTTTCGAACGATTTTATCAAGCTGTGGCTCTATGTATGTAAGTATTTCTTTGTATAATAATACCAAACGTTTCTCGACGATCTTCATTTTAATTTCATCTGTTTTGGTATCTTTTCTAATTTTTATTTGAAATAGTTGGACCTTCGAAATAACGGAACTCCAAGGCGACAGAAACGGGCTCAGTAACTGCGGTTAGGAAAACTCTACTACAAAATTCAGAATGTTTTCTACTAATTTTCAATTCTATGATTTTGAAAATGTCTTTCATCTTTCTTCTCATTCTTGTGAAAAAATAATATTCACATTTTATTAGGTGTGGATCATTGTTCGAAGTTCACGACAGCCAGAGAAAGCGTGCGAGAACTTACAAAAAAAAAAGACCTAAAAACTCTGACAGTTAAACTGTTTTAGTTTCAGCTTGTGCTGAAACGGATTTTTGTGTGATTACTTACCCTATAGCTTCACTACTAACTGAGGAACGTCCTAGAAAGTGCATTGAAACTACATGGTTGATGACAGATACAAGGTAGATAGGAATATCTACGTCATTTTATGCTGGACACTTCGTGTAGCCTTTGGGTTGCATGCATGATGCAAGGAGAAGGGGTGTCACCCAGTCCTCTCAATATTCCTTCAGAACTCCCGACCTAAGATTGGTGTCAAATGAAAGTTTCCACATCACACGCCTTGGCATTTAGTTGTCAGGTAATTAATAATGCGATTTATTTAGGTAATGGGAAGTACCAAGGCACTGGCGCTGTTCTCCGATGTACATTCTCTTTCACGAAACTGTTTTCCATTGCAAAGTAACGGTAAGAGAAAGCAAAGTTTCAAAATGTTAGGATAGGTCAACAAATCTCAGTTGGTAGGTAATTGCCAGAAAATTGTATACTCCTACACTAGTCCAACTCAAAGGAAGATTGTGTAATTTCTTTGTGAATAATTTTTCTTTCATATAGTAACTTTTGTATTATGTTGATACAAATTCAATAAAAAAATAAAATAAAATAAAATAAATTCGATGAAACTCGAAATAAAAACAAGTATGTAAAACCAGCTATATATTATTCACACCAGCCGTGGATATCACACTACCTTTTTTTTTTTTTTTTTTTTTCACTCAAACCCACCCCTGTAGTATTCCCTAAAAAACCCTTAAAATATTCGAGGTGTGCGGCTGGTTCAGCCGTGCTCCAGCTGTTCCCAATTCGCTGTGTAGTGAAGCTTCACTACACAGGTTTCCCTCTGCAACTTCTCGGTTTCATTGAAGCGCCTTTGGCTTTCGCGGAATGTCCTCACTCCTGTAGTACAGTGTGGCGAATTTTCGTTTGACGGTACTCGCTCCAACGCCATTGGGAGAGCCCTGTTTACGAAATCTGGTCGATAAGTGAGCCATAAACTGTAGGTAATATAACAATCAATTTTAGTCAATATTTTAATTAAACATGCATTAAAAAATATAATAGTAGTCATGATGAAAAATTATCAGGCGTGCTTGTGGAAACATTTAAGATAATTTGTAGACATAATGAATCAATCTCGAAAACGTTGCCCTTCCAAAAGCTCTGTTAGTTAGAGTTAGTTAGAGTAAATGTTAGAATAAATTGAACCACCAGGCGACGGTTGTAATTTTGGAGTGACGTTCAGTGGTTGTCCACTTTCCAAGCCTCTCAACACTGAACGTACATCATATCGCGACATGATAATATATTGGGACAAGGCGTAGCAGCTATGATATCCTTGACAGCGCCTTACGAATTCCTAGAGGCAATGTGCCTCATGCTCTTATGTCAGTGCCAGTGTCTGAGAACACCTTCGTCAAGGCGGAGTTGTCAAAGTTGTCATTCAGCCAAGTTTGATTCAGTTAGGTTGAGGCGTTGAGATCCTTCCACCGCCACGGCTCCTCGGGTTTCCAGCGCTCGCATCCCTCCGGCTCCCACCATCACAATACTAAACCCACAGAAGCACCTCAAACGGCTCTGAAATCGAATCAACTGTGCTGGCTCCGCTCTTACCTCCAAGAAAACCTGACTCTCTCGAATACATGAGCGTCCTATGTCCTCCGCCCAATACCTCTTCTTAGCACTGAGTCCAAATGTCGGCGTACTTCACAGTTACTGATTGCATTTGACCTAGGTTATTTGGTGTTTCAGCTTCGCTCGTGGATGTGACCTATAAGTCGTTGAACGAACAAGATACACCGAATAATGTGATTTGATATCAATTCAACCACCTTATTCCTGGGAACAGCGGACATAACATTATAACATAACATTATCAGATGGGCAGATACTGAATGGTATTGCATTGCATAATATGAATCAATTCTCAGAATTATCTGAGTAGTACCTGTTTAGTTTCTAAGTGGTAGTTATACGTTCATAGTTAACACCTAACACACTCAATTCAACCATACAACAATACATTAATTTGATACTTCATATTAGGTGTGAGCACTTAATAGCATTCCGTGGTGTGAGCACAGTTAATATTACCTTTGATGCGACCATCCTCCTCGCATGTTCACATGTTCGACCCGCAACCACTGCAAAAGCTTTTACTCACCTCAACTCCAATTCAAGTTCATGAAACTTCAACGTAATTCTCCAGTTTCCATGCGGTTTTGGGTCGATAATATTTACATGGGTCATAATTGGATTTCCATTTTTGATCATTCGTTGAAGTTATTTCTTCAATGAATTAACCTTCATCTAGGCGCAACTATTATTACTATCTATTTATTTTAATTTTATTCTTTCTTTCAATTTCTACTCATCTATTTTATATCAAAAGTGAGCGCATGTCTGTCACCACCTCGTCTTGAATAATTTTTCGGCTACCATGCAATCGAGTAAAAATCCAATCCATTAGAGTGATCTAATGGATGAACTGGGGGTTGAGGATTTACCAGGAGAGCTTATACTTTTTGCCGATGATGCGGTATTTTACAGAAGTTTCTATGATTGGAAAATAACAATTGATAGGACTGCTGAAGGATTAAAATTAATGGCTCAAGATTAACACTCTCACATTAAATAAAGGTAAATACTAGAAATAATAAAGGTAATATATTTAATAATAAACTTAATAATAAAGGTAAATACTTACAAGTAGCTGGTTGCCTATTTCCTTCTCCTCACTCGACCCAAGTGTACTGAACCTCTCATTAAATTGACATAGTTATGATTGTGTAATCAGTCTTTGCCCAAGCTGTCCTAACATACCTCGAAAGTTGGAAACAAAATACCTAGGTGTGACCTTCAATTATAATATGAAACTGCAAACTCATTTTTTTAAATTATTATTATTTTTTTTTTTAATACATTTTTTCAATTTTTTTAATTGTTATTTATTTTTTTATTAATTATTATTATTATTATTATTATTATTATTATTATTATTATTATTTTTTTTTTTGAAGATAAGAGGATGAAAAATAATCATCATTTTTTCCAGACTAAAAAACATTCTATCACTCGGGTTGCTGAAGTCAGTGAACTTTGCATTGGCACAATCAGTCATGTTATACGTACTGCTTATCCAGGGTGGCGTTCATCCGTGTGATATAAAACCTATTGTTACAACCCAGAAAGCTTTGGTGCTAATAAAATAAAAAATTAATTTTTTGACAAATACTGGCAAATTCAAAACACTTAACATCCTTAAATTTAATCAGCTGATATTAATTAATAATGTTGAGCAGATATTAAAAGAAAAATATTATTCGACCCCCTCTCATACAATTCTTACTAGGTTCCAATGTAGCAATCATACATGACTCTACCCTTATATCATACAAAAGCAGGGCAAAACTCCTACTATTTCAAAGGAGGTGCTGACTTTTAATTCACTTCCGAAATCCCTGAAAAATGCAAATCATTCAATCAAAAACAAAATTAATGAATTATTTAAAAACCATTTCCTAAAGTAATACTTCCAGTTTTGTTTGTTGATCAAAATGTTATTGTGTTTTATAATCACAATGTTAAATCCATTTTTCAGCTCATCATATATATAGGCTTCGTAGTGGGGGTGAGAGGGGGACACACCCCCAGGCCAGATAAGAGTGGCATGAACCCACGGGTCCGGGTGTATAGTACACCTCTCCCCCTTTATAAGATTTTTTAGCCGCGAATTACATGAGTGCGAAAAAGATCTGGAGTACTTCATGCTGACCGTTTTACAATATTGACGGATTGTTAGCAATGCCCGGTTTACAATTGGTAAGGGTCGTAGCGGCGTGTTGAATAGAGAAGTGGTGTGTGCAGCGAGGATGGTGTACTGCAGAAGAGGAGTGTGATGCAGGAGAGGAGATGTGCTGCAGGAGGAGGAGCCGGACCCATGGAAGTGTGAGCCAAAAGGGCAATCGTAAAAGAAAAAGCTATTATTAGCTGGAAATGATGTGATTTTTGCAATTTACAAACCAGAGTTTGCTTAAGGTTGAGTATATGTTTAATGCAATGTTCATAGAATGTCACATGAAAAGTCAAGAAATGTTTTTCTAATCATCACTTAGGTAAAAGTCATTTGAGTGAAGAAGTCATTATGTGAAAATGGCAAATGAGAGAAGCATGGCGTAAAGGGAAGGTGGGGTAGTGGGTCGTCAAGACGATCTTGTTTGGTGGTGCCAAGACCGGAGCGCTTCGTTGGTAGCTAAGATTTGCCGGTGTGCTCTCGTGTGTTCAGGTTGTTGTGACGACACCAGGAATAGTGTCTGTTGCCGGAGGCTGAAGCGAGCCTGATCGGTTGAGCTTTGTTGCGCCTATAGTTGAGTATAGTAGAGGGTGTCGGAGAGTCTGGTATGTTGTAGTCAAAAATCCTGAAGCTTTTGAAGCGAAGAGTAGGACGGGTAGTGTTGACGCCTTTTATTGTGGAAGTTTGTCGATTAGTTTTATCAGTGATCCGCGAACTTGTGAACTCTTGTCGGAGATTATAGTGCACGCCCCCTTCCCCCGTTCATCACTATTCGGCCAACAAGGAATCCGAGCCTCAGTTCCCTTCGATACCCTTCTCAGGACGACACGTAAGCCGCCTTTCGCACTTTTTTAAGACGATTCGCCATCTTACATAAACCTGCGCTTTCTTCAACGTGTTTTGGAGGGCCATCACGGAGCGTCTTCATCTTCTTTTTCCATACATCATACATCAACGAAAGAATAGACGTGAGTATGAGAAAATATCCGCGGATTCTCCAGATTCCCCAGAGGTGTTGGAATAATTTTGGGTACTGACCATGCCACGTTTTCTTTCACAGCTTTGGGAAACCGGTCGGTATACGACATTGCTGAATCCTTGTTCGTCGACGTCTGGAACATAGTACTCCATCTTCTGGCTCACCTAGATTACGCCGCATTCCCGGTCCGTAAGCTTGGATTTTCGGACGACTACAGGTGCAGCCTGGACCCCTACGATACGAAGTTTCAGCGTCGCCGCGTTCCCCCTATCAGATCGGATCTTTCCTTTCACTAAAATTTATGAAAAATCAAAGACTTTTAATTCATAGAAGCAAATTGCTCAATTTTCCCTTTCTATAACGGAGCTCCCTAGGTTCATTTAAATTTTGTTAATTTCTTCCAAATATACTTAGTTTTACCCACATACTTGAATATATACCAGTACTATTTATTATATGAGTTCACAAGTTCCTGACCTCAACGATTCCTTAAACAAAATTAACTGATTTAGGTATTTCTATATTTAGTTCATTAATTTACACAAACATTTTCTGGTAGCAGAGCGTGGTTGCTTTTGAGGAAGGAACTTAGTTAATAGTTACTGGTGACTATTCTTCGTAAAATACGCAGATCATATATCTACGTACAGATTCGTACAAATACATTATTTTAGTCTAGTTAGTATGTACACCATTTGAATATACATTGTATACATGCAACAATAATAATCCTTGCACATATTTTCTTTAATCAATTTTGTGACATATATTTTTCATCTTTCTAGATTTATAAAATCTCTATTCATTGAGGCAACTTACGTTGAACATACCTAGGTTTATTTTAATACCTACAAAATACCTATCGACGATCGTTTTGATGTCACGTATTGTTTAATACTATCAATTTGACGTGTAAATAATTATTTATCTTACTACTCTTATTTATTATAGTAGTATAGGATTGTACACCAAGTGGGGTGTAGTCGCAAGACTTTTTAGATTTTAAAATTTTCGTAATTCATCCTCACCCTTAACCCCTTCTTGACCAAATTTTCCTTGACGTCCCCTATCATGGGAGGAGAAGGATCGTTAGGTGGACCAGAGGCGAAAAAGGCAGGAGAAGGAAATCACGAATTTATCAAAAGGGCAGAGGTTATTCGTAAATGTCTGTTGTTGTCTGGGAAGGAAGTTCATCGAATTTATGAAAAGGGTAATCAGGCTGTAACTGATCCTAATTCTCGAGATTTGTTTAAAGGCATGTTTAAGACAATTGAAAAACACTTTAACAATTTTGAGGAATGTTATCAAAAACTTTTGATGCTATATGACGAGTATGATCAACTTGCTGAGTTTCCGTCTAAACAAGATTTTAGCAGTAGGTCAAAAGTCCTCGATTACTATTATCAAGCTCACGCCAATTTTGAGAAATTATTCGATGTAGCACATCCATCTACTTCAACTCTAAACCCGGCAACCAACTCCACCCTACAGGATTCCCGCACGTCAAGAAATTTACCTAAAATTGATCTTCCAAAATTTAATGGTTACCAAATCACCGAATGGCCTAAATTCCGTGATACTTTCACTTCGTTAGTATATCGAGACGATGCACTAACGGAAATGGAAAAATTTCATTATTTGATTTCATCTGTTAGTGGTACAGCAGCTTCTCTTATTAACCATTTGCCTTTATCGGAAGCAAATTTTGAAGTTGCTTGGCAGGCCTTAAAAGACGCTTATGATAATAACCGCCTTTTAGCTAACAGTTATCTTCACAATATATTGTCTTTTCGACCTCAGCAGGACAAACCAACACACGAGTCTCTTCGTACTTTTTTGACAAAAATATCCGACAACATTGCTGCTCTGAAATTACTACATATTGATAATGAAGCCGATTTTCTACTCTTTCATCTTGCCATACGTTGTTTGGATCCTGTAAATCGGCAAAAATTCGAGGTGGCACACAAAAATGTGTAGTTTCCAACTTATGATATTTTGACTAAATTTGTTCGTGAACATAGTGTGGCATTACAATTATCGGAAAATAGCAATAATGTGGACAATCATCCATTTAATGATAAGTTAAAAAATAAATATAAACAAAAACAAGCGCACAAAACTACTGCCAAAACGTCACTGCTTGCTAATTCTGAGTCAAAACCATCTTCAAAACCCGAGGTCATGTCAAATTGTCCAATTTGTAAAGGAAATCCACACGCTATTTCGAAATGTACAAAATTCTATTCAATCACTCCGAATCAAAGATTGGATATTTTAAGAAATTGGAAAGGATGCAAAAATTGCTTATCGCCCGCTCATAATACACATTCTTGCCCCTCGAAGTGGTCATGTAAACTTTGCAACCATCGTCACAATACAATGTTACACATTGAACCTGCAATCGGCATTTCGAATTCGGTTCAATCTGTTGTTACTAATCAATCCAAAAATCCTTCTCCCGACGGAACATCTCTTAGTTCAACTTCACATAATGAGGTCAACGTTTTACTTGGAACGGTGGTAGCTGATATTCTGGACTCTCAAGGTCATTATCAACCCATACGAATTGTCGTTGATTCCGCTTCGCATTTTTCATTCATCACCCATAAATGTTTGAATCCCTATGAAATATTGTCCTAAGAAAATAAGTGGTATCGGACAGACGTTATTTGATGGAATAAAAGGTCAATTATCATGTACTATAAAACCCCGTGATAACGCTACTCCCCAGTTACATGTGGACGCTTTGGTAGTCAGTAAGATAACTTCGTATCTCCCTACCGTTCCCGTTCCAAACCACATATTTTCAAATTATATGAAATTTGACTTAGCCGATCCTAAGTTCTGGAAACCGACTCCAATTGACTTTCTACTCGGAGGAGATTTATTCGGCGAGATTTGGAAAGGATCGTCTATCACTATAAAGGACGACCTTCCGAAATTATTCGAATCTATATTCGGATATATTGTCATTGGAAAATATTCTGACTCTTCACTTTCCGTAGGTACTTCATTAATGATTTCTTCGTGCGAACCAGACGAATTGAACGCTAGTTTGACGCGTTTTTGGGAATTGGAAGAGCCTCCCATATCTAAAATACCGATTTCTTTAGATCAATCTGAGTGCGAGGATCATTTTCGTAATACTTACTATCGTACGGAAACAGGAAGATATGTAGTCAAGTTTCCATTTAGGAACGAACCACCCGTATTTCCTCATATTTCTGATATAGCCTTGAAGCGTTATCGCAACTTAGAAGCAAAACTGGATAAAAACCCAGAATTTGAAGAACAATATTCACATTTTATGTCTGAATATGTGAATTTACATCATATGACTCCTAAAAATGAGTTTGCTAAATTTGTTATACCACATCATGGTATTTTCAAAATTGATCGTGGTATAAATAAACTGCACGTAGTTTTTGATGCATCTGTCAAAACAAAAATGGGTTCATTGAGTGATAGTTTAAACATACTGGACCCAAACTACAGAATGACATTCGCACTATTCTGTTGAACTTTCGAATTCATCCTATTGTTTTCGTCACCGATATATTGAAGATGTATCGGTAGATTTTGGTAGATACAGCTGATCGTACATATCAACATATATACTGGCGATCTGACCCTGCTAAACCTATAGAGCAATACGAATTGAATACGTTGACATACAACACATCGAAATACGTTGAATGGCGAACATCGTGGGATGTTCGCCATTCTTGGCTCTTCGAGTCATTCATCAATTGTGTATTGATGAAGGTCAAAACTATCCAGATGCTGCCAATGTACTACTACAGTCCTCCTATATAGATGATATAGCGTCAGGAGATCGATCAGTTAAGGAAGCTTTGGATATTCAGCAACAACTTATAGGCATACATGAACGTGGAGGCTTCAAATTAAGCAAGTGGGCTAGCAATTGTAATAAACTACTTCAAGCTGTTTCTCAAGATATCAATTCTGTTGAATCGTCTATTTCTCTACAAGAGAGTGATGATGTTTCTTTAAAAATTCTTGGTTTACAGTGGGATACGCGAACAGATCAGTTCTCATATTCTATTTCTCCTCCAAATACAATGTTCACCAAAAGAGGTATTTTGTCGGTTGTATCCAAAATTTATGATCCGCTTGGTTTCCTGTCCCCTTCAGTTATCGTGATGAAGAGTTTAGTACAAGATTTATGGAAGGAACAAGTAGGATGGGACCAACCAATTCCAAACGAAATCGAGCAAAAGTGGTCCAGCCTAGTAACTCAACTTCCCTTTTTCTCGCAAATAAAAATTCCTCATTTTGTTTGCTCCAAGACAACCACTCATTATCGGATAGTTGGGTTTTCAGATTCCTCGTCAACAGCGTATTGTGGTGTCTTATACTTGCAAACCATGTGTCCCGCAGGAATTTTGACTCGTCTTTTAGTTGCGAAGACAAAGCTAGCTCCAGTTAAGCAGATTTCTATCCCACGTCTTGAACTGTGCGCAGCGCTGTTGCTAGCTAGACTCTATGACTCAACGTCCTCCTTCATCAAGAACGTCCCTCATGAAAGTCTACCGTCCAGATGTTTTCTGATTCATCCATAGTTTTAGGGTGGATCAATACTCCATCATATAAACTCAAGACTTTTGTAGGTAATCGAATTAGTGAAATCAATAACTTGACCCCAGCAGAATCGTGGGATCATGTTCAATCTAAAATGAATCCGGCAGATTGCGGATCCAGAGGTTTACTTCCCGAAAATCTCATAAACTTTCAGTTGTGGTGGAATGGACCACCTTGGTTGAGCCTTCCAGATGAATCATGGCCATCAAGTTCTCCAGAGATCCCATCTGTGCTGCCGGAAGTTACATCCAATAAAATTACGATAGTGGCAGTTCAGGATCAACCTGATTTTATTAAATGGATGGCACGATTTTCATCTTTGCTAAAACTTTGTCGGTCAATAGCATGGATGAAGAGATGCATTCAAAACAGGCGTGCTGCCAAATCTGGTAATTCGATCCAAAGAGGACCATATACTTTTTCAGAGCTTGAACAAGCCCGTTGGATTTGCATCAAATCAGTTCAGTCCCATTTTCTTTTCAACGGACAACCTGCTAAGCCTCAATCAGCAATTCAGAAATTCATAAAACTGCAGCCTTTCATAGATAGTTTTGGCATTTTTCGAGTCGGTGGTCGATTAAGACATGCACATGTTTCAGAAAATCAGAAACACCCAGTTTTACTTCCTGTTAATGCACACTTCACCAAGTTACTAATAGATCATTATCACAAGATCTACCTTCATCCAGGGCCCAGCACCTTGCAAGCTCTCATTCAAACCAAATATTGGGTGCCGTCACTAAGACGATTAGTGAGACAAAGGACCTTTTACTGCATAAAATGCTTCAAATCGAAGGCCAAGGGCTCTACACCTATTATGGGTGATCTACCTCCCTGCCGCCTTCAGGGTGGGCGGGCCTTCATTCAAGTAGGCGTAGATTTCGCTGGTCCTTTTTTAATGAGAGATTCCTTGCGTAGGAAAGCTCCGTTGAGCAAAATTTATTTATGTATTTTTGTTTGCATGGCCAGCAAAGCTGTTCATTTAGAAGCTGTAACCAGCCTTACAACAGAGGCATTCCTGGCTACTCTTTCTCGCTTCACATCTCGTCGAGGTTTTCCAAATGAAATATTCTCTGATTGTGGGCTCAATTTTGTTGGAGCAGCCAACCAGTTGAAGGAGTTTATAGAATGGTACAGACAATCTGATACTCAAGATGGCATTTATGATTTTGCTACTAAGCACGAGTTCAAATGGAATTTCAATCCCCCTCATAGTCCCAACTTTGGAGGCCTATGGGAAGCTGGAGTAAAGTCGAGTAAAGTTTTGCTGAAGAAGATAGCTGGCGACTCGCCATTCACGTTTGAAGAGTATAGCACACTTTTTTCAAAGATAGAGTCCATTCTCAATTCAAGGCCTCTCTGCCCTTTATCCGCTAGTCCTGAAGAAACTGACTATTTATCGCCAGGGCACTTTCTCATTGGTAGACCATTGTTGGCTATCCCAGAACCTTCTCTGAATGATCTTCCAGATAATCGCCTTTCCCGTTGGCAAATTGTCAAAAAGATGTCGGATCAGTTCTGGAACCGCTGGCGTTTGGAGTATTTGCACACTCTGCAAGCAAGGGCAAAGTGGCATCGTAAGACATCCAACTTACAAGTGGGTGATCTCGTTTTATTGAAAGGTGATGCGTGTTCAATGAGGTGGCCACTCGCCAAAGTAACCACAGTGCATCCAGGAGCTGATGGAGTCATTCGAGTGGTGACTGTCCAAACTGCTAATTCTGCATTTCGACGTTCAGTATCCAAGTTGATACCTCTCCTTCCTCTTAACTCCTCTCCATATGAATCCCCTTAGCAAATTCTGTAAATTTTAGTAAAATTTAGGTGGGCGGAATGTTGACGCCTTTTATTGTGGAAGTTTGTCGATTAGTTTTATCAGTGATCCGCGAACTTGTGAACTCTTGTCGGAGATTATAGTGCACGCCCCCTTCCCCCGTTCATCACTATTCGGCCAACAAGGAATCCGAGCCTCAGTTCCCATCGATACCCTTCTCAGGACGACACGTAAGCCGCCTTACGCACTTTTTTAAGACGATTCGCCATCTTACATAAACCTGCGCTTTCTTCAACGTGTTTTGGAGGGCCATCACGGAGCGTCTTCATCTTCTTTTTCCATACATCATACATCAACGAAAGAATAGACGTGAGTATGCGAATATATCCGCGGATTCTCCAGATTCCCCAGAGGTGTTGGAATAATTTTGGATACTGACCATGCCACGTTTTCTTTCACAGCTTTGGGAAACCGGTCGGTATACGACATTGCTGAATCCTTGTTCGTCGACGTCTGGAACATAGTACTCCATCTTCTGGCTCACCTAGATTACCCCGCATTCCTGGTCCGTAAGCTTGGATTTTCGGACGACTACAGGTGCAGCCTGGACCCCTATAATACGAAGTTTCAGCGTCGCCGCGTTCCCCCTATCAGGTCGGATCTTTCCTTTCACTAAAATTTATGAAAAATCAAAGACTTTTAATTCATAGAAGCAAATTGCTTAATTTTCCCTTTTTATAACGGAGCTTCCTAGGTTCATTTAAATTTTGTTAATTTCTTCCAAATATACTTAGTTTTACCCACATACTTGAATATATACCAGTACTATTTATTATATCAGTTCACCAGTTCCTGACCTCAACGATTCCTTAAACAAAATTAATTGATTTAGGTATTTCTATATTTAGTTCATTAATTTACACAAACAGGTAGTCATTTGAAGAAAATAAGTAAAACGCCTATTATTCAGCGTGTTAGAGGGTACGAGAGCTCTTTGTAGATTAGAGAGTCCAGGAGACGGTGAAGACCATATGGTGTGTTCCAGTCGAAGGTCCCGAAGCTTTTGAAGCGAAGAGAGGGACAGAGAGTCGACTGAGGATGTCTGGAAGGTGGGTGAGCGAAGTTGTGAAATCAAAAGATGAGTGTTGTTCCGCCAGGGGCAGAATGAACTGCAATTTCATGCCGAGGAAGCACAATGGAAGTGATACCAGCAGAGTTCGGACGTTGGGTGATGGTATTGGTGATCAGGCACGGGCTTTACCGTCGACCGGACCGTACAGTTATATTTTCAGTAGGCTGGTTACGTGTCCAGGCGCAAGGTGGTAGACAATTGCGAGCCTCAGAACACCATTAGAGATGATACCGACAGTAGCCGGGTGAGGGAGGCGGGGCAGAGTATGATCTCAGTCGAAACCATAGTCTAGAGCGAGGTAGAGTAGCTATGCATCTCGAAAATTGTCAAGGAGGCGAAACTAGAAATCTTGGAGAAGCCGGAGGCGTGAAATTAGATGCCTGTGGTTTAGCTGATGGTGAGGAGTAAGAAGGTCGTGTTATTGCGGAGACATCCTGCATCCTTGAAGCATCATTATCAGTGGAAGTAGCGCGAACTTGTGTAACTGACTGGTTGGCTGGGGGCAGAAGCCGTTCCGCAGTTCGTGCCAGTTTTATGATGTCAGTCTCGGAGTAGGAGCCTACTACGAGACGAACAGGGTCAGGGAGTACACGTAGAAACAATTGGAGTAATGTGGAAGGTGTTCCTGTAGGTAGATACGGTACTCCAATCAAGCAGACCTCTGTTAACAACTAGGTACAGGTATGAGGATTTTGTCGAATCAGTGGTAAATATCAAACCTGATAGGTATATATTTCTCCTATTTTGGTCTAATTTGCTTGGGCTACGAGTGTTTCCCAATAGAAGGTAGTAAGAAAAGGCTAGAAAGTCTGGTAGGGCTCTAAATCCTGGCTGCTGAACTTGAATCGGTAAAAATGGGCTGTGATTCTCAGATGTTAACTAGGGCTGGGGTTCTAAAGGGTTGTGAACTCAGCCGGTGTCTCGACTTGATTGCAGTGACGTATACCGCTAGGAGTGGGCTGCGGGATCCTCTTGAAAAGCTGTTGAGTCAGATTCAGGTGACCAATGCTATGCTGGAGAACAGGTGAATAAGAATGATATGAGTACGGATTATGGAATGATTTATGGGCTCTTATATCCGTATTTAAAATAAATGATCTGGAGCAGCCATTCTCCTCTCCAGATCAGGGGGGCTGGGGCAGGAGAGCATTCTCATATAGTTTTTTTTTAAATTCCTTAATGTGCTTTGTAGAATTACTAGCCGCTCCGGCTCGCTACGCTCGCCTCCACGTCCAGCCAGGGGGCAAGCCCCTCGGACCCCCCATTAAATTGCTCGCTTCACTCGCAAAGTGTGGCATGTAGGGAATGTTGCTCGCTTCGCTCGCAAAGTGTGGTATGTGGGGAATGTTGCTCGCTTCGCTCGCAAAGTGTGGCTGTATACATGCGATGTATTACAATTGAAACATGTAGGGGATGTTGCTCGCTTCGCTCGCAAACGGTAGATCTCTAAGGGTAGATTTAACTTCTGTAGGGGATGCTGCTCACTTCGCTCGCTTGAGGAAGTTATACTGTCCACCCAACTTGGCAGACGTTTTTTTTCTGTTGGAAGTTCTTACAAACAAATTAAATCTTATAAAACTAAGGGTAGGGTAGGGGATGTTGCTCGCTTAGGTCGCTTGAGGAAGTTATACTGCCCACCCAACTTGGCAGACGTTTTTTTCTGTTGGAAATTCTTACAAACAAATTAAATCTTATAAAACTACGTGGAAAAGTTTATTAGGAGATATTGCTCCTTCGCTTGCAAGGTATACCTGTAAATAGGTAGGAAAAAAACCCGTATTTATTCTTTTGAAATAGGCCTGCTCGTAACATTGTGAAATACCTGAGTCATCGAACCCTTCACGTCAATTCTTGAGCCTTCTCGCGTCCACGGCACAATAATTTTAATCGCTTCACCTCGCTTCCCCTCGCAATTTGACCAATTTCCCGTCACTTTTTTCGATATCCGATTTCGGATTCAAATTCGGCGGGATAAAACCTTTATTTCGCCCGCGAAAACCGTTCCGAAAAACGTACCTTTATGGGGTATATTTTAATGGGAAACAAACAAGTTTTTCGTCGGACTTTTCGAGAAAACGGGTCCGCACTCTCGCATTTTTTTTACGCATTTCCGGATACTTTTTTCGTGATCCGATCGCACCGTCGTCTTCCTCGTAGGAAAACCTACGAAACCGGTATTTTTTCGGAATTTTCGACGGCCGTTTAGAGGGGTAGGGGAAGCGGGGAAGTCCAAAAAGACATTAACCGGAACTTCACCCCCCTCCCGCCCTACGGCCCATGGTTCGGCTGGGATTAGACAATTTTAAATTCGCTCGTTCCCCCTTTCGGAAAATCCCAAGAAGATCCCCCCACTCGTAGACTCCCCCCGCTCAGCCGTTTGGCCGTGCATAGACACGACAAACAAACAAACAGACAGACAGACGGAGTTTCATTCTAATAAATAATAGAGATAGAGATTATCATCCATATTGCAGGAAGTTTCCACCACTAACTAACCAATAAATAAGTTTTGTTTAATTGTTTACCTTTCCTCGAGGTATTCATAACTGGCGGTTGAATATACTTACATACAGAACCACTAACGAGATTGAGCTGATAAATCATACTAAAAGTTATTCATAACCGATAAGTGGGTTCATGTTTGAACAACTGATATTCACTCAGTAGGTGGATCCAGAGATTGGGTACAATTATAGTGAATCTACAAAAACCTAAATACTACCAAGCAGCTACAATAACCATAGCACGTCAGTCTTGTTTTCGCTGCTTCCATTCGAAGTATAATTATTTATCATTTATGCGAGGTTGTTTTGATTCAGCCCCACAGTGCTGTGGACAGTTGGATTTTCCCACGATTTCGTAGTCCACATACCTCGGAACTTTAATCAACAAATTTGAACAGGGATTAACATCTGTTCTTCTTCGTCGATTGCGAAGATTCACTATTGAAAAAATATACTAAATGATAACGCCATTAGGAGAAACTTCAGTGGATTGTGCAAAATCAAAGGAAACTGAAGTCAAACAGATTGCTTATATTACAAGAAATTGTTGTTAACACAAAGGATTTTACATAAGTGGAAAACGCAATTGTAAATGCAGTTGTCAAGGCGAGAGATTCAAAGAAGCGTTGGTGGCGGTAGAAATAGTTTTAGTGGAGGGCGTCGGTTTGACCAGACAAGTTCCAGCGCGGCCAACATCACCGCTAGGTTCAGGAGCATACGCGAGTATATTCTATCTTGAGAACCACATTACGTCCAACTGGAAGGGGAGTTTCACAAACAGCCACTTCTTAACAGGTTGATCTTCACCACTAAAATATTATACATGCTAAAGCACTTCAATAGGAAACAAGGAATGAAAGAAGTTAGTCAGGTGAGATGAAGATGTCAAAATACCAAACACGTAAAGAGCATTGTAAGCTGGCACGAAAAGGTTCGGTGTGCTAGTAAAAAATGCAGAACCTGAGAGAAGAAAAGAGATAGTACTGACTTGCGACAATAAGAACTCTACAGTGAGAAAAGGGAAGAGAGGAAGATTCG
Source organism: Adelphocoris suturalis (assembly GCA_030762985.1). Taxonomy (NCBI): domain Eukaryota; kingdom Metazoa; phylum Arthropoda; class Insecta; order Hemiptera; family Miridae; genus Adelphocoris; species Adelphocoris suturalis. Next base: position 45,484,872 of record CM061045.1, on the reverse strand, counting down.
TGCGGTTCAAATAAGGAAGTATAGTGGTCGTTATCACCCTTTTACGAAGACAAAGGCGGAAGGGGATGGTCTCAAGCGTAAAGGGCAGTGACTGCTAGATGGACAGGGCATGTGGAACAGGAATGGAGAGAAGTGGGACAAGATCCACTGATTGTAATAAAAGTGAACAGCTTGTCTGAAGCAGGCACTAAATGTTGAGACACTAAGTACCACATAAATCTTCAAGGAGCGCGTGAGAGAAAGAGAGGGTCGAGAGAACGGAAAGAAGATGGCGGCGCTGTGTACGGATGGGTGGCGCGTAGGACGCACAAGGCAATGGGAGGGGTGGGAACTACGCTCCCATGATATTTGAACAAGTGATTGGGGCAAACACGTCCCGGATGGCAAGAAATGTGACGGTGGAACTGAATCAGCGAAGTCGAGTCGATATGGTGTCTGCGGAAGTCGAAAGGGCGTGGAGATCGGTTCACGAAAAAAGGTTTGGCGGGAAGATAGGGACGGGAAGACCTGAGGGAAGGCCCCGTTGTGAAAGTAAGGCCACGGGAGTGAGATGAGCGAGGTGGGTGGACGTCGAAAGAGCGACGTAGGGCGGAGGGCGGTGTTGACGAGGCCGCCCACAAAAGTTGGAAACGCTGGAATAGGGCAGCCTGCCACTATCTGCGACGGTCCACTCCCTTTATGAATAGTCAGTCCCTCATCAAGAACTCGTCACGACAAGAACTGGACCGTCAGAAGAAAGCTGACTCTGATTGAATGCTTTCTCAAGATAGCCGCTACAACGTTTGTTTTGAATGAGTTAGGCACTACGTCGGTGACCTAGAAACTACTTGTTGGTATTAGTTTACGAAATTCGCAGAATGATTCGGGATTCTGCATCTGAACGACACTGAAACTATTCCATCACCCAAGTGAACTAAATGCATGTGATCCTTCACCTAGAGCTGGTCTGTTTGTGGACTCATCGGATTTGTACACCTGTAGTTTCGAATTCAAGAAATGTACATATATTTACATACATATTCCTCTGTATGAAAATCGGAAAATATCCGCTTTCACGTTCACTGATACATGATCTGGAAGTAATTTTTAATGCAGGATATGATGTTTGATGTAGTTGATTATAGATTCAGACATGAAAATAAATCAAGTTAACAGATAAAATGAACGGTCTAGTCATGGTAAATGTTATTGCAAATTTTGTTACCTACCAACTTCTAATGAGTAAGAATGCAGACATTTCAGTAAACGTTTGTACAAAATGAAGTTACATGCTAAGATATTCCAGAGTAGAGTATGATGAGGAATTGTAATACATGGATTAAAGAAGCATTCAAAATTTACAATCCCTCTTTTTCATTGATTCTAAAAAACTTCATTGAATCAATGCATAAAATAAGTTAACAGTAACTGAGGAGCAAGGAAGCGGTATTACTGCTCATGCTGCTAATACCCTGTAATAGATACTGTAAAATGCACGATATATTATTTATTTATTTATATATTTACAATATAGGCAAGCCCAATACATAGCTTAAGGACGAGAAAAAAAAAAAAAAAAAAGACACGAAGGCAAGAAAATCCATATTAATAAAGTCGCAAGTATGCCTGTCTATACATTGATTAGAATCATGAAATTTTGAGTTTATTTTCCGTTTCATGCTATTGGTAGACGATTAGTAGGTACCATTTTCTCAATTTTTCTCTAGTTGTCTGTCCGTCTGTCTGTCTGTCCATGTGTTTGTCCGCTTTTCACGGAGTCATTGGACAACTGATATGAGTGGGGGGAAATGTCTGTATCAGTCCACCTTAAATTATAAACTATTTGAAATTTTTCAAATTTTAGCCAGAGGGAGTGTTTTAGGGGTGGAGAAGGGGGTGAAATGGGGTATCGTGGACACCATTGAACGAACTGGGGATCTGATTGTTGAATATGCTTGGACTATTCTAACTTAAATCACAGGCTACTTGAAATTTTCCAAATCTATCCCATAGGGGGTGTTTTAGGGGCGGAGGGGGGTAAAATGGGGTATAATGGACATCAGTAAATAAACGGGGGATATGATAGTTTAAATATGTTTGGGTTACTCCAACTTGAATCGCAAACTAGGTACTTGAAATTTTAAAATACAACCATTAGGGTTTGGGGGGGGGGGGGGGGATGCAATAGGGTTATCTTCGGCATCACAAACTGGAGCTGATTGGTAAGAAATGTTTGAAATACTCTTACGTGAATCGCAGACTACTTCAAGTTATCTAATCCAACCCATAGGGAGTGTTTTGAAGGAGGGGAGGGGGGATGGGTATCACATACATCACTGAATGAACTGGGGACCTGATTACTAAAATTCGTTTGGCATACTCTAACTTGAATCACAAACTAATTGAAATTTTCAAATCTGAACAATAACGGGTATTTTGAGGGAGGGGTGGGGGTGGAATGGGGGTATCTTCAACATCACGGAATAAAGTGAGGAGTGGATAACACTAAAAAACCACAGCCTACTTAGGAATTTTCTATTCCGACCCATAGGGGTGTTTTTAGGGGAACGGGTGAGGAAAGGGGTATCTTTGACATCACTGAACCAACTGGGGATATTATTGGGCGAATATGGTTAGAGTATGTCAACCTCAATCTCAGACTATTAACATTTTTTCTAGCCTCAACCATAGGGAGGTGTTTGCGGTAAGGGGAAAAAAAGTAGGAGGGAGGGGGTGGTTAAATGGACTTATTTGGTCATCACCGGACTAATTGGTGATATGATGTTTGGACAAATGAAATTGGATTAGTCTGAACGTTCTTCTGGGTTACCTATCAATAATATTTTTAATCTGAAATATGGGGGGTGTTTGTGGAGAGGGAGTGGGGGTTGATCTCAGTAGTTTGGTCCTAATAGGTGATTTATAAGTAAGTACTTTTAAGTAAGGACTTTTTTCAATCAGATTTTGGGATGTCCCAAAATGTGATGGCTGAGGAGGGGCTTGCGTATAATCGTCAGCCTGTGCAACACGAGTGAACCAGCTAGTAGAAAATAAATGTAAGACAAGTTAATAGTAAGGTTGCGATATAAATTAATTACTAGATGTCTCTATTCTACTATGTTAGAAAACATTTTTCGAGCTAATGGAATGAGTTGGTAAAAAATATCCAGGTTCATGCACAAATCGTGAGCATGGTTCACAGTCCAAGGCATTCTATACAAAGGCCTGTGATACACATAGTTGGTCGGGGAAAAAGGTATCCTAAAGAGGTGCCTAGAGCGTACTCCGTGATGAGGGGCCCCAAAGTTGATCAATGCGAGCAGCGGGGGCGAGTCAACCACTAACGATACTAGCTTCTGCAAATATATCACATCCGCCAAATGGCAACGAGTTACTATATAAATATGAATCAAAATTTCATTGGATAATTTCTAGTTGATAATGGCTTGCTTTTATTAAATGAGAACATCATGCATCAGAGTAAATTCGCCTCGTGATAGTTCTCAAATCTAACGAAGGAATACCCTAAGGTGGGCTCTCCATATCCTGCCCCAAGCCAGAATAAGGCGAAACCTGAATGGGCGCCGATACGTCTCAGGAATCAGAGACTACTGATCATGTATAACTTAAATAAGGAAAGAGGTTTGCCTGTGAGCAGAGGACCCAGCTCCTCAAGCAGGCAAGGGCACTTCGGGATAATTGCGCTTGTGCCCAAAGTTTCAAATAATTAGAATGAAAAATAGGCCACTAGACTGATGAATTGATCACGAATTTGGCATGAACACCGCACAAGTGTATTTAGTATGTACATGGAACATCATAAGTTTCAATGGAAAAGATATCGAACTTGTTGAGGAGATTTCATCCACAAATTTAAGTACCTCCCTACCACTAAAATTGAAGAGAGGGAGCGAAGAGCTGAAATCTGGGGCGATGGGTTCCTTCACCAATACAGTGAGGTACAAAGGTATACAAGAGCAAGAGCTGGTGTGTGCTGATTTGGACAGTACAATTAATATAAGAGAGTGGGCTCTCGTCAATGAACCCATAACAGTTGATTTCCTTGGATGTAGAACCCTAAACGGATATATATATTGCGAAAAAATGTTATCTATTTCCACGAAAAATAAAGGGTTACAATGTTGAATCGATTTCGACCGTTTGGTCATCATCAGTAACAAACAATAGCTCATGATGACCTAACCATCGAAGTCGATTTAACATTATAACTCTTTATTTGTCCTGGATATAGCAACGTTTTTCATTAACTTCCATTTTGATATGGCTTTCTACAACTTCGTCGCGAGTGATTTAGTTCGTAGGTGGAACTTTGATATATGATGTTGAGAAGAGATTCTCCAGACCAAAGAGAGTTCTAGGAATTATTGAAAATACCACTAGATGATGAAAACGGCGAATACTTTGTTTCTCAGGATCTCAAGGGCAGAATGGGTAATCAACCCAAAGTATGGTGCAAAGTGATAGGCCCTTATAAATAACTCATGCAGTCGGTTGTGGAAGAGGTCTATTAGAGATACCTATGTCCCAGTGGTTATCAGTATTTTATTCTATATTCTCTAGCGCTTTTGCCTCATCGGGAGCTTATATTGTTGTGGATGCAGGTTTGGGTTGCCCCTTCCCTTCAGTGTTAATTCTTTCTCCTTCCGTTTTCTTTGTTTCGCATCATCTGGTGAATTGGTAGTTTTCTTCTTTTTGTACATTAGGTGGTGACCACTTTGGCTTGTTGAAGTTGTAATTTGGAGGTAGAGTATTTTATAGTAATGTTGGCACTTAGTTTTAAAATTTCACTCTTTTTGGTGGATGGATCAAATGGATTTTGGGAAGCTAATTGGAGAACAGAAATTTACTTTTATTGGAGCTTCCAACTTCTCCAGGTATTGGAGGATGAGGCAGGTGTAAATCTCAGCGGTGTCCTTTCCTGGTGATGAGCTCTCATTGAGTGAAATACAAGCCACCTAAGGCATAACTTTTTTTTCCCCTTTCTTTATTGCCTTCGAATTAACTGTAAGACTTACGAATTTGTTATGTGACATTATATATACATATCTAGACTGATAACGATAAAGTGTTTATTTATATTATTAAAGTATAACTTGAATGTTTGATAAAAACTTCAAAACTTCGCTTGACTCGTCCCATATACGACAGCCCATATTTCTTTTAGCAGTGCAGCTCTATGGTCGTCGTAGTGGGGGGCACTCTAGAAATATATGCTCCAGGGTTTCCTCCAGTGAAGCACAATGGGGGCAGTATGGCCTTTTTGAAAAAGGAATTTTTCGGCATTGCTATGTCCGGTTCAGAGCCTTGTAGTAGAGCTGTAAAATCTTTATGGTTGATTACACGATACAGTGTGGAACTAGGGAAATTTAGTGGGCACTTTCGGGAAGATTGTTTTATAATAACGACCTCTTTCATATGCATATGATGCTTTGCTCTACAGCTCTGGATCGCCTGTAGCCTGAAATGCCGTTTCAAGTCAGTGTGTGAGAAAATACTAATGGCTTGGGCTTCGGGCAGCCTAATGGCGTCTTTAGCTAAACGGTCAGCCTCGTTGCCAGGTATTACCCGATACCCCCTTACCCAACAGAAGACAACAATTGTGCCCTTGATGCGTAGATGATACGCTTTAATTAGAATACTGGCCACTAGCATAGTCAAGCATGTTCGAAAACATATAGGTATTTGTTCCAAATCTCGTTAGTAGACTGAGATAATCGCTGAAAATCACAACCTTTCGAGGAAGCAATCATTGACGATCAACATGGGATAGTGATTCGAAAACTGCATGTGTTTCGGCAGACTAAAGTGAGGCATCATTCCACAGACTGATCTGCCTGGTTTGTTGGTTCGTTTCTATATATAAGGCGCTGCTAGCTCTCCTATCTCGCACTGAACTATCGTTATAAGTATGCAGACTTCCTGGTCATCGAGTTTTTATGATGTTCTGCACAGTGCTCATATGTTCGCATGCTCGTCAAAAATGTGCTCGTCGGTATATGAGTCACAAATAATAGTGGCTGCCTAAAAAAATGGTATGACAGACGATACTACCATGGTGTTACATCGTCTGAGACCCATTCCAGTCTCTGGCACTAATAATCAGCGTTGGAAATCAGTAGTAGAATTGATCCCCCGGAGGTTAACAATCTCAAGTGTGAACACCCAGTATGTATACCTAATATGTATTATGTGTGTGTCCTTCAAGACGATAACTCTCCTTAGGATTAAGATAAAAATTCCGTTCTTGCGCAAAAAAAAAAAAAAAAAAAAAAAAAAAAAAAAAAAAAAAAAAAAACTTTCCAAACGAAAAGATGATTTCGTTGCCCAACACTTTTTGAGTATATTAAATTGGTAAAATTTCGGAAAATATGCTAAAGAATCACTAAAATTGGCTACAAACTCTTAAATTTATATTTTTTAGCAGTATGGGGTGTATCCCATTCTCCTCCTGCAGAATGCTCTCTTCTTAGGCTTTGATGTTTCCTTGGGCGTACGAGCCATTTTGAGAGTTTGTCAATGCACAAACGGAAACAAGTTGAAATATAGAACTACCCAGAACATAGGTTTATAAGCTCAAAACAGCACCATCAATTGGTGATGATTTGATTGAAATTCATATAGGTAGGATCTTTCTCTCTACGGACATTTGAAATAAACAGACACTTTCAAGCCAGTGCCTTTTTAGGCATTGTGGATAAACTGATAAAATCTATGCAGACACGGTATTTGCCAAAAATAGAGCTTCTAGGTTGTGAAAAAGCTAAACCACACTAAAGAGATTAGGTTTCCAATAAGAGGACCCAAGGAGAAGAACGACTTTGACCCACTTATTGGACAGTGCCCAATAACGGGTGCAATCAACTTTTGGTTGCAATTATTGGACACCACATCAAAACTAATTATGATGATAATAAATCGAAACCATAATTACACGAAATTGAAGAACAAATGTTGTATTTTTGGGGAACCATCCAGAAACCGTGAAAACTCTGAAAAGTGGTTAAATTGTTCTAAATGAAAAAGCTTGTTTGCTTACCGTTTTGATAGTGACACAGACTATAGACAGATAGTGACACTTTCAAACGGGCACTGAATCAATAATAATGTTGCTGGAACATTCAAGGCCTCCTCAGCTCATTGTAGGATGGATCCTTTGAACCAAGTAGGTACCCCAGTGCGATTCAATAATTTGCTTCCGTATTATGCTCCCATATAATTCTACACGAGAAAGAGTAGAAAATTACGAAGAAAATCAAATTTGAAAAACAGTGACTAAAGTACCACTCATTGTTTCGTGTTCACCTAAACACTGTGTAGTCAATTATGTGCCTCATGGGTCTCACTCAGTTCTCATCTTTTTGGAACAAATATAATATAGCTTGTTCGGAGTAGGCGAATATGCATATATATATATATATATATATATATATATATATATATATATATATATATATATATATATATATATATATATATACTTTCCCCTCTCCTTGTCTTCGTTTTCGTTCGTTTTTTTTTTTCATTAAAACAGACACAAATTAATTGTATTCCAATAAATACACTAATAGCTTAAAATATTCTTAACCTCCAGGGTTCAAGAGAAGAAAAAGAAGAGAGAGAGAGAGAGAGAGACAGAGAGAGAAAAGATTGATAAATAAAGTAGGGTTCGATGAAACATGAATCTGTCTCGTCGTTTATTGATTGAAGCTAACAATCGGAAGGAGTGCTTGCCCATTTCTAATAACCACAATCATTTCAAATCTATTTGCTCTCAACCTTTTGGTTCTCAGCTCCGTTACATTGAACTCCCATTTGCATAATTTATTTCCCCATCCTAACTGCCTCTGCCTGATCAGCTTTCTCCAACTCCTTCCCTTTCTTCTGTATAAAATTTTACGTTGAAACAACTTTAGTCCCTTCACTGATGAGGTCATTGTTAAGAAACCTACCTTTTCGTAGCCCATTTATTTTTTCCCCTCTTCGATTTTGGTAGGAATAAATATCGTGAGCCACACTTTACCACGGTCCATCCTTTAACTCTTCCTCAATTGACGAATTCACATGAATATGATACAGCTATTTTGAATGTTATCCATCAAATCCATCCCGGAATAGTAGAATTTTTTTTGCCACATGGATCATGTTTTTGCCATCATAACCCGGTCAAAAATGAGACAAAATTACCGTTACGAGACGAAATTATAGTTACGAGTCGATATTATCGTTACGAAATTACAGCCGCTATCACATATGGTTCAACGCAGGAAGCTGAAATTTAAGACGGAGGCTCAAGGGAGAATGCTGAAGACAACCAACTGGGCTGAGTGAATTCCAAAGCCATTTTCTTTCCTATTCAACTCAGGAAGCTGAATTAAGAGAGGGTGGGTCAAGGGAGAATACAGAAGGCGCCTGAGTGATCATTGATCATCTGAGTGAGCTCCGAAGCTATTTTCTCTCCTATTCAACGCGGGAAGCTGAAATTAGAGAGGGATGGTCAATGAAGAATGCTGAAGGCTCCTGAGTGATCAATGATCAGCTGAGTGAAAATTAAAACAAATAGAAACCAATTAAATCTCTTCAGTTAACAGTTTTGAAGGATTCAAAAACATGTTCCATGTTCTGTCTAGATTTAGTGCTTTTTAAAAAAAATGAAACAATGAAAAATTGGGCATCTAGTCACACTTTATGGTTCTATACCCAATAGTATTTGCTTTCATCCATTTCCAGGTATTATTATTTTGTTAGGTATTTTAAAATTGGAAGGAAATGGATGAATGAGGAACGAATTCTTCTTTGAGCCTATAGCACTAACAGATCCAACTGAATGAGAAACTCGGCGATAAATGAGAGAAAATGCGTGAATAGCACAATACGACACACGTTAGCAAATCGTTGAAAGCACCTTTGGAGTTGAAAAATGGTAAACTATGGTGGATCTTAATATTTTATGAATATCAAGCAGGTAATGGTGACATTTTAATTGGGTAGGTAGTTACCTCATTCCTACCTCATATTGCATATATTACAAACTTTAAATCAACTGATTTGCATTTATTTTGATTCTTTGAATCTGTCATGTATTTTTGAGGAAGATAATGTATTTTGAACTACATGATTACCAAATGATAGGTAATTGAATGTTTGGAAAAGAACATTGAGGGGGACGGGGGCGGCTTGGTATGATTAGGAACTTGTTATTAAATCTAAAGGGTTATTTCCACTAGTAGTAATAGTAAAATTATCATTTACGTATCTTTCGGAGGAATCCGTCGACGCTAGCAAGACGAGTAAGGGGGTTGGATATGAGCGTTCGTTGCATTGACCTATCTATTGAGACAGAAAAAGCTTCTATGTTCGACCTGAGGTGGGTACACAGAGTTCGTGGAGATCTTCTCATGCTCAATAGCCGACCACATGGACAGGGTGAGAATGATGATCCCTCTAGAGAAATATGCTCACTCTGCAATCTGGGTGAGCCAGAAGATATTTAGCATTTGACTGCACGTTTCCCAGTCCTTGGTGAGTTCCGCATGTAGTAATAAACATGTTGAATCGCACGAATTGGCTCCCATTAGCAAGATATTGTGAGGCTGCATGGTCATATAGGTGTGGGCTAATTAGTGAATTTGATTAGAACTAGCCAAGGTTATTTAATATTAATTATCACATACTGCATGCACTCCAAAATCAGCCATTTAAATATTGTTGCTCACATTTCAATGATTTTTGTACGCGGCTTACACCTGCAGACCTCTGGCCGACGGGCTTAGCCCACTGTGCTGCGTCGGCCGAGTTCTGCCAAATTTCACTCAGAATGTTCATCATTTCGAGGAATTGGTGCCTCAGTTCTTCGAACGGTTGCTCCCATGCAATCCCCTTGCCTTCTCGTCGTCGGCATCGTAGCAGGAAACACACACCTACTACACTACTTAACACTGATAACCACGCACATCGACGTCAGCCACTTTTGACACCACTTGTGAAATTTTGTTTAAATAAAACTCCATTCCAACACGGAGACTAGATTTTTATTAATTTATAACTCCTGAAGTAACTAGCTACTTGCAACACCAGCTGCGAACATGGCAACTCAACTATAACACTATACTGCCCACACAACGAACCTTTTATCCTAGCACTTCACTCTTGAATATTGATACCCAACTACGCAAAAGCAGTTTCTGTTTTGCATTGAGTTGTCGCTATAATCTCAAACTCATGAGTCTTGAAATTTTCAGAAAACTTGTGAAGACTTATAAAATTCATATTGACATGAAACAATCTATACGATATTTCAAGTCACCTTAAATCATGTAGAGTCATAGAGGACTAATCTCTGTTGATCCTTATAGCGTTTTCATCGTTCTATACTCAAGACACTCATTTCCTTCCTGAATGGGTACATCTGATGCGTTTGATTGGTTGTGAAGAAACACTTCGAGTTCTTTATTGCCTCATATATATCAATCTGTTGATCGTTGTGCGGATGTTTATTAGCACATCAAACACCAGTATTAAGGGTCTCGTTCCGGAGAGATGGAGAAATAACATGATCTCTACGACGTCCACGACTAAATTGGTTCTACATCTATCCAACTATGCTTGTTTACCAGATAGTTTGTATAGCTAACACATGTCTGTACAACCAGTTTACACGCATCGTCGAACGTCTATTATTTTTCAAAACTATTCATCCGATTCGATCGAATATTTTTCTATATCTATGAAAATATTGGTGTAATATTTTTTTTCCAAATGCCATTTACATGTTTTCAGAGATTACCATTAGGTACGATTACCATTAGGATTACCAGTTGTTTTGTTATTTAAGATTAAGTGTTGTCACCACCCCGCATCAAAAAATAATCAAAGAAACTATAAGACTCCTTCCTCCATTTAAATCTTTTAACCGAAAACTCTCTCAGTTTAATGATTATATTAGCTCTAGTCAATACTCATTTTAGCAATAAGATTTTTCCAGTTTTAATCAATAATTTCCTTTCGTTGCAGGTGAGTGGGTCATGCCCAGTGAGTAAGTCTCTCCATACTAAAATATAAATATAGACGTTTTGTATGTACACTGTGCATGTTTCGTGATGTGCCAAAAACGAGATAATGATTTAGAAACGGAATATAAACAAATTGTTCCACAATTCGACAAGTTCTACAGATTCTTTTTTTATTTTACGTTCGTTAATTATTTATACTCATAATCACATAGTAACAGCTCTTCCTGTTTCCAATAGTACCTATCTGAAATGCGAACACAGATTATTATTTACAAGTCACTGAAATTTTCAATCGGCAATATTAAAAACGCGATAAGACCACGAGATTTAACGTTTAAAATGAACAGCTACAAAACAATGAACAGCTTGATAAAGGCCGAAATCCAAACACGATAAGAAACTTTTTGTTTTTAAACGGGTGACATTAAACAATGTCCGCAATCGACCTTGCCATGTGCTCTCCCTCGTTGGGGTATACATTGGCATGGAATCCGTTGTCGGACCTTCATCATTCGGACCAATTGAACAGGCATCCTTCAATACCTAATATATGGAGACAAATCAAGCTGATCAAAAACCGAAAAGTAGGGAACAATCACTGACGGAACAAGGAGAACGGTCGGAAGATTTATTGAACAGTTATGATCCTCCTTTCGTGCCCAGCAGGCCTTCCTCGAGGGATACTGAATTGGAAACAAACCATTGGCTGATTGGCTCATTCACATTTGAAGAATTAGAAGGTACAAGAAAAAACATCCCAAACACGGCCCCATCAATCGACGATATGTCGTATCCATTTATATACCATCTCACCTCCTCGAACAAAGTAGTGCTGCTATACTTATTCAACAAGTAGTGGAATAAGTATATTATTAATCTAACTTTATTAATAAGTATATCATTAATCTAACTCTCTAACTATCGAATGGAAGGAAGTCATTCTCGTTCTTATACTTGAAGCAGGAAAATCCTCTAATTCATAGACTTCTTATCGTCTCATATCTCTGTCATCGTGCCTTCTCGAAAAATTTGTAAGGATCGTAAAAAATCTGTTGGAATGAATATTAGAGAACTAGAAGAATCTTCCATAGTCCCAGTTTCGCTTTCGAAAATATTGGTCCACGTATGATGTAGGTATTATATTTTGATCAGCAGCATCCGAAGAATCCTAAAATCTCAAAGAATCACGTTATTCCGGTTTCTAGATATTAATCGAGAGATATATGCAAGTGCATTGTTCTGGATGATGTTCTGCAATCTATTGGTCTGCCTCATCCATTCGTCACAAGGGCCAATTAGCAAATCAAGATATATTTGAGGGTAAACAGTATCATTGTTGGGCCATTACACTCTAATCAATCATTGCCGTACGGGGGGGGGGGGGCTAACCCCCATTTTTTTGCGATACAGGTTTCAGGTACAGAAACTATTGTTCCCGAAGGGGACACCTTACTCTCCAATCCTCTGATGATGTGGTCGTGTTATTGGAGTGTGACTCACTTGCAGAGGGTGTAGTGGTATTAGAAGACAATGTTTCGAGTTTGGAAATATGGGCGAGAGAGAAAGGACTAGAAGTATTGTTGGCGAGAAAGTCTGTAGTGGTGTCGGTTACTCGTAAAAGGAGGCTGGAGATTGGCAACACCATTCAACTTTAAAACATGTTATTTCCTGTTCTGTTCGAAATAAAATTTTGTGCCCTCTGGCTTTACAACATGTTGACCTGAAAAAAAAAAAAACACTTGACATTCATATCCGCAAGGTGCGAAAAATACTATAATACTCTCATGATAGTCACAGGTCTTGACTAGGGTGCACACTCAGCGGTAATTTAGCAGTTTTATCGATCAACTAAACGTGCAGTCTTGGATTACGGCTGAGTATGGTATGAGCATGCTGTTAAGTATTTACTTGAAACGTTGGACCACCACCAGTACAAAGCTATGCGACGTTATCTTGGATTAATTTGTCAATTTACTTTCTCCCGAAAGTGAAAACAAAATCTTTATGGTATATAAAAACATGTTGGGAACTTCAAACTAGCATAATAAAATAACCATGGAAAAAACAAAGTATGAACAAATATTTTTTTCTGTCCAAATGGGACTCATTACCACTTTCAGCATTTGAGGACTAGAAGTTCGTGGCATACCGCTATATTGCACAGAGAACATAGAATTTTTGTTTACATCTCTTCTTTTTCGTCAGAAAATGCACAGCTCATGGTTTCATCTCCCCAAACACCAAGCATCAGAGTTTTCAGCGTTTTTGAAATATTGGGCCATTCCTAACTACGACATGAGATTTCACTAGTTGGTTATCATTTAGTTCAAAATTGAATTAGAGACTCTTTTCCCAGTTTACCAGTCCATGTAAGACAAAAGCAGTCCAGCCTGATCCAGCATCTCTAACATAAAGCATAAACCACGCCTCTTATTTTTGGAGGCGGTTGGTTCGCTTCTACATCGTCATCATCAATGTCCCCATTACCTTCTACATAAATCATTAGACATACCTGAGCACTATACACATTTTTCTGTATGATCCCTCAGCGAAAAGACTCCAACAACTTCTTCAAAATCTGAAACTTCTCTTTCCAACACTTCATCTGACTAACAGCTGCTGTCTCCTCCAAAACTCTCCTTAACTTCTCTATCTAGCTCATCAAGAACGTTCCTGATCACCTCAGGATTGGAGTAGTTTTGATTATCAGTATTTTACGGCCTGAATGAATGCGAAACAGCGGGTAGGAAACACAGTGGAACGTAAACAAATGAGTAAAAGAGTAGGCTATTAACCACACTGTGTGGTAAAAACTACTCGAAATCATCTCTCTTCCCCGAAGATTTGCAAACTACCTACTCTCAGTGGAAAAAAAGGTCTCCGTGCACCTACAGAGAAAAAATAGATTTTCATTTAATCTACTACTGTCAGAAAATGGATTTTACTTCCCTGAGAGAATGATTCCTTCTCATAAAATAAGTTTAGGTATTCTACTTTATTCTATATTATGCCTAATTAAACTAACAACTCAAACGAAATCTTACAAATAGCGCGGCGCCTAAACATGTCGGGGGGTGAGCAGGAGAAAAACGAAATGTTTGGGAGTAATTTTGAATTTAAAAACGATCCTGGTACTTAGCCTGGTATAGCCTGTATAGCAGTCGGTTCAATCAAATTCGCAATCTAAAATTACTTGGAAAAAAAAGGACCACATTTGGTTGATTTCTCTTCCAGGCGGGATCCCAGAATTTAGAATGCTCCACTAAAAATTCACGCTGCTGATAACAAATGCTTCAACTCCCACTAAGTGCTCGTATAATTTCCATAATGGTCATTGATAACCATTCTGGCGACGGGAAACTTGATTATCACCTTCCGTAGCGCGTAGGCAATGACGGTAAAGAAAGTAAACCAAGTGAATGCCTTGATAAAGCTACTGAATGAAGAGGATTGAGACACTTAAAAAGAAAAGAGGGCTAGTGGGGACGACGAGCATCGAGTAGAAATAAACTGAATAAACTGAGGACGTGGTTGAAGTGAGGAGGGATGAGGTTCCCCTACCAACACTCCCCACCAGTTTTTAGAGAGGAAACAGCGCGTTCGAGCGTGGAAGCTTCTAAAACAGACAAGCCCTACTGCCCCAGCTTCCACTTCTCTTCTCTTTTCGAATTCCCTCTGTGTTATGAAAGGTGTGGAAAAAATGTATGTGAGAAAATGTATACATTCAGCACGTTCGCGAAAAGCGGGCAAGGTGAGCTTTGAGAGGTGGACACTTATGGTGTTCTGAAGAAAATTTTCTCCTTTTAAACCAACAAACTAAGGGTCAGCTATCTTTGAAAAACAGGAGAAGGCCCGTTGATTAATTAACTACTCTACAAGGAATTTAGGAAATGTAAAATTCAAGTGAAGTTTTTTCAACTGAATACATCAATGATGAAATACGGAATTAACTCCTCTGAAATTTCATCATTTATTCAGGTAGTAAAGTGGAGGGAATAATCCCCCCCCATCTCTCTCTCTCTCTCTCTCTCTCTCTCTCTCTCTCTCTGATTGCGCTTCGGGGACTGAATATCCGAATTCGGTATTTGGTTAAAAGAAGGGTTAAGGTTAGAATATAAATATATATAGAAATATTGACAAAAACACGAATTTATCAGAGGAATTGGGGGGGAATTAAAAACGCTTTGGGAAATTTCCCATGTTAACGTGGCACATATAGATGAGTTTAAGGTTATATTTGATAGTGGACACGTACACATTATAGGAATGTCAGAGACTTTCCTGAAACCCGGAATACCTCGTGATGCATTTATTGTAAAAGGGTATAAATTGTTAAGGAATGACAGAACGGGAAAAGGAGGAGGAGGAGTTGAGATATACCTATAAGATTCCATTGGCTATAAAGTAATTGCATCATCAACCAAAATATTAACACTATAAAAACTTTCTTCAGAGAATAAAAAAATCTGAAGAACTTCGGACAATTATAAAAAATCATAGAATAGGAAAACAAAACAATAAAATTGAAACATTAAAATTTGACGCAAATGAATGAAATGAATATTTTTGCCAAAATGAATTTGGCAAATATATATTTGGCAATTTGTTACCTATTACAGTGCAAAAACTAAACTTCAGGGCCCTGAGTTCGGATTTAAAAAATGTATGGGAACATGACAAGAAAAGCTCTCTTCCGAATTACTACTGAATCAGTGGGGAGAGATGGTATACCCGCTGACTTGTTGAAAATTATTATTGAAATGATAGAACCGGTACTATGCCACATTTATAACTTCTCATTGCAATCTACAAGGTATCCTGAAATTTGGAAAAGCTCGATAGTGATTCCGATCCCTGTAATGAATCGAACAAAAATAACCTGAATAAGGCTGAATAAGGCATTTAGTTCAATAGATTAACTCTACACATTGTAACATTCGAAATTGAGAATTCTAGGGACAATGTTTAGACACGTAGCGGCTAGTGGCGACACCCAATGTATTTGGAAATGATTTCAGTTTTTGAGACATGAAGCTGGAGCCTCTGTCCGAATGAATGTACGCGGAGATTCCAAATAGAGAGAAAATTTCTTTGAGTTTTGAGGGAACTGTATAGGCACTTGTATCTTTACAAGAAAAATCAAAAGGATATAGAGAATATTCATCTACAATCACTATGATGTACCGATTTTTAGTGTATGATGGCAATGCACCTTTAAAATCAATGTTTAACCTCTCAAAAGGTTGTGTTGCTTTCACTAGATGTCCGACGTTCTTTCGGAATTTAGGTTTAACTACTACAAATACACGACAGGTGGAAGTAACTCTTCGAATTTCATCCATTGTATATGGTAGGTTTTTACATCAGACCCTATGATATAATCTTGTTTGGCCAGGATGACACAATGCCTCATGCAAAGAAACGAAACTGCTTTAATATCCACCAAGTGTACGTTGAAGAGCTGTTTGTAGGAATAGGGAAGTTCTTAATTGGCGACAGCCCGTTGGGATCGGGTTTGATAGATTTATGACTAATAATGCGGCCAAGAAAGTGGATTGCTGTTAGCAAAAATTCACTTTTTTCCATGTTCAAGGAAAGATTTTACTTCATTATTTTCTCTATAAACATGGCTAAATTCTCATCATGTTCTGATCGTGATATAATCTAAATAAACATATACCCCTTTCAATGACTCTGAGTCTACTATTCTAGAAATAGGTCCTTTGAAAAGCCTGGAACCCATTTCTAACCCCAAATGGAATACGATTAAATTGGTAGAGACGGCTGCAAGCTTCAACAGATGTGTAAGGTTTGTTTTCTTTTCTAATGGGAACTTGGTGGTACGTGCTTTTTAGATCTATAGAGCCATATATTTTGAATGATGCTACCTTGTTCACAACATCTTCAATGAGAGGAAGAGGGAAAGCGTCCAGTTCTGTGAATCGGTTGATCGTTTGCGAATAGTCTGCTATCATTCTTCAACGACGATTCTCTGATGACACCACCAGCACTTGAGCTCTCCATGGAGAAATACTTTCTTCTAGTACTCCCTCTTTCAGTAGTTTTTTAATTTCTGCATCGATGAATATGAGATCAGAAGTGCTGTGTCTGCGTGATCTGATGGAAATAGGATTGCAGTTATTTGAAAGATTATTGAACAATTGAGCAGGCTCAACCTTAGCAGCAGCTACACTACAGATATTGAGTGGAGCTTCTTTTCATCCAAATTGAACTCGTTCACATGAATATAGCCTCAGAATATCGTGTCCTACCATCACGTCAGCGGATAGGTTAGGCGAAATACTTACGTAGATGTTATTGTATTTATATCCTTGCAAATCAAAGTTGATCTTGCAGAAGCCTTTCACAGAAGACTGAAGAGTTTTGGAGGCCTTAGCTACCTCTCCTATCCTGGAAATAATTACGCGTTTCAACTTCCGAACTGTTTCTTGGTTTATAAGCGTGCCCGAGCTCCTAGTGTCTACTGAGGCGTGAGCTCTAGAACCGCTGATTAATACTACAAGAATGGCTCTATTCAGATAAGAAATGGTTGAGAATTTAGCAGTCTGTTTTGAGTATCAAAGGAAAGAGTGGCAATATGATTTGAGTTTTGATTAAGAGTGCGTTTTTTTCTGCACACCCTTTCATAATGTCCTTTAATGCCACAAGATTGACAGTTAGCTTCTCGAGCATGGCAGAGAGTTCTACTATGCTTTGGCCCCCCATGAAAATAACATTTTAACTCATTACAGAAACATATTGTTCATTATTAACCTCGGAATACATACTCGAAGTACAAGGAATAGGATCATTGTTTCGAGTAAGAGAGTTAATACAGGACTGAGATAAGTACCTACTGTTGGGAATCAAAAAAAGCGTCTCGGATTCATTCATTCCTGTTTAATTCAGCACTAACAGCTTTGTAATTGCAATCCTTTGCTAGACGTTTCAGAGATTCTAGGTACTTTTCGACCGTCTCTCCTGGCTCTTGTCGGCGAATTTTCCGTTTGTGTCTAGCAAAGATTTCATTTACAGGCTTAACGTACAGATTTTTTAGAATGGCAACAGCGCTGTTTTAAGTACCGCTCTCGCTTTTATATTCGAAAAAGTCTGGAGATATATAATTGATTAGTACCTTCAGACGGTCGTCTTCCCTGATGTTACCAGATGCGATGAAGTTCTGGAATGTTTTGAGCCAATCATCCAGGTGAAGCGCCGTCTTCCTCAGGTTTGACATCAAATCGTTCAGGTCTTGATGTGCGTACCATTGATATTCAACTGAATAAATTGTAATGAACCGAACAAGAATAACCTGAATAAGGCTTTATTCAGTTGAAAAGATCAGCGCTATTCATTGCAAGATTGGAAATTGAGAATTCTAGGAACAATGTTTAAACACGTAACTAAGGAAACTTGGGAGTTGATATTGGTACTGTATGGCGTTTACCCCTCCCAGGAGATAGTCATTCAAATGGGATGATGGATGACGATCGTAATAATATAGATAGGTAGCGGTTTTGTAACTATTTAGATAATGTTTGATTTTTCCCGAGCTTTCGAATCACTTAACGTTAAATTGATATTAGCTGTACTCCAAACACTGAATATGAAGGACATGTCAATTTGAAGTTCCAGTCATGCAGAATGATCGTAGGAGCGAATTTTTGTAGATTACAGTGTTATAGTAAGTTATATTGTTTTGAAATTTTAGAACTTTAGGGGTAAAAAATTGTTAACCACCTACCATATAGCAAATAAACTCGTAATAAATAATATTCTACGATTCAAAACATTCATTTGATTTTTAGATTTTCAATCGATTTTTCAGCAAATACTTAAAAATTTCACGTTCATTTTTCAGTGAATTTTTTTCATACATTTATTTGTGTTCTAATTCGTTGTTAATAACTATTATTGACTAAAACTTTGCTAAAAAAAAATATGAATTCAACGATATTAAGCCGTTTTAAGTAATTTAACTCAATGATTAGTGATTAGTCAGTGAGTACATATTTTGAAATTTGGCCGAAAAAAGTGATGTCCAACGAACTCATTCTTTTGCTTGGAAAGCTTGACTTTTTTCCGCAAGAACGGAATTTTTATCTCGATCCTTAGGAGAGTTATCGTCTGGAATAACACACACATACTTATATATATATATATATATATATATATATATATATATATATATATATATATATATATATATATATAGAGAGAGAGAGAGAGAGAGAGAGAGAGAGAGAGAGAGAGAGAGAGAGAGAGTGAGAGAGAGAGAAAGCGTTAAACTCTAGGATTCATTTCTGAATGCCTCAAAACGGATTTCGATGAAGAAAATGTTAGAAAATTTTAATTTTAAATTTTTTTTTAGCCATTGCAATAGCTTAATTTTCCACAAAAATTCGTTAATGGTTTGAATCGCTAAACAGTTGGAGGTGGGAGTGTGTAAAAACACCTAACGGTAATTTTTAGAACTGGTGCCAAATAAATAGAGGTGTCCCCCAAGGATCAGTGGTATCAGCTCTATTATTTATTATTTTTATAAATTCTATTAAAAATAGCTTGTGGAATCATTGTAATATATCTCATATTTCTTACGCAGACGACTTACAGATTTATATTGAATCAAGGGCGGACGAAATTGAAACAAATATAGCAAAATTGAACAACGTAAATATCGATCATGTAAATAAAATTAAAATTAATGATATTTACATGAAATTTGAAAAAGAGGTGCGGAATTTAGGCTTAATTATTAGGGATTATTTGTCGTGGGAAAATCAAGTAAAAAATGTGTGTAACGCTACTTCTAAAAGCCGAACCGATTGCGTAAATAGGAGTACGAATTCCCGATGCATGTTAAAGTTAAATTAGTACCAGCATTAGTGTTGCCATACTGCAGTTACGCTTTGTCAGCGATGAGCGACATTAATGAGACCCACTTGAAAACAATGCAAAAAGCCCGGAACGCCGCAATCGTTACATTTTCGAAATAAAAATAAGTGATAACATCACACCATACCACAAGGGGCTACAATGGTTGAAAATTGAAAACGTTTCATCATTCTAATTGCTTGTTGTATCACATATAAAATTCCTAAAACTGTCGAACCAGCTTTAGTCGGATTTCAAATTCATGTTTGCAATAAATGATGGATCAACTAGAAACGCAAAAAAAGTCTTTCAAATTCCATTGCATCGTACCGAAATATATGATAAACCATTCTTTGTAAAGGCTATTAGAATGTACAACGAGAATTCAAAACTGTTTACTGATTCTCCAATCATTAAATCTTTCAAAAATAATTTCAAAAATCTTCTACCAAAATATGAATAAAAAATCAAACTTACCGAATTATATTATCAATCATATTACTCAAATCAATATCACTATTATTCAACATTAATCAAATTAATCAATTTACAATCATATTATCCAATATTATATATACCTATATATATACTTGCAAATAGATGAATCCATAATATAATAAGTAGGGTGGAGGGACCAGTGTTTGACATGGACCCAGTGATTGACATCTCACCAAAAAGTTTAAATAATAAGTTATAAAAGTGTTTTACGGGCTTGATCCTTTTTAATTTTGTGACGAAATACCTTCTCCGTGAAGTATAAAGGCGGAAAATGGTTTCAAGTGGGATTTTGTGAAATCTGGAGAAGTTTACCCATCAGAACCTCGTGTTATCATTTCTTCATTTCAGTTTCTTGAGATTTAGCTAAGGAGGTAAGTGTTTTATTTTGTTTCACCATGCCTTCCACATCAAAATTCCTTCAAATCAAATGCTGGACCAGTGGATGACATGGTTGAAAGTGTTGTCAAACACTGGTCCAACAAAATAGTCAATCACTGAGTCAGGAAGGTTTCAGTCTTTGACAGCTACCAGCACTAGTGTTGGACACGTTCTCATAATTTCCTATTTACCTAAGATGATTTTTGGCTAATATCTACTTCTATATTATACAGGTTTAAATACTTAATATGGCTCCCTCTAGAAGAAAGGTGAAAAAAAATAACAAAGCAAAAGAAAGGCTTGAAAATGAAATGAAAATGTGTGGCAGAAATGAAGCGGTGATGTGATGAAATCAAAGATGTGGATAAACCGTTAGCGTAAACTTATTACAGTAATCATAGTTCACCTAATGAATCCAAGACCTAATTAAAAATAGAGAAATAATTAAAATCAACGCGGAAAATAACTACAAAGGTTCAAAATTAAATCCATACAGGCAATTAGAGTAGGGGGTTGCACCGCTGTTCCAACGAACTCACGGGCTCATGAAGTTGCATCCTTCATATCAGTGGTAATCATAAGATGAATCAGTTCTTGAATCAGTTGAAATATTAGATACAGATTTGATGACCACTCAAGTCATTGTGGATAGTGACATGAGATGTGAAAAAGAAATCCTACTCGGGGGCTATGCTTTCGGTATGGTGCCTCTATTTCACATCAACGATCTGGGAGGGCTTGTGATATGTGCGAGAAGCAATTTCATCATTCCTGTTTGGGACTTGGAGAAGCCGAGCATAAGGAGTAAAATCTAACTGCGTGTGACGAGTGTAGTTCCCTAGCTAATTCGATGGAACTTCATTTTTAGTGAATCTCAATTAATTGTTCAAACACTTTAGCTCAATTTTACATAGATTCCAGTCATTTTTGTTTATTTTATTGATCTCCAATTATTCTTGTCAGCAGCTATTTTTACTTGTTCGAAAGAACCTCAGACGGTTCCGATTTAGGAGAAGTTTCAGATTGATTTTAAATGTATAGTTAAACATGGATCTCTATTCGTTCTTTTCATTTTTATTTATTGTTAATATTTATGTAAAATTCAATTATATTTGTACAAAACTGAGTTAAAATACTCAATTCATTTGTAAACTGTTTAAATAAACGTTTTGTTGATACACGGAATCGTTTATTGCAGAACAACTGATATCTCAATCATAGGGTGTCAATCACAGGTGCTGCCAAAAATTTGGCTGTCAAACACTGGGTCAAAAAATTGATTTCGAAAAAACGAATCTGTGATGCTTTATGGCATGAATTAGTGATTTTTCTAATTCTGAGCATTTTGAGGACATCCTGATGCAGCAATAGATGAAAGTCTCAAGTTTGAACAAATGAAAAAACATAACTTAATTGCTTGTCAAAGTCGAAATTTCTCTTAAGGTGTCAAACACTGGTCCCTCCACCCTACAATTTTAACTAAGTAAATCAAGAAATACGTTTTACTTTAAAATATAACTGTTTACTTACCAACTAGTAATTTACCATGTTGTTCCTCTTAAAAAATTCAGAAATTAGATGTACTTAAGTGATAATCATAAAAAAGAAAAAAAAATCAATCATGTGCAAAATGTAATGCAAACTCTGACATGTGTACATAATTTCAATACCTATAACTTACTGTGCGTGTTGGAAGAGTGGGTCACAAGCCCAAAACTTGTACAGTTTCTATAATAAACTTTTTCAATCTCTCTCTCTCTCTCTCGTTTCTCGTTAGATGTAAGAGTGGTCGTGTGCGACCAAATCTTGCGAGATTTATAAATAAAGCGTATTCAATTCAATTCAATTCTCTCTCTCTCTCTCTCTCTCTCTCTCTCTCTCTCTCTCTCTCTCTCTCTCTCTCTCTCTCTCTCTCTCTCTCTCTCTCTCTCTCTCTCTCTCTCTCTCTCTCTCTCTCTCTCTCCTGTTTTTCAATATAATTTGTGTAAATAGAGCTCGTGTGAATAGAACTATCGTACTTGATAAACTGGAGGGTGAAATGGTGCTTCCCGCCCATAGCATTTTGCTCACTGCGACTCGGTCGTTGACAGGCGGGCCAATAGGATAAGTGGGTTCCATTCAATCATGGTCAGTAGCATATATATGTGAGACATTTTAACTGAACGATCGTCGCAAAGCTGGGATAGGGGGATAGCGCCCGTCTCCCATTTCTTTGATCGATTGCACGGGGCTCCCCCTCACAATCTAACCCCTCGGACCACTCATCACGATTCCACTACCGTATATCCGTACCTTCACTGTTAGTTATCCTCCATTAAAATAATCGCATTAACTACTCCTATGTCAAGCACCGGCATGAATCTTTCTGCCATGTCCTGTTTAAAAACATTCACGATGCGTTTTTTATTTTTCACATAGGCCTGGTTTCGTCTTTTGAAATTTGAACTCGTATAACGAAGACTGCTGCAACCTTTAACAGACCGAAACAGCGATTTTCTTTAACCGCAAGCCAGTTCCGAATATTAAAAGTTATGCTAAACAAGCACTAAAAGTCTTGACAGTACTTGTATGTTATTTCGATTCCCGAATTAAATTTGTAGTGTAACCTATGGGCAGGTTTCACCAATAATCCCTAACCATGGTTAAAGTAGATCATTGTTTTACGGAATCAGAGTTCTTAACGTTGATTTAAAACAAACGGGTTTCACCAACGTAATCAATGGTTACACTGTTATCAGAAAACATTGATTTACAGCGTTCCCGTAAAACGTTGATTGAAAGTTTGAACGTTGATTAAGACGATATCAAGGAGGCATTTGCCCGCAAAATGAGGGTGATAACGAGATAATAGTGAGAAAACAGCTGAACTAAGCTGAAATCTTCAATACTTATATCTTTTTTAATCCGTTCTGGTAGCATAAAGTTTTACAAACTCGTAGGGACAGTCCTTTACTCCCCTATCATTTCGAAACTAGTGCAGCTATGATAATTATATATGGGTTTCTTCAAGGATTCTGAATTTGAGTTTGAAGTAAAAATCTCGAAATTTAGAACCACTGAAATACTGCATCCAAACGCGATTTGGATTTGTCGAAAGCAGCGGTTGGTATTCGATGGATTTTATAACTGTAGCTACTGCAGAAGCCGAGATTCCAAGTTATTTCAACTAAAAAAGCGCAGGAAAAGGGTTATAATTGTCTCGTAATATGTTATGGTCAAGTTGCATAACTAGGTGTTTTAATTATGTTTGTACCTCCCATCACTTCAATGACAACAACATCAGGAACAACATGAAAATTGTGTCATTTCAAATTGTGATGAGCCGCTGGTTATTTTATAACACTATTTTATAACACTTTTTATGTACTTGTACATTCCGTGTATGTACCTATAGCCCTATCCGTGAATTATGTATCCGATGCTATCATCAATTTGTTCAAGGGCAGACAAAGCAGTAGTTTTTGAAAGTCGGTACCCCCTCAGAAAATCACTGATACTGAAATACGCTGTACTCTTTCTCATCCAAGGAGGACGGTGTATTGTAAAGTCTTCATATCATCCTCGTCAAATTCGTCCTCAAATACCAAGCTCTAATCAATCCTCTGTGGCTCATGTTCGTACATGTAGGAAACGAAGGAAACAACTAGGAAACATGTGGCAAATTAGATGGGAAAACGTAGCAAAGAAGGATTTCGGTCATGTAAACAAAGATGGGGAAAATAACTAAATACCAACCTAGTAAATCGTTGATTTGAACGCTAACCACCCAAATTCGGCTAGTTAGTTTTGATCGTCGATTTAGCACATATGATCATTGATTTATCTGAACCGGAGTTGGTGAAACCGAACATCGTTTTTTAACAGCTGAGATCTTTGGTTTAATGAGTAAACGTTGATTGAAAGCTTTGGTGAAACCGGCCCGAATGATAGTGCAGTATCTGAACGCCATGAACTACACAACCTTGTCCTGAATCTTATTCCTATTTAGGAATGTTCAATAACTTGTCTACGTAAGAGTGATACGAGTTTCTGGTGCCTATCACCTTTCAGTATATGTTCTAGTAGCAATATTTTAATTTATTCCGACGGTATTAGTCAGGGATGATAGGCCAGAGGTTACTATCCGCTTTAACGGTTTGATTAATTAAATCGTATTTATAACTTTTAGAAATGAAACGAAACATTTCAAGTGAGTAAACATTCAAGTGGATATAAAGCTCATGTTAAAGAACAAATTAGAATGATAGTTGTTTGTTAGAGTAGAAGGTACCAACGTACCATTCTTGAAGACGAATTTATGTTTAATTTGAATTTCTCCTCTGTCTTCAAAAGTAAGTGCAAAACCGGTAACCCATAAAGTTAGATATTAAATGGATGGATCTGGACTAGGGTTATTTGAGTGCAGGCTCTGTTCACATCCTCAATGTTACATTTATAATTTAATCTACAATAGGAAAAACGGAACAAATCTTTGACGAATTTGAAGTTTTTAGCATGATACACCTCTCCACTCCTTATCGTTATCTTGGCAAGGAGCCCCATGAAGTTTACTCATATCCTTTTCGGCAATGAGGAACTTGTACCCATCTGAAATTCTGCCTGAAACCTTTTTTACTATACTCTAGACCACCTCTGATCCACAAATATAATTATGATGAAACATGTCATCAAAATTTATTTTTATAGTTAAAATCCAATTTTAAAATCATGCGAAGAGGAAGGTGCTGAGAACGCTACGTGATTAGCTAACTAGCTCGTGGCATAACCATTTCATAATCCCGATTGAGCATGGTCATTTCCACTACCTAATACACAATACAATATAAATTAAAACTTGTTTTTGTTTTTTCGTTAGTTTCTGTGATGTTTCATCATCTGCTTGCTCACAAGAAGAATTCACATCGCATCATCAAGCAGTGTACCTAATTTATAGGGTAAAAGAAGAATGAACAAAGGTGGCTTCTGGTGTTGGGAATAATTTCCGATATATTTTTTGTTTGTAGGAGGTACGATTCACTGTTTTCCGTAATGTTTGGCTAGGCAAACCTGTACACATATCAGGTTAGTTTAGTTGTTGATGTTGGTAGTAGGTTCCTCTTGCAGTTTTTTTTTTTTTTTTTTTTTACCAGTATCACAGTTACTAAGTATCAGTTTTTATGTATGTTTGTTTAGCTCTGTTGGGAATAGACAGAGATTTGGTTTAGTATTTCGCAAATTTCAAAAGTAGGTTTTATATTCTTAAATGCCGCGTTATTTGTGTTAAATTGATCCTGTGTAGCAGAAATGGGCATTGTCGGAATCGGGTGATTGAGTGCCGGAGTGTCCATGCCAACACTTCACGATAGTCACGAGTTTTTCAAATGTTGGTAAGTTATATTAGTAATTTTCAAGACAAACTAGTATTCATGGATTCGTTTTTTGGCTACCCCCATTGTAACTATATAACAAGGTGAGATGGGGATGTGATGTTGATGTAAACACATAAATATAGGTACATTTATATCATCAAAATATATCGTAATTTATTGGAGTACGAGTAAAAGAGACGTAAACGTTCGCTTTTGTGTCCCAATTCTGGAATCTTTTTGCTTACTCAAGTACGAACAGTACTTTTAAGGTACCTATAGATCTCTCTACTTATGTATTTATCACTAGAGCATAGCGTTAGTAGTTATAGTACAAGTACTTTGATATCTTCAAAATTTTATCGGGAATATGAACTGACTGTAGTTAGAGGCTGTAAATTAAACGAAGTCACCTTTTCAAAACCCTGCTTCAACTGATTACTCCTGTCAATCAAAGTGAAGAGTAATAAAATGGAAGAAAACAAAGAGTCAACAATACCACACTAAATACCAAAATCACTGAAACAACGAACCGAATTACTTGAAACGGTACCTTGAAGAAATCAGTTGATTCGATAAAATATGAAAACGTATGACTAGAAAGTGGGCGGAGTCTGCTGCTTCGGGCGCTACGGTGGAGTCTTAGGAGATGTAGACTTTAGTTATTTTATAAAATCCTATCGACTCCTAGCAAAAAAGAAAGAATGAAAAGAGTATATGCATACATATTTCTCCATATACCTATATATGCCAACCTATTGTAATTATTGCAATAAATTAAAGTTTACAAGTTCCTCATAGTTTCACTTGCAGACGGTTTGTGTGAGGATGCCTTGTTATACTCATTGACTCAGCAAATACTTTTTTCTGTCTCCGCTAAATATTTAAGAAATTAATTCTTTCTATCTATAAACCTGAAATGTGAAAACTTGATGTGACTCACCTTAGTTTAATGAGAAAGGACTGTGAAAGGTTCACCGATGGTGCTTTTACTAAAGAAAAAAGACTAACTTGAAGCATCCTGCTGGAAACAAAAGCTTTAAGCAGAGGATCAAGAGAATAAAACAGAAAATATAACTGGGAGACCAGAAACAAGGAAAGTTAAAAACGAGAAGACTACCCCCCCTCCCCCCCTCCCTACAATCTTCATCTTTACCTCAAACGTCCACCTTTGAATATTTGAAATTATTTCTCAAAACATCTCCTACCACCGTTGGGAAAAGGTCTTTCATGAATTCGGGCGTTCACTCGTTTTGCGTGGCGATGTGGAAAAAAGGATTTCTGAAACCAAAGAGCTAGAATCTGTTCACTTTTGGTTTCTTGGTCGGGTTGTTTCTCTTCTACCTTTTAAAAACTCACGTAAATAATATTATTACTACTGTTTTCAAAACAACCTTCTACCACGAGGCTATCAAAATAATATGCCATTTGCCGGTTCACCATGCGTAGTAAAAGCTACGTCGATGATTGAGATTGCCTCAAAGAAGTTATCTAAAATTATTCAAATGACTTTTAAATTCCTCGTTAGTCAGGTAGGTATTATAATTCATTTATTTGGGTGCCATATGTGGACTATGGACTAATGTAGACAATGTTAAACCACTGAAATTATTTTACTTTCCAAATTATGTATTGATTTCGTTGGATCGCAATAAATATTGTATATTTAGATACGATAAAAAATATTACTTTATTGCATAAAATTCATTATATACGGTACATATATAGGACGCATATGTAGGCAAAAAGGCAAAGCGAATGTAGCAGCGCGGATGACGCAGTTATTGTGTGTAAGAAAATTAGGTACATTTGAAATTGAATGTTCAAAAATCTCTTCTTCAATACTAGAGAACGTATCTGGGAAGAAACGACACACTACTTTACTAATTTTGGACAATTTACCGTTACTAGTGTTATTGATTCTGTAAAATAGAGCTGCATATTGAACTGATTGCGTGGTATATGAACGAAGATTCAATTCCACCATAAAGATATACCCGAATAACCCGAAAAAGGCTTAAAAACACGTTTTGGTAGGCAAATAACAGACTTAGAATGTTATTTCAATAACAGATGTATAGAGGGGTGATATATCCTCTGGAAGGAGTAACTCCGGTGGATTTGATCATACTCCCGTAATTCATTTTCGAGAAATTGCCAAAAAAAAAAATTAAAAATGGGCTAAAAACTAAGTTTTTAAACCAACTTACTCAGGTTTTTCCAGACCGGAAAAATGTGTACGTAGAGATTCGATTTTTTAGAGTATCTTACTTACTTAGTTATAGCAACCCAACGCCATGCATTGCAGTTTCTTATGATGAAGCAGAAGTTTGGAATCTTATACACGAATTTCTTGATACACTTTTTTGCTTCAGACCTATATGTAGCCGAAGCATTGTTTCACTTTCGGGAGATGAAAAAATCTTTGTCTCTGAAGCATTTTACGTTTCAGACCATTTTGAACAACTTCCGTTCCGTGTCTCTCTGTCGTGTGTCCACAAATCCTTGTAACCAGCTTCATTTCCACAGTTTTCATCTGAATTCGATGTAATTTTCATTGAATGTGCGGATTGGAGTGTAAATGATCCCATATCACTTTCACTGTTTCAAAATAAGTATTTCAATCAGCCCGTGCACAAACGTAAATTCCATCAAGCATCATTTTCTCGTGCCCTACTTGTTTGAAAACATGCTCCATCTTAATTTACCATTTCGCTTAACCATAGGAACCTGCTGTGGAATCATAAGATAATTTAAAACATTTCAATGATCTACACCGAAATTCATGTTATGGATACGAGGAAGCCAAACCCAACTTGGCATACTTTTTCTTTTCTTTTTTATAGAACTCAATTCAGTGGGGGAAATAAAAACGAACGAGAGTATGTCTAGTTTGGTGGGCAGTACAGGTTCTTTACTTATCGTAACATGGAGGTACATGATTTGTCCAAGAACAAATTACGAATTAAAATGATATAATGCAAAATAGAACATTTGTGAACAAATGTGAATATATGTGTGAGCACACACCCTTGTCATCAATCCAACGGCTTCACCACCATAGCGGACCGAAACAGAGATATCTGGCACAACCCCTGACCATTTTATCAAAATCGGTCCATTAGTCTCGAAGCTCTGTCTGTAAAACCCAATATCAGTTTTGCGCATGCCCAATGGTTAGGTACTACGACTGGTCGTTCTGAAAAATCAGAATACCATTCCGAAACTTGTACCCTATTACCCCCTAATTTGGACAAAATCGAACCGAGCATGGATCGTGAGAAATCGATGTTTCGAGAAATTCACGTTTGCGCATGCGAACACGCTACTGTTGACCCGACAGCCGAGAAGTTAATAGGAAAACGACTAGGAGACCCACACAGTCCCTGTTAATTTTATCAATACAGGACCAAAACTTATAATAATTTTGGGTGACATGGAATTGGCATAGAGCCACAGACAGAGAAAAACGGAAGTTAATAGAATTTTTATTTTTATTTCTGCGAATTATTGTATTGTCGACGTATTTCGTGGAGTTTTTAATAAATTCCATTTCCTTCTTCGTAATGGGTATCCACTACATTGTCCCGAGTGTTCTAGTTACGCGGAACGAAAATTGATCAGCTGGCTCTGAAAAGCTAAAAGTAAGTGAAATTTTTGATTTTAGAGGGGAAAAAGTGTTGCATTTGCTTTGTTGCATTTACAAAGCTTTCATACTTTTGGTTGTGAGGAAGCCAAAAGAGACTAAATAATAGGGAGGACGCCTAGGTTAACCGTATGCCTTAGGGATTAAGAAAGCTGAATAAAGTAAAGGGCCGAAACTAGTGGTTTTTTAATAGAGGAATTTCCTTTTATCCTCTTCCCAATTCTCCTGTATCCATACTTCCTTGATCCCTAGTGCTGGCGGCGTTTGGTAAACCTAGGTATCCTCCCGGGCAATATGTTTATTTTTGCTACCGAGTCAATGCTTTACCGTGGACAAATGGATGTAATTCCTCAAATATGGAGATCAATCTACTCGTGCAACATAACGATACAAGCAAATTTTCATAACTTTTGATATTTAATCCTGTTTTTATTTGAAAAGTTGAATGTGGAACAGTTGAAAATTTACCGCGTACAAATTAAATTTACTGACAATTTATAGCCTTCTTTTGGCTAGTTTCCTGTAATTATGATCACATTTCAAAATTTTTGCATGTTACAGAGTTTGAAACGTGGACCCCCACAAAAAATATTCAAACCCACCAACAGATTAAAAATGCACCGAAACGGAATCCAATGCTCCTTGATTTTTTTCCATCACTGTTACATTCTAATCACGTACCTTCGAAGCAACGGTGCCTAGCGATAGCGCTTGAGCTAAGTAGAAATACCTACACTCACCAACAAAAATTCATACATTTCCCGGCTGGGGTTGCGCAGAGATTCATCTACCCGTATTATCATGTTCAATAATGAAGGTTTAAAGTTAAAGATAGATGAAATGTAGGAGAGTAACTGGGAGAAACTGCCATGGGACGATTTATTTGATTTATCTCGTGTATATACTAATTATTTATAGGATTCTACGTTTTTTATTACGATGATACTTCCTATAATCCAGGAATAATAAAATGCACAGGAGCAGCATTGGGCACTCACTATGCCTGATAATTTCATCGAAGTCAGATGCCAACTTTCATATTGATAGGAATATTTTGGAATATAAGACTCAAAATTATGAATAATATTGATTACTAGCCGCTCCGGCTCGCTACGCTTGCCTCCACGTCCAGCCGGACCCCCCATTAAGTTGCTCGCTTCGCTTGCAACGTGTGGCATGTAGGGAATATTGCTCGCTTCGCTCGCAAAGTCTGGCATGTAGGATATGTTGCTCGCTTCACTCGCAAAGTCTGGCATGAAGAAAATGTTGCTCGCTTCGCTCGCAAAGTATGGCATTTAGGGGATGTTGCTCGGTTCGCTCGCAAACGGTAGATCTCTAAGGGTAGGTTTAACTTCTGTAGGGGATGCTGCTCGCTTCGCTCGCAAACGGTAGATCTCTAAGGGTAGGTTTAACTTCTGTAGGGGATGCTGCTCGCTTCGCTCGCTTGAGGAAGTTATACTGCCCACCCAACTTGGCAGACGTTTTTTTTCAGTTGGGAATTATTACAAACAAATTAAATCTTATAAAACTACGTGGAACCACGAAAAGTTTATTCGGGGATGTTGCTCGCTTCGCTCAAAGGTATTGCTGTATTTGTGTAGGATAAAGTTTGTACTTATTCTGTTGAAATGGCTCTCGCTTTGCTCGCAAGGTACCTATGTGCACCTGCTCGCCTCGCAAGGTTGTGAAACACCTTAGTCATCGAACCCCAAACACGTCTTCCTATAGCCTTCTCGCGTCCACGGCACATATAATTTCTCATTCTAATAGCTTAGTCTCGCTTCCCCTTGCAATTCGACCGACTTCACGTCACTTTTTTCGATATCCGATTTCGGATTCAGATTCGGCGGGATCAAAGCTGTATTTCACCCGCAAAAACCGTTCCGAAAAACGTACCTTTACGGGGTATATTTTAATGGGAAAAAACGTAGTTTTTCGTCGGACTTTTCAAGAAAACACGGTCCGTACTCTCGCATTTTTTTGACGCATTTCCCGATACTTTTTTCGTGATCCGATCGCGCCGTCGTCTTCCTCGTAGGAAAACCTACGAAACCGGTATTTTTCCGGAATTTTCAACGGCCGTTTAGAGGGGTAGGGGAAGCGGGGAAGTCCAAAAAGCGCACATTAATTCTTACTTCGACCCCCCTCCCGCCCCACGGCCCATGGTTCGGGTGGGATTAGAAAATTTTAAATTCGCTCACTCCCCCTATCGGAAAATCCCAAGAAGATCCCACCACTCGTACACTCCCCCCACTCAGCCGTTTGGCCGTGCATAGACACGACAAACAGACAGACAGACGGAGTTTCATTCTTATAAATAGTACTAGCCGCTCCGGCTCGCTACGCTCGCCTCCACGTCCAGGCGGGGGGCAAGCCCCCCGGACCCCCCCTTAAATTGCTCGCTTCGCTCGCAAACTGTGGCATGTAGGAAATTTTGCTCGCTTCGCTCGCAAAGTGTGGCATGTAGGGAGTGTTGATCGCTTCGCTCTCAACGTGTGGCTGTATACATGCGATGTATTACAATTGAAACATGTACAATTACAAACAAATTAAATCTTATAAAACTACGTGGATCCACGAATAGTTTATTAGGGGATGTATACTTAAAGGTAGGCCATTAGAAGGGCGAATGGGGAAATTATATTGCCCACCCAATTTATTTTTCCGGAATTTTCGACGGCCGTTTAGAGGGGTAGAGGAAGCGGGGAAGTCGAAAAAGCGCACATTAATTCTTACTTCAACCCCCCTTCCGCCCTACTGCCCATGGTTCGGGTGGGGTTAGAAAATTTTAAATTCGCTCGTTCCACCTTTCGGAAAATCCCAAGAAGATCCCCCCACTCGTAGATCCGGCCCACTCAGCCGTTTGGCCGTGCATAGACACGACAGACAAACAAACAGACAGACAAACAGACGGACTTTCGTTCTTATAAATAACTAGCCGCTCCGGCTCGCTACGCTCGCCTCCACGTCCAGCCGGGGGGCAAGCCCCCCGGACCCCCCATTCACTTGCTCGCTTCGCTCGCAAAGTGTGACGTGTAGGGAATATTGCTCGCTTCGCTCGCAAAGTCTGGCATGTAGGAAATGTTGCTCGCTTCGCTCGCAAGGTGTGGCTGTACAGATGCGATGTATTACAATTGAAACATGTAGGGGATGTTGCTCGCTTCGCTCGCAAACGATAGATCCCTAAGGGTAGGTTTAACATCTGTAAGGGATGCTGCTCGCTTCGCTCGCTTGAGGAAGTTATACTGCCCACCCAACTTGGCAGACGTTTTTTTTGGTTGGAAATTCTTAAAAAACAAATTAAATCTTATAAACTACGTGGAACCACAAAAAGTTTATTCAGGGATGTTGCTCGCTTCGCTCGCAAGGTATTGCTGTATATTTGTAGGAAAAAATCCGAATTTATTCTGTTGACATGGCTCTCGCTTCGCTCGCAAGGTATACCTGTACACCCTTCAAGACGTAAGTGCGTAGGCCAGGCTCGCAACCTATGTGTACCTGCTCGCAACCCGTTCCCGCAGGTGCAAGCCCCGCCTCATCGAACCCCTTGACGTCTTCGTAGAGCCTTCTCGCGTCCACGGCACATATAATTTCTCATTTTAATAGCTTCGTCTCGCTTCCGCTCGCAATTCAACCGACTTCACGTCACTTTTTTCGATATCCGATTTCGGATTCAGATTCGGCGGGATCAAAGCTGTATTCCACCAGCAAAAACCGTTCCGAAAAACGTACCTTTACGGGGTACGTACCTTTACGGGGTACGTACCTTTAATGGGAAAAAACGTAGTTTTTCGTCGGACTTTTCAAGAAAACACGGTCCGTACTCTCGCATTTTTTTGACGCATTTCCTGATACTTTTTTCGCGATCTGATCGCGCCGTAGGATCCGAAGCGCACATTAATTCTTACTTCGACCCCCCTCCCGCCCTACGGCCCATGGTTCGGGTGGCATTAGAAAATTTTAAATTAGCTCGCTCCCCCTTTCGGAAAATCCCAAGAAGATCCCCCCACTCGTAGACTCCCCCCGTGCATAGACACGACAAACAGACAGACAGACGGAGTTTCATTCTTATAAATAACTAGCCGCTCCGGCTCACTACGCTCGCCTCCACGTCCAGCCGGGGGGCAAGCCCCCCGGACCCCCCCATTAAGATGCTCGCTTCGCTTGCAAAGTGTGGCATGTAGGGAATGTTGCTCGCTTCGCTCGCAAAGTGTGGTATGTAGGGAATGTTGCTTGCTTCTCTCCCAATTGAAACATGTAGGGGATGTTGCTTGCTTCGCTCGCAAACGGTAGATCTCTAAGGGTAGGTTTAACTTCTGTAGGGGATGCTGCTCGCTTGAGGAAGTTATACTGCCCACCCAACATGTAGGGAATGATGCTCGCTTCACTCGCAAACGGTAGATCCCTAAGGGTAGGTTTAACTTCTGTAGGGGATGCTGCTCGCTTCGCTCGCTTGAGGAAGTTATACTGCCCAGCCAACTTGGCAGACGTTTTTTTCTGTTGGAAATTCTTACAAACAAATTAAATCTTATAAAACTACGTGGAACCACGAAAAGTTTATTAGGAGATGATGCTCGCTTCGCTCGCTTGAGGAAGTTATACTGCCCACCCAACTTGGCAGACGTTTTTTTCTGTTGGAAATTCTTACAAACAAAATAAATCTTATAAAACTACGTGGAACCACAAAAAAGTTTATTTGGGGATGTTGCTCGCTTCGCTCGCAAACTCTGGCATGTAGGGAATGTTGCTCGCTTCGCTCGCAAATTGTGGCATGTAGGAAATGTTGCTCGCTTCGCTCGCAATGTATGTCATGTAGGGAATGATGCTCGCTTCGCTCGCAAACGGTAGATCCCTTAGGGTAGGTTTAACTTCTGTAGGGGATGCTGCTTGAGGAAGTTATACTGCCCAGCCAACTTGGCAGACGTTTTTTTCTGTTGGAAATTCTTACAAACAAATTAAATCTTATGAAACTACGTGGAACCACGAAAAGTTTGTTAGGAGATGATGCTCGCTTCGCTCGCTTGAGGAAGTTATACTGCCCAGCCAACTTGGCAGACGTTTTTTTCTGTTGGAAATTCTTACAAACAAATTAAATCTTATAAAACTACGTGGAACCACGAAAAGTTTATTCGGGGATGTTGCTCGCTTCGCTCGCAAGGTATTGCTGCATAGATGTTGGGAAATACCCGTATGAAATTCCGTTGAAATGAGTCAAGTGCGTAGTGAGTCCCCTGTGAGTCATCGCGTCCCTTTCAGGTAAGCAACGTTGTGTAACGGCGGCCCGTGGTCGATTAATTTCTGATGTTAAACGCTTCTCCTTGCTTCCGCTCGCAATTCGACCGAGTTCTCGTCACTTTTTTCGATATCCGATTTCGGATTCAGATTCGGCGGGATCAAAGCTGTGTTTTGCCCGCGAAAACCGTTCCGAAAAACGTACCTTTACGGGGTATATTTTAATGGGAAAAAACCTAGTTTTTCGTCGGACTTTTCGAGAAAACGGGTCCGTACTCTCGCATTTTTTTGACGCATTTCCCGATACTTTTTTCGCGATCCGATCGCGCTGTCGTCTTCCTCGTTCAAAAACCTATGAAACCGGTATTTTTCCGGAATTTTCGACGGCCGTTTAGAGGGGTAGAGGAAGCGGGGAAGTCCAAAAAGTGCACATTAATTATTACTTCGACCCCCCTCCCGCCCTACGGCCCATGGTTCGGGTGGGATTAGAAAATTTTAAATTCGCTCGTTCCCCCTATCGGGAAATCCCAAGAAGATCCCCCCACTCGTAGACTCCCCCCACTCAGCCGTTTGGCCGTGCATAGACACGACAGACAGACAGACAGACAGACAGACGGAGTTTCATTCTTATAAATAGTATAGATAGATAGAGATAGATAAGGTCGCGGCTAACGTGATGGATGGTGTGTGAAGGCTTATCAGCGGAGTTCATACGACGAACAGGGCAATCCTCAAAATATTCCGAGTTAGAGAGCCCTCACTCTATTATTGCCTTCAATAGGTACCTTCCCAATAATTAGATATTTGCCATCCTGTTGCTTAAAATTGTTGTGAATGGAATCTGGTTTCTGAGAAAGGTAGGCTACTTGTGATCTGTTTTTGAGAGAAAGGATACAATGATAAGGTGGAGGATCCTATATCTCACATTAGAATAAACTTTGGACGGTTTGAAGCGCAAACCGCAGCAGCAGTATGTAAATGCTGGAAAATGTGTTTGTACAGTCATGATAAGAAGATTGATAACCGCAACACACGGCCAATAATATAATAGGCAGAAGGAAGCAAGAAGAAGAATCACAACCACTGGATTATCGTCCGTTTGCAATGAAACATTGTCGAAATTCAGATTGAACTACTCTTGTGGAAGTATCCCTGTATAACCAATCCTAGAACCATGCTGTTTAAAACGTAGGTAGTAGGTGCTTGAAAAAAAAAAAAAAAAAAAAAAAAAAAAAAAAAAAAAAATGTAATCATTTAATAATTTGATTCCGTGTTTGTCTATCAAAATCATAAACTAAAATTTCTCTACACGATCAATAGCGACTGAAATGTCGAAGATTTCTTCAAAAATTCACTCATGGGGCCATGCTGCATGACTGGACTTTTTTGTGGAATTATTTGCAACTTCCGTGGTACCTATTAATATAATTACTTGTTGGTTTCTAGTTTACTGAAGAGATGATGATGATGAGGTGCGGTGTTTCTTTATATGGAAAGCTAAGTTATAGGGAAAGTTTAGAATGAAAGAATTGAGCTGCCATGCCAATTTGCATAATACTATTTTTGACAGTTGTTTTTTTAGAGAAAATGAGACCGGACGAAAATATAAGCAAATGCTATTTCAATCAGAGAGGCCACATTTTACTTAATGTTATGGTGGCGTTTGATCTTCCAGGGCTAAAAATCGGGCTTTACCTGCGTAACCAGGGCCAGAAAAACTTTCCTTATGTTAACATTTCCCGTACTCAAATTATTTTCCCTAGTAATACTTTGAAAAAGGCTAAAACTTGAAATACCTATAAAAAATAGTTTTATGCCGTGAATTACCTACTGTTTTCTAAAAATCTTATGCATGTACATAAATAAATAGTATACATTTTGTTGATTCTAGCTCGATATGCTACAGAGCACTAATATGCTACTACATATTGCCTCCTGTGACGGTTCTGGCCCAATGTTAGATCTACATAGTAATTTTTAAAAAAAAGTGAAGTTGTTTAAAAACTATTTCAAACGACTCTGAAAAATATTTCTAGAAACTCACGGATAATTCTGTCTTTGAACGGACTATGATGAATTTACGGAAGCGTCAAGATATCAGACTCTGTGGTGCAAAAGAGCAAAGAAATTAGCAAAAAACTGGCATTTTCTAGATTTTCAATTTTTTTATGAAGGTTTTGCCGCTTGTCATATGACTCGTACGTAACAAAATCAAGTTGAATGAGCCCCAATACCTCGGATTTTCTGTCTTGGATTTACCCAAACGGTAAATATTACGAGTAGATTGCTAACAGTTTTACTAGGTTGCAATGGCATCCAATCTCTCTGTAAGGATCTAATCTGTGATATGATTCAGCTGGGTAATAAGTATATTCTTGAAATTACTCGACGTGGACGACTTTGATCGCGAAAACCTCAGAAAATAACCTAGACCCGATAAATCTACATCAGCAGACATTTTAATCATTCGTTTTCTAACCAACACAGTCTTCGGTTCGATTAAATTCTACTCCACCATTTATGCTTTTTTGAATACTTACTAGATATGGCTTTTTATTTAAACGATTTAGAATTTCATCATCGATCGATTCAAGTCGCCGTAGTAAATAGCAACAAAACCTATCACTAAATAGGATTTGGCCTCCTATGTAAAAAATACATAGAAACCGACCCCATACTCGTTGGTTCATGGAGGGTCATCTTTCGAAAAAACCAACAATTTCATTGAAAAACCCACATTTTTTAACATTAAAACATAATTTTCTCCCCTAAATAACCAAATAAAAGTAAAATTGATAATACCGTTGGAAAGCATATTAGATGAAGCAGTTTTCATGAGATTTGCTAGTTTCCAGGATTCTTTTTAAGAGAGTAGTAAAGTTTTAAAGATTTTCAGAAATATTCATTTTTCAAAATCGTCAATGTTTGAGCTGATGTGAGGGCCTTTGGATGGTACTTTTCAAGAACCCAAGTACACTATTCTTATAGTAAATTTAATGCTGATTTCGAAAATGTGGTCAAAAGTTAA
This sequence comes from Adelphocoris suturalis, assembly GCA_030762985.1. Classification (NCBI taxonomy): domain Eukaryota; kingdom Metazoa; phylum Arthropoda; class Insecta; order Hemiptera; family Miridae; genus Adelphocoris; species Adelphocoris suturalis. Next base: position 45,446,862 of record CM061045.1, on the reverse strand, counting down.
AGTTGAGTGAAGTAAAGTGGAGAAATTTGAGTTTAAAAGGAAAAAAACACGGTTTTCCTGAAAAAACCTTTAAAAAATCATATATCGAGAACGGATTGAGATAAAAATATGCAGTTGGCGGTATTTTACTCCATTTTTGATGTAGTTTCACCCAAATTTTTTTTGCATCTGCGAGGGAATCACCCTGTATATATATGATGATGATGATGATGATGACGACGATAATGACGACGATGGTGACGAATAGTAGGGGTAGCGACTAAATGAGGAGAGGTTTTTTTGCAATGATTCAATGGCCTACTAAGAATAGCTTACGATGTTAGGTCTTGATTAGATTTTGGGTGAATATGCATAAAACTGAGCCGCTACGTACAGATTACACCAAATTTTTATTTGCGATTACGTCCTAAATTATGGTCTGACAAAGAACCAGAAGAGACAAATACGTTAGATTTGTTCCGGTTGCTTTTCTCCAAATGTGTAAATTTTTAAAGCCATGAGCGAAAAATTATAATGAAAAAATAACACTTTTTGTGATTTTGGCAAATTTCACAAAAAAAAAAAAAAAAAAAAAAAACTGCCCTAAATTCCGTAACTAGAAACTACTAAATGACTGGAGTTACATTGGTGAGTATTAGGAGATCCGAAAGACACTAAATTTGTAGTGCTATACGGTGATGTAACCTTGAATATTGAATGGTAGGACGCCTGGAGATGAGAAGGGAAACCTGACATTTGTTACCCATGTTCAATGTTCAGTGAATTATTATGCCTGCATTTCAACGCCGGCACTGGATAAGTTGATTGATATATGCGCGTGGATCTGCTATCGTTTCCGTACACTTTTTCCTTGTAATAGTTGTGAAGTTGAATGAAAAGTGGGAGAACGTTGAAATTAAGATCAACAGATTGAAATGGACAAACTTGGGCATCAAAACCTACAAGAGTAAATTAGATGCTCTCATAATGTCCTCGAAATTGGCAATGGGGAATGCGAAAACACAAATGGAGAAGCTTTTAACTAATATAAAGGCTTCTGCTAAGTTGGGACTTGAGGATACTAGAACCACACGTATGGTGTTCAAAATGAAGTGGTTTGAGTGGGATTGCAAAGTACAAGAAAAATGAGACTGAAAATGTAGGCAATAGTTAGGGTAAACGATGCAGCGTTTACACGAAAATTATACATTGAGGAGAACAATAAGAAAATATCCTAACAAACAAATTGCTGAGTAATGCATGGATTACAGCAACGTCCCTATGAATGGATTGCATATAATTTCGGTGAGAACGAAAATAAGAGAATAAAACAAAAGTATCATGATTTCTCGGAATCTCCCCGGCTCCCACCACCCCTCACACCATTTCACTCCTTCACCGACGGTAAATTTGAAATTTCCGAGGTTGCATAACTGGACTAAAATTTGGTTCGAACAAACAATAAAAACAATCATAAAAAGTCTGATGGATATAATAAAAATACGACGATTTATCGTTATGAACCCCTCCATTCACCCCCTTCCATCACGAAATTTTAAACTCCTGTTACATATTCCACAATTAGACCGAATTCAAAGTTGAACAAAAACGAATCATAAAAATCTGACGAGAATAGTGAAAACATCCTGATTTATCAGTATTTCCCCCTCCATTCACCCCTTCCATCATGAAATTTGAAAATCCTGTTAAATTTTCCATAACATGATCAAATTCAAAGTTGAACATAAAAATAATCACGGAATTCGGACGAGAATAGTGAAAACATCATGGTTTACCAATATTACCCCCTCCATTTACTCCCTCTTTTGATGAAATTTGGAAATCCTAACAAAAATTCAAAAACTAAATCGAATTTATTCATAATTGAACAAAATGAAAATCGCGAAAATTGGTTGAGATTCGTAGCTTGGGCAGCGCTTGACCAAATCGGTAATTATCCCCTCCACCCCCCATCTCGACAGTAAACCCGAAATTATCTAGGTTCGTTGCAAAACTAGACTGAAATTGGAATCGAACAAAAGGAGAATCACGAAAATCTGTGATTATTGTAGCCAAGGTAGCGTCGACAAAACGTGTCGGAAAAAACCACGTTTTTTCTACTTTACCCCCTTCATTCCCCCTCTTCCATCGTGGAATTATATTTCCGATGTTTTTTGCGCAACTAGTCTAAAATTGGTATCGAATAAAGAAAGAATCTCGAAAATCGGTAGAAAATTGAGGTCTGAGCAGCGTCGTCCAAATTTATGTCACACACACACACACACACACACACACACAGACACACCTATGGAGTTTTTCACGGATTCGGAAAAAAGAAAAATCTAACTTTTTGTGGTCGTGTTGAAATTAGAGGAGCATTTTCATGCACTCCTAAATAGAATTTTTTTAAGTGAATCCGTTAGGTACCCAGAACTTGATCGAGGTGTAGGAGTCGGACCGAGCGTTTCCTTTCGAGGAAGTGAATAATGATATCAGGAAGCCAAAAGTTGGGAAGGCTCCAGAGAGGATGCTATTCCCTACAAATTTGTTATTAATGCTCCAAATGGTTTTTTGTCGGGTGCCAGCATTTAAGAACGAAACTATTACATCCTCTTGAAACGAAGAGGAACGCTACAGGTGTGAAAATTTCCGAAGTATTTCATTTATTAATACTTATATAAGTTATTTACAAGAATGAATTAGAGAGACTGGCGGCTTGGTTGGAAAATAAACACATCCCTATGGATTGCCAAGCTGGTTCTCGCTGAGACATTTCTACGGTGTACAATATTTACGTTTTGAGAGGCAAAATTGAAACTGTATTGTTCCATGTAGGCTTCTCTAGCGCATTTGATAGAATTAACCTTCTCAATAACAAGTGAACAAATTACCGTAGAATAATGGGTAGAGCCCTTATTCCTTATTAGTGACCCAACTATTTAGCGAATTTTCGTAGTGGATTTTCGCAATGGATCCAAAAATTGTTAAATCAAAATTTTCGAACATTTTCTGCATTGAAATCTGTTTTCAAGTATTTTGAAACGAATCTTGGAGTCCAACCGAAGTGCGTGTGTGTCTCCTTTCAGACGAAAACTCTCCTAAGCGATAAAAATTCTTTTAAGAAAAAATCAAAATTTCCAGTGCCAGTCATGCAGCATGATCGTATGAGCAAATTTTCTTAAATTATCGTTTTATACTATGTTGGATTGTTTTGAAAATTCAGCACTTTTAAAAAGGATTTTTCAATTAGGTACCTATTATAAGGCATTACATTAAAAATTGAAGGCACAAATTCATGCGTAAAAATGTGTGCTTACATTTCATTAATATTTGCCTAAAAATAGATAAAAACTTCATAAACTAAAAATCCAAAATCTTGTTTGAATCGCAGAATATTGTTTAAAACGAGAAATTTGGCAACCTTTTCACTGAATGTCCTCAATTTTCCAAAATTAATATAATAATTTACGAATAATATCATAAATATACGATAATTTACGAAAATTCGCTCATGCGATCATGCTGCATGACTGGAACTTTTCCTACTTTTTGGCTTATTATAATGCTTGAGTTTACCAATACATTATTATGAGCGGTAAGAATTATGAATTGTCATTTCAGGAATCATGGAAATTATTATAAAAATTTAGGTTTGAACGATTTATTCCTCCCAAATACAAATAACACCCCAATATAAAATTAACGTCCAATACAAGATGAGGTCCCTCAGGAACCCTAGCATGGATTTTCATAATATATTACCCAATTCCTTCGCCGCATTAGTTCGTGAACTCCGAGTGTTGACACAAATGGGAGCAGGGTCAATCAATGGAACCTAGAACTCCCTATTTAATAAAAGGGAGGTTATTGTGGACGCTGCGTTCGGAGTAATTGATACTGCGATGAGGGCTGTAGCATGTACGTTATAGAGCTCAGGTAAGGCGATACGTTCACGATCCGAATATAGAAATAAGACCAATAAATTTTACGATAAATCTGTGTGGAGTCCCCGAAACACTCCTCATTATCTCTTCTATCTGGGAACAGAAAGAATACAGCTGACCTTCTTACACCATAGACCTACACGTGGCTTAAAAGTAAAGTGTTAAATAGGAGAAAAACAAAAATCACCTACACGCTAACCATTGAAAGGATTAAACAGTTTCACACATACTCATACTCATTCCACACATACTCAGACAGCATGAGCGAATTTTCGTCAATTATCGTAAAATGATATGTTACATTGTTTTGAAAATAGAGGACTTAAAGTGAAAAGAAATTGTTAACTACTAATTTTATGGCTTTAAACTCGTTCTAAAAAATAATCTGCTGTTGAATAAGGCTTTTTGGATTTCGACTTTTTTGCAGTTTTTATCGACTTTTCAGCACATATTAATTGAAATTAAGAACATTTTTCAGCCGAATATGGTACATAAATTTTTGAATGTTCTATTAATAGATACTAAACTTTATTGAGCAATATTCTATTAAAAAGTATATCTGTAACGATTTTTAGCCGTTTCCGCTATTTTTACTGATTCTCATCTTTTTTTTTTTTTTTTTTTTTTTTTTTTTTAATTTGACCAATTTAATGTACTCAAAAATTGCTGGCCAACTAACTCGCCTTTTCTTTTGAAAATTTGATTTCTTGGTCCAAGAACGGAATTTTTATCGCAATCCTAAAAAGATTTATCGTTTGGAACGACACACACACACACTTTTTTTTTTTTTTTTTTTTTTTTTTTTTTTTTTTCAAATACAAAACTCTCTTCAAAGGCAGAAGGGGCACACCATTAAATTTAAAAACAAATAAATCAATAAAAAGTGGTGAGGACGGAAGAATAGGATGAAAGGAAGTGCCCCTATGAAATGACCACCAGTTCAAGTAAGAACTCCTCAGGATGCGGGTGGTGATACCACGGAGCACTCCCGGCGAGATGTCTAACTCGAGTAACTCCGTAGCACTTATCCCGCACCACACCCCACACCATGATACAGTTGCTGCCATGACCTTGGTGTTATTGGTTGCCACTCCTTTTAGCTCGGAAATCGCTTGCCGCAGGACAATGCTGTTATTCTTATTTATTTCAGCTCGCCAGGTCTGTTCCATGTCCACGCTGCCACTGACAACCTGGAAATCCAGGATTATGGCAGACCCATCGGCTTTTTTTTCAGGTCACCAAATGGTGAATTTGTATAAAAACTATTAAAAAACGGTAGAAAAATCGTCTAAAATCTGTGAAAAACGACGTTTTTGGCAGTTTTTAGGCAAAAGATACGTTAAGGAGGCATTTCGGACCCATTATACGTGGTATAGGCGTGTTCAGCATTAAATTTACACCACCTTTTTTTAACTGAACATAAATTATCCAGGAATTTGAGTGATTTTTAAAAAAAATACAGGTGTCGCGCCTCGAAAATTGGACGTCAACGTGAAAAACGGGCTTCGGATTCGAATTCAGCACCCTCGAAAACATCCAGGACCAATATCAGTTCCGTGAGGGCACGACTTTGTTTGTTTTTTTGGGGCAGTGTTGTTGTTGTCTTTTTTTTTTTTTTTTTTTTTTTTTTTTTTTTTGAATGTTTTTATTATATATTACTAATGTTTTATCTTTCTATTTTTTTATGTTTTTCAAGTTGGTGTTTGTTTCTGATAATGAGCCAATATAACTTGTTTTCCTTTGTGATAGTATGTCATGTGTTTTCCAATCTGTTTTATATATTGATTTTTAATAATCCTTTTTATTTCATCATAAATTACACTGAATCCCAACTCACTTCGAGTCATTGAGTGAAGAGAATCAGCGTCTCCAAAACTGCCACCTGCTATCCGACGAGAACTACGTGTTTGTTGTTTTATTGACGTATTGATTTGAAACGAAGTGAAATAACAGATTAAATAACTTTTCCAACAGTATCGGTTGTACGGTAGAACTTTCAGGCCAATCCGGGTTTTGTGGTTCTGAACTGGAAGTCTAAAGAGCTTCGTTTATCTGTCGCCCAGCGGTGGTCAGGGATAGCAGGCGGACGGTTATCTGTCGCTCTTCTGATTTACCTGTTCCCCATAGATCTGCCACGAGTAAAGATTGGAAACGTTTGCCTCCTCTGTGACAGTAACCATCCCTCTATAAAGGTCGCAAGATGTGTCGCAATATGAATGGTCTAACACATTCGGAGTTTTATTTTACACTTACGTACTTCAACAGAGGTTCTGTCCATTATAGTAATTAGTATATATTTTTATCTTCCGAAAGTATAATAAACAAATAAATCAATACGTATATAACGTTTTCTTTAATATTGTTGACCTGAATACTCAGCCCGAGTGAAGATGCACTATTACTCTGTCTGTAGTATTGGTAGTACTATTTTGCGAAATATTCTCGAAATTTATACTATATTTATACTATATCTGCCGAATAGTATAGGTTTAACCTAGTGAAAATAGAATTTAGATGATCCTCAAGAATATACAATCAGTATTCAAAATACCTCACACAGCCATGATGACCCAAGTTCTGAGGTTTTAATCAATTCCCGCTATTATTGTCTAGCTGTGATTAATTACATTCGTAGTTATTCGATTTCTAAAACTAATTCAGTTATGTTTTCAAATCCATTTTCATATTCACCGAAGTGGAAGTACATTTAAATAACGTAGGGATGCGTTTGAGCCGTTTGTTTCTTCCAGATAGAAAAGGTATCCAGTCATATACAACCTTGTTTTTAGTGAGTTAACCTCTACTGATCCTGATTTATAATTGCTTCTTTCTTTTCCATAAATACAATCACTTCGAATGATTTTTGCTATTTCGTATTTGTTCAGACGACATCATTCAGTTCTCGATTTAATTCCCATTTCAAACTAAGACATTGAACTTTTCGCGAGCGGATAATGCGAAACAACCAACTTTCTGTTAATAAATAAAGAAATCGAACTCTTGTGGCTGCTGGTGGTTAGAAGAGCCTTTCAAGTAAAGGTAAGCGCTAAGTAGCTCGTTGCTTCGGAACTTTTTGAGTAAGTTAAAAAGCTGAAAAAGCTGCTAGGGCTAAGACCTTGCGAGTTGTTTCCGGCCTATTATGAGCTCTACTGGTTAGGGTCGTGGGACATTTTGTGCTTGTAATGGATTTCGCATGCATATTATCTGTGCATTTTAATTAGGTATAGCATCTCTGAATCACCTACTATGAAAGTATGGAATAGATGTTCCAAACTTGAAAGATCGATTCATAAACTATTTGCAACAATGTTTCTACAAAGACATTGCTTCCGAATCATCCAACGATTTAAAATTAAAACGTTTATCGAGCTTTAGAACCGTCTGTATAAACGCTGTCACGTTTCCATAAATTATTTTATACGTTACAGCACAAATTATTACGCAGCTTTCTTCGTGTTTACCGGACTCTTATGAAGCCGCGCAGGAATGTACCACCTTCACCACATTTGACCAAAGTTTATTGCGAAATTCAGTTACAAAATGTGTTAAATGTGAAGTATTGAATGAACCATGATCAACTCTGGTGAGTATATAGGTATCTATGTATATGTTGTTTGAACGTTTTAAATGGATATTTGTATAGTCTTGTTGTATGTGTACACGTTTTATATTTAAATACGTGTTATTTTTGACGGTGTATTAAGACCATGATTTTCGTGTCGTACAAATAAATTATTGTTATTCCTATACTTATTGTTAAGCATTGATCTCGGAAAGTTCCTTATAATTTATTTATTTATAATTTATTTATTTATTTATTTTTACCCTGCACTGCCCATAAGGTCCTCTGAGCAAATGTTTTATTCCTCTTCATTTTTTACTGATTAGGCCCTAAATATATGAAAAATAGCTTAAACAATATAATTCCTCCAATTTAGCCAAACGTATGGAGCTGTCACCTGTAGGTGACTCAGGGCACCAGTGCAACAAATTTTTTAATCGATTTTTCAGAAAAATGAATGAAATGTAAAGTACTTTTGCATAGTTTTGTGCACAAATTTTCTAATGTCTTAGTTCATCGTTGATAAACTTCTTTTTACTGATTTCCTGCTTAAAAAATATAAATTCAACGATTTATGGCTTTTTTTTACAATTTTTTGTGAATTTTTTTAACATTTTCTTTTTAATAATATGTCGACTTTCATGTGCTCAAAAAGTGCTGCCAACAAACACACTTTTTTTTCTCTCGCAAGAATGAGATTTTTATCTCAATCCCAATGATATTTATCGTCTGGAATGACACACATATTATATATACATACGAAAAAGCACAAACTTCAGCAATCGTTTCAGAATGCCTCAAAACTAAAGCTCCAACTAAAGCGATCAGAGAGCGCAAAAGTCACCGATTGGCTTCAGAAGAGTTTTAGTGGCCCCTCAAAGTAGTGTCACCCACCTGTAAGTGACTCTGAGAGCTCCTGTGAATTTATGGAATACGTTTATTCCATGACCAGCTGCATCAAATTTGACCGGAAGTTGCGAGCGAAAAGCTGTTTCACGCCATATCAGACCTAAGTAGCGCAAATTTGTATGGAGCCACTTTTGGACACCCAGAAGAAGTCAGGTGATCCCTATGACCATTCTCTTTGCATTCGACCTGCATCGCTAAATCTCGATGTGTTTCCATCTTGAGACACCTAAAAAACTAATCGAAATCCTGGAGACGCTCTAATCAGCTGAGTGACCCCTTACTTATGAGGTTTTGGTTTATTATTTTCAATCTAATAATCTAACAAGAAAAAAATAAAAATAAAAAAAAAAAACCCCCCCCCCCCACTTTGTTGGTATTCGTTTAAAGTCACATATTTCCAAGATCCGTCCGTCTGCCGCAGTTTTTGCGCTGTCCGAAGCTTTTTCCCGAAACTACTATACTAAATTGGCTAATAAACCATACATCGACCGGGGATGTACCAGCGAAAATTGCCTTGTATACGATGCTCGTATCAGCTGATATGATTCCAATGGATTTTTCACTTCACGAAACCGAGTTTAATATAATTTGTGTCACCTGTAAAAGGACTACTGCAGCATAGTTAGGTGATATATTTCATATAATTAATTTTCAGTTGGTGAGTCAGCTGATGTTAAATACAAGGAAAGTGTAGATGTGTAATTTAGATACATTTAGATACCTATGCAGTTATATTTAGATATCTGATGTATGACGGAATTCGTTCAATAATTTATTATAGACCTATGTTCGGCATAGAAGGGCTATCAAATACAGAAATAATAAACCTTTGTGTAATAATTTGAAGAGTTTTCCCCTTTTTATTTGACAAACGTCACTGGAACTTCAATTCAATCTTGAGATACTGAAATATGACAAGGAGCCTCTTCTAGACAACTAGAAAAACGATCACAGGGTATGTAGGTGCACCACAGTGTTGCCACATATTAACTTTTCTGAACAAAATAATTATCTTACTCGCGATTCTTTCAGAGAATTCCATGGTCTTTCTCATTATACTATACCTAAAATGAATGAATAATTGGACATAATTAACTGATGGAATTGCTTGAATAGACTTTTGTATAAAATAAAAGTTTTGGATAGTGAAGTCCATTGAACACCAATAATAACAGGATACTATAGAAAATGATAAGAAAGTTATTGAATTTCACTATTTCATGATTCTCAAAAAATCCGATTTCACAAATTAGAGCTTAACGTTGACGTTTAGTCATGAAGCAACTAATCAGTGTGATCGCACGTTTACATGAAATTGCGAAAATAGTAGTTTGAGCTCAGAGCGAAAGGTAAAAGCACAAAAGCATGAGTGATTCTACTCCAGTAGAATGTAGAGGAAGCGGAAAAATGCTATTTCTCGTTCAATTTCAGCTCCAAATCCAGTTGTCAGCCTTTTTTCCCCTCAAAATACTTTACGTCTAGTTTATATATTTTAAGTATTTTTCCTATATTACCTTGGGAGAAAATTTTGTTTATCATGGAAAGGGAAATCTCTGTAATGCATGCAATACATAAAATACGCTTAATTCTTTGTTCCAAACCATATTAAGCAGACAGAGTACTCGTCGAGTTGGTGTCACGTACCCTTCCTTTTTACCACAACCTGTATCATGCAACCAACCAACCACCACTGTTTGAGTAGCTCTCTGGCTATGCCTATGTAGTCTGTAGGTACCGATTCTCTCACTTTCCAAGCAGCCTCCAAGTTCTCATAATTCACTCAACTCTTTCAACAATTAAACGTTTCTAACCAGAGCGAAGGAAGGAATACGGAGCGAGAAGGGGTAAAGTCGTATTCCCGGGATTCCAGTTTTACGACTTGGATCACCTTGCAAAGTCTCACGAATTGACTTGAAGGACCCCCTTCCGTAGATTTTCTTCCTTCCTCTTTTGCCGTCCGGTAGTAATTTTTTCTCTTGGGCTTTGCACAAAAGGGTCGCTGGTGACATCTAAATCTTGGATGAGACCCCCCACTCAGCTCGCTGTACCTATTTCCATTAGATTGGAGGAGGGGCGGATTTAAAGCTCTAATTAGTGCCTCTTTGATCTTCTGTTCGGAAAGGAAAGAAATACAAGTATAGGTAGGTACTGCTTTTGCAGTAGAGACGTCCATCCTTACCAATAATATTCGATAAATCGTTTATAAGTTGGAGGTTAGTTAAGTTCAACGAATTACTTGGGGTCTAATTCAGAGTAGAATTCAGAGGAACGTTGACGGAAATTGAAGTAGGTATTTGATATCTACAAAAAAATGAAAGTTAGTGAAAAACGTTGTCTATTTCCACGAAAAATAAAGAGTTACACTGTTCAATCGATTTCGACGGTTAGGCCATCATCAGTAACAAACAATAACTTATTGTTTATAACTTATTGCAGTTATTGTTTGTTACTGATGATGGCCTAACCGTCGAAATCGATTTAACAGTGTAACTCTTTATTTTTCGTGGCAATAGACAACGTTTTTCACTAACTTCCGTTTTTAAATGGGTTTCCACAACTTCGTCGAGAGTGATTTAGTTGATATTTACGTTGCCAGATATATTTGATGATATGTGCAGGGTGTCTCACATTATATCCAGAAAACTTCAACCACGTATTCGGTAACTGATCAAGTAACTAAGGACGTTACGGCCGTTTTAGTGTGTTAAGGTCGAAATCACGAAAAAAAAGTTCGAATAACTCGAAAACAAAGCTTTTAATTAAAAAATCTCTTAGCGGAACTTCCGATCGAAAATTAGTTGCAGAATGCTTGGGTGGAGTTTTCGGATATAACGTGGGACACCCTGTATACAGGGTGAACACACATAAGGTGGCACAAACGAGAAGAGTCGGTTTTAGAGCTCATTTCCTACAAAAAGTAGCCCTGGACTTTTTTTTTCGAGGCTTTGTTTCCGAGTTATTCAAGATTTAAGATTTTTTTCGTTTTTTCGATCTTACATCACTATAATGGTCATATCTCCCCCTAATTTTCAATGTAATTTTAAAAATAGTTACAACGTTAGAAAGAACGGTAAATTTCCGATCTCCTGAAGGTATTTGAAGTATTTTTACAACAGGTCACGTAAGCAAAAAAATGAACTGAACACGAGAATTTTTCACTTTTTGAAAACTTCCGTTTTTTTAAGGTGCGTTAAGCTTTTTTTTTTTTTTTTTTTTTTTTCAATTCTAAAAGAACGTACGCATTGCAGGAAAAACTTGCCTTAAATCTTAGCTTTTCAACGGTATAATCGATTTTTATTTTACTTCGTTAATTGGGAGAAAAGAATGTTTGTATGTTTGAAAACGTGGTTTTTTCCTATGAAATCGAGAGTTTTCGTGATAAATGCCCCCCTAAGAAAACACAAGTTTGGGGTCGTTTTCTACGTATTTTTTTCACGCTGAATCGAAAGGTAAAACTCGCAGATCTCTCTAGATCTCTTACACTTTAACTAACAAGTTTTACCCTTACAAAACACAGAAAATTGAGCATAACAAATGAACTAAAAACTGGTTTGTTTAGGTACAATTTTGGTCAAAAATGCCCACTCCACAAAATAAAAAATATTTCCATAGGTTCTTAGGTATGATCACCTACCTAGGTAGCTAAATAAATAGTGTACAGGACAAGACCGAACAGCTACGTGTATTGATAAGAAAAGATACAGAATGGAAATGGGAAGCAAATCACCAGAATGCGTTCAAGAAGTCAAAATCCGATATTACATCCTCTCCAATTTTGGCACACTGATGTTAATTTGTCAATTACATTGTCAGTAGATACGTCTAACAAAACGGAAGTTAGTGAAAAACGTTGTCTATTTCCACGAAAAATAAAGAGTTACACTGTTCAATCGATTTCGACGGTTAGGCCATCATCAGTAACAAACAATAACTTATTGTTTATAACTTATTGCAGTTATTGTTTGTTACTGATGATGGCCTAACCGTCGAAATCGATTTAACATTGTAACTCTTTATTTTTCGTGGAAATAGACAACGTTTTTCACTAACTTCCGTTTTGTAATGGGTTTCCACAACTTCGTCGCAAGTGATTTAGTTCGTAGATACGTCTAAGTCTGCCATAGGGGCTTGTTTTCTACAGAATAGCAAACCTGTAGCTTGCGCATCTCAGACTCTAATGAAGAGCCAACAGAATTATCCTCAGATAGGGAAAGCGTCTGCAGCTATTTTCGCCAGCAGACGCTTTTGTCAATACATGGTCAATCTATAGTTGCAGAATCTGATCACTCACCTCTTGTTACTCTCAGTAAAAAATCATTGGCCAAAGTACCACATGGCCTACTGTTAATGTTTTTGAAATTGCAACCGTTTGATATCAAATTAGTATATAAGCCAGGCAAATTTATGTATTTAGCAGACGCATTATGACGCGCAGCTTTGTCAGATACAGATGATTACTGTGACGAACATTTCACTGTTCGTGTAAATTTGGATTACAATTCACTAGCTATTCACCCTAAAGCCTAGTACGCACTGGGATTCATTGTTCGGACTCTATGTTGCAGACGCTCGGATTCATGTCTCAGATTCTTTGCCCCGCGACATTGTCGCTCTGCAAATCGTGTACGCATATAGTTTGAACCTGAGCCACGTCGAACGAGGTCGCGCTTTCGGGGATTGCAGTAGCACTTTACTTAGCTCTACGGAGTAAAAAAAAATGCTACTAAAAAATAGCCACCGCGTTGGTGGATGCGTGGACCCTTCATTAACACTCGGTTTTTTAACGGTTTTTTTCCATATCGTGAGGCCATTATCATCTTTTATGGAGGGGCTACAATGCTGCTGCAGCCTGTATTACATCATAGACAAGGGGGAAAGAGGTTCCGAGAGTGTCTAGAGTAGAGATGAGAGTGTGACCTGAACTGAAGCAAACTGTTTAGAAGACTAGAAGAAGAAGGCAAACAATTATTACATGATGTTTTATTATATATCTGCATTAGATAGCCCATCTGCGCCAACCACTAAGAAGGGTGTAATGGTGCTTCATGGGTCAATTCTAGAGCTCATTTCTGATCGGAAGTACTTGTTAGAAATTTATTTTAATGCTTTGTTTTTCTGAGTAATTTTATTTTTAAGATATGTTTTCTACCTTCAAACGACCACAAATCCACTTGAGATCACTGTAAAATCAAAAATATGACCACCGTTGAAAACAGCGTTAATTGCATAATCCAGCTATTTGATGTCAAATCGATTTTATAATACGACTTAATAAGTTAGTAAAAAGTTCCAGTCATGCAGCATGATCGTATGAGCGGATTTTCGTAAATTATCTTAGTACCTATATTTTGTTAAATTGTTTTGAAAATTTAGGATTTTAACTAGGAAGAAATGTTCACTACCGATTTTGTGGCAAATAAACTTGTCCTAAATAATTTTTGGCAATTCAAAAAATGTTTTAGCAAATTTTTCGAAAAAAATGAAGCTTTTTGATTTTTAGCTTTTTTTTAGCTGTTTTTATCCATTTTTGACAAATATTAATGAAATTCAAGTAGGTACCTAATTTTTTCAGCACAAATTTCTTGTTTTTCTAGTTTATTGTTAATAAAGTTCTTTTGACTAAAATTCTGCTTTAAAAAAAAAAATCAACAATTTTTACCCGTTTTTAGCTACAAGCATAACAACGATAACTACAAAGCGATAACAACGAAAATACACCGGTGAGAGGCCCACTTTGTTCGATATTCACGTACGCACTGACTCAATGTTGCGCGACAATGTGTAAAGAATCCTATTCCGTATGGGACTCAAAAAATACTAAAACGCAACACACGAGATGCAAGACTCAATGTCGCGGAGCGTTCCGGATGCAAGAAAATGAGTCCGAGACGCAGCTCCGCGACAAAGAGTCCGAACAAAGAATCCCAGTGCGTACTAGGCTTAACACTTTGAAAGAAATTCAGTCGGAAACTGGGCAAGATAAGAGCTTAGAGATAATTAAATTGTATTGTAAAAATGGATGGCCAGCGTACAGACATCTTGTAGATGATTAAGTCAAGCCTTTTTAGAGTTTTCGAGATGAATCATCAGTTGTACAAGGTATTATAATGAAAAATACTTGCGCACTAGTTCCACGCAGCTTAGTAAATGAAATTCTTTGCAAAATTCATATCAGCCACTTGGGTATTGAAAAGGCGAAATCATTGATACTAGGCGTTTCATTTTTCCCGCAAATGTCAATAGATATTGAGAATTTTATCACAATTGTTCTGCCTGCATCAAGTAGAGGGCCAATCAAAGTAATGAACCACTCATTCCCCATGAAATTCCGAATTCACCGTGGCAAAACTCAGTGCCGACTTTTTTGAATACCAGTCTAAAATTTATCTTGTAGTGATGGATTATTTTTCCAAATATATTGCACTATTAAAAGTAAATTCAATTAATGCTGTCACCACGATTCACAATTTTAAATCAATTTTCAGTAGACATGGAATTCCCCTTGTTTTGTTTACCGACAATGGTCCGCCTTGGGATTCTCACCTCTTCAAGGAATTTATGAATGAATAGGAGATAGAACATAAAACAAGTAGTTGCAATTACGCACGTAGTAATGGACAAGCCAAAAGTGGAGTGAAAATAGCTAAAAATTTGTTAAAAAAGTGTCAGGAAGCAAATGATGATTTCTTTTTAGCCCTACTTCATTACCAAAATGCTCCCAAAGGAAATATGAGTTCGCCAGCACAAATTTAAATGTCACGTCGTCATCGCTGTATAATTCCAGTTTATCAAAAACTACTAAAACCCAAAGTTTTATCGCAAGCTGATCACAAGAAATTAATTCGTAAAAATCAGCACAAAAGCAAACGGTATCATGATAAAACCGCTCATCCCCTAAATACATTAGCAATGGGTCAAAAATCCTAAATCCCATTGGAAAGAAGCCATAGTTGAAAAATTAGCCGGTCCTCATTCATACATAGTCCGCAGCAAAAGTGGTAAATGTTATCGGCGAAACCGTATCCATATTTTCACGCAACCAAAACCAATTTTGAAACAATACATTCCAAATAATGAGAGAAATGAAAGATCATTAATAAGAACGGATCAAGGTTCACCTAAACCAAATCAATTTTTCGTATTCAAACACAATCTAATGTTACTCGTCCAGTTGAAACACCAAACTTAAAACCTGTCAAACAATCCTCCAAACCTTAACCCTATCAAAATCAGGATATCGTACGTACTAAAAGCGGAAGGGTTGTTATGCCAGCTAAACGCTTTACATTTAGTGAAAATTAAAATTTATAACAATACTTTCTTTAAAATAACAAATAATAATTCATTGTAATTGTAGTAAGTGTCAGTACAAGTGTTTGTATTATAAGTTTTAAAAAAGCGTGATGATAATATACTTGAATTAATGTATAATCCAATAAATAAATTATTTATTAATTAAAAATGTAATAAAAACAATAGCATTAAATGTAAAAATATAGTAATAAACATTTAGTATATTATAAACATATGATTATATTGTAACCATGAAGCTCTTGGAACATGCCTCTGCATGATATGCCTCTCCCCTGTGTCTTGATTAAAAAACGTGCTCACGAAGTTCCATATTTAAGATCGTCTGGTAAATTATTATTATTCATTCCCACAATTAATGCTACTCACCAAAACCCGTGAGGGCTTGAATATTGCCCTCAATACCTTTGCTGAGAAGCTAACCATGTGTTGTGGTCAACCCAGATAAATAAGGGATCAGTCTCCTTGGTCCCATGGGGTTGCCAGTATCAGTTGAAGGTTGTGGGTGAGGACTGTTTTGTCATAGGACAGTCACCCATCCCCTTCCTATTCATGCTGGAGGTTTGGTGGTACCTTGGTGTTAACTTCATGGTTGTAGCCACCAATACCACAAGCTGTGTGAACCTTAGTGGAGCACTCGTTCGTGCCACCAAGGATCCTTTGAAGCGACAGCAGAAGCTATGCCTTCTTTGTACGTACTTACTGCCTAAGCTAACGTATGGGTTAGTCTTTGGTAAGCTTACTGTGGGGAGGCTCCTTGAGTTAGACCATGAACTTCGCTCCGCAGAGTGCTTTTGGCTAGGCTTCCCACTTGCTTACTCGAGTGTCTAAATTCACACACCGGTCAAGGCTGGTGGGATTAAGTAGATCATTACTAAGCGGTTTTCATCTGTGGCCTCCTCATTTCAAATAGCTCTAGAAGCCGAATTCGGCCAATTTTGGACTCGTTCTTTACGAAAGGTTGAACCTCATACTGTGCACTCTCAACCAAAAATAACCGCCCAACTTCGCCGAATGTAGCTCATCTTTGAAAGTTCATCAGTCTAAAAATAACCGCCGCAATTGGGCGTTTTCTCTTCAAAATACTTCTGAACCCATTTCTCCCGCCCGATCAATGTATTTACACTCCGTTTGGGTACAATTCCATCACACATAAATGGAAGAATTATAAATAACAAAATTCAATCTGAGTGTCAACGAATGATTTGAAAACGACTCATGGTTTTACGCATGTCCACTGAATTTCAACTTTGGACGTTAGTCTCTAGGTTTATAATAATTTTGCGATAGACGGCTGTTATTTTTGGGTTCTACAACTAATTCACTACATGAAAATAGCAAATTTAAAACAAATTGCTACTTAAGGGAAATAGAGTTTTTTCGATTTCGAATACGACTGGCCTCGAAATATCGAGATTTGATGTGGGGCCATGTAATGCAGGTGGGAAGTTCAGGGGGGGGGGGGGGGGGGTTGTCTGAGCATGCTTCTACAGTCTACTTTATTGCTCTCTGGATCCTATAGTTTTCAAACGTGCGCCATGACCGGAGGAGCAGCTAAGGGCAGATGATTTTTTATTCTCGTCTTTGATTCAACATTTTTGGAGCGAGAAAAAACCATTCTCATCTCGGAGAAAGCCGGAGCATTTTTGTAGCTATGCTGATTCCCGATTCTCACGGAAAACTTGTAACTTATGCCCTTGAAACGGGTTACACATTTTTTTTTTTTTTTTTTTTTTTTTTTTCCAGTTTGGCGGCTATGTTGCATAGATGGACATCCTAGAACACGAAGAAAAATTTCATCCCCCCGCTTTTCCAGTTAGGTACTTAACCCTCACCGACGTACAAGTCGAATTCACACAAAAAATCCATTATTTTAACGTTGATTCCCAATTCACGGTCTAAAACTTGATTTTTGGGATAAATCTCTGCTGTGCCGGGATTCTGTAGCTAATATAATGTGAGAATCATGAACCAGATAATAGAAGTCAGCATGTTTGGAAATGAGGGGTTTTGCCGCTCTAGCCCCACTATGCGCCGTCCCGGTTGCTACATTAGCACCTCAGTGAGGTGTCAAGGTGTAGTTGTGGGACAGTAGACACCCCCTTTGCCGTGCCCGTCAGGGTTAAAAGGAGAACCTGTATCAGGTGGTGCAGCAGTGTCCTCTGGCTGCCTTCTACCTCACGACGCGGTTGCCAAGCCGATTGCAGGCGCTTTGTCATCCAACAGTTGGGACGTTGAATGGGAGAGACTATATCACATGCTGACTGACCGGGGCTGGATGCTAGATGTCGTTGCCATCAAGCCCGTTGTGTCTACCATAATCCTAGATGTCTAGGTATTAAGTAAATATGATAGAAGTGATTTGGCAAGCAATATCCGAGCTGAAGGGAGTGGCGACTAATAACATCATGGTCATAGCCGTGACCGTGTTATAGCGCGGGGAGTGGTGTGAGAAAAGTGCCACAGAGTCACTAGAGTTGAGCATCTCAGCGGGAATGCTCCATGGTTTCACCACCGGCGTTCTGAAGAGTTCTTACTTGAAATGTTGGTAATTTTATGGGGGGGGGGGGGGGGGCACTTCCTTTCATCCCACTCTTCCTCCCCCTTCTACAACTTTCCTCATCTCTACACCCGGCGTCGGGTAAACCTTGGCGTCCTCCCCACTTCTTTATTTATTTTTCAAGTTAATGGTGTGCTCCCACCGCCTTTGAGGTGTTCTTAAAAATGATGTGTGTGTGTGTGTGTGTGTGTGTGTGTGTGTGTGTGTGTGTGAGAGAGAATGTATGTTGATATCCATGAGTAAAAATCTCAGATAACCTTCTCCAGTGTTATTCTATCGGTTGGAAATTTATTTATCCTTTAGTTTATTTATTTCTTCGTCTATTCATCTGTTCATTAATTCATTCGTTTTGGTTTATTATTTCCAATAATAAGCCTATGTGATCGTGTAGGAAAAATTTTTTATAACCCCCCCTCAAACTTTGTCACTTTACGTTTCAAGGTACGTAGAACCCAAATTTGAAATGTCCGTCCGCCGTCCGCCGTTCGCCGTTCGCCGTCCGCCGTCCGGGCCATAAAAGGCCTAAGAATTGACATAAAAACCCGTTCTTTCGCACATAGACTCCATTTGGGGTCTAGTTGGTCCTAACGTTTAACCATCCCGATCGCTTTACTCGCATAGATACTATGGGCCAAAAACGGGCAAAAAAGTGTCTTTTTCTACGTTCGCACGCCTGGCACGCTTGGCAGGGGGTCACGGTGGGCGGCGATGGGGGTGAGCGGGGGGGGTGGAGTGAGAGGAGGCGCCGGCGCCGCGGCACCTTGTGGTGGGTAAGGCGCCGGCGTTCCTTCGAGGCATGTATATATGTTTTTTTCAAGGTCATATTTGTGTGTTAATACCAAAGCTTTTCCTACGCATATTTAATAACATATCCTCTCGACTTTTCGTACGTACTTAGATAATGATATTATTAAGGCAATAACTATTTGAATAGATAGGAGCTCAAATCGAGAAATATAAACATGCGTATATAATTATAGAAGTGTAGGTTGTGGCAACTCGAAATAGGACACGCTGAGGAGTCTGGACGGGCCTTATGACGTACGCTAGCCAACTAAAACTACGATCATACTCAATTGAAAAAATAATAAACCTTTGTGAAATAATTTGCAGCGTTTTTCGTTCGTTTGTTCATGCGTCCGTCCGTCCGTCCACAAATTTATTCAATAATTTATTATTTTTTTCAATTATTATTATTATTTCGTTCGTTCATTCGTTCGTTCGTTCATTCATTCGTTCATTCATTGATTCATTCATTTATTTATGCTTAGACTAATTGAACATCAATATAGTAGGTATGTTCATTTATCCATTGTGAGCGGTAGTTAAACAAAGAATGAAAATATCCGCATTTATAAACAACAGAAAAAAATGAAAAATGGGAATATCCGAATTCATTAATCATGCTGGTCGAAGATGTAACAGTTGTAGTCGAAGAAACACCTATTCGGAACATTACCAAAAGGACGTACGTGAACTCTCCCTCTCTTACCAGATCATACCACAGCCAAAGTAGGAGCTTCCCTCATTGTGTGTATAGCAATGAACTATTATTCATACCCCACTTATTCATATCTATAACCCAATTGCTACCCTCACCCTTTTAAGGCACCTCCTTGACAATTATTAAATTATATTCAATATATCTCGGCATCAGATTAGTCAGAAGTTCCTCCCTATTTATTTCTTCCTTGGAGCGCCATTTAAAAAAATTGATAGTAAAATTATAAGTGATTAAATCTCGTATCTCTTTTAATGACCATTAACCTCAATAAATATATAGGTACTCGTATATTGTAGAGAAAGAAGAAATTTAATCTCGACGATCATAAAGATTGGAGCAGTAATTTATATCACAATAAAGGTTTTCCACATTACACAGTACCCTATCGCGCACTACAGCTGGTGATTGGGAGAAAATACCCAAATCAGGGTACTACTCGAGAACATGGTTAATGAAGCATGGCATCCTGCACAATGGCCGATTTTAGAGGTATTCAGTAGGTGAGATGGTATCCGAAAGAGGCTTACGGAACGTGATCATGGATGGGGGACCATTTATTCATTTATTTACTAGTTGAATATTCGCACACAAAAAATGCACATACTTTGTTCAAATGAAATACAATAGTTTACAGTTACATATATTATACTACCACTGATTGCTATGAATAAGGCTAAAGGCCCATGGTACCTAGTAAGAGTACCCCCTGGCTATTTTAAATCATAGGAAAAACATAAATGCATCTGTTCGGAGCAGAAAAAAAAGATGGATCACAATTAAGTTTCACAAATTAATATCATATGTACATGCTGCTAATTACACGCTCGCATCCCACCCAACTGATTTCAACCAACCATTTCAGCACCAGCTTCTTATATCTTTGCCGAAAGTACTTTTTAGGATATTTTAATCTTTGATCAATTGCACGGTGCGAAATGTAAAGTATATAATTAGGATTCATCATGCTTTAGGCAGGGGTGCCCCCCCCCCCCCCCCCAAGCGCAACGACTAGAGCCCCCTCCCCCCCCCCCCAACTAAAATATTTATTAAATTGGTAATGTAAATGATACACTGAGGTCATAAAGAATGTTGTATTTCTTGTTTTACAAATTTAAGTAATTAATTTTTAATTGACAGTAAAACAAGTACAATAAGTATACTCATTTTTCTAACCCCCCCCCCCCCCCCCAAAATTTTAACGACGCAGTTTGCGTCGTGACCCCCCCTCTGTGGGCACCCCTGCTTTAGGTAAAGCTTGTGATTAACAACGTTACCCTCCATGCAAAAACGAGTGTCGTATCGAGTATTATCTCGCTCATCGTACGCCAAGTCAGGATTCTTATGATAAATTAACAATAACGATTTAATCAACAGTTGGCGTGGCGTCAATACTTCAAATTCAGCATACTGTTCTTTTCTCGAGTAATGACATGGCTTATACAAAATTACCTATATTATTGATCTCTGTAAGACATTAATAGTTCCCAAACAAGTGGATTTTTTTTTTTTTTTTTTTTTTCCGGTCGGGTACGAGCCCCTTTTTACGGATACCACTATTGGTCTATTGTGACAAATTGGCGTATGCACCACCCCATATTGATATACCATACTGTAGAACTGACTGGACGAGTGACATGTATAACATTTTGAGTTTATCAGTTCTAAAAACATGTCTGTCATAAAACGGAAGTTAGTGAAAAACGTTGTCTATTTCCACGAAAAATAAAGAGTTACAATGTTAAATCGATTTCGACGGTTAGGCCATCATCAGTAACAAACAATAACAAATAAGTTATTATTTGTTAACAATAATATATATTATTATTAATAATAATATATATTATATATCAATAATATATATTATATAACATATAAGTTATTGTTTGTTACTGATGATGGCCTAACCGTCGAAATCGATTTAACATTGTAACTCTTTATTTTTCGTGGAAATAGACAACGTTTTTCACTAACTTCCGTTTTATGATGGGTTTCCACAACTTCGTCGCGAGTGATTTAGTTCGTATGTCTGTCATTATAAACAACATACAAAAACCGCCTAAGCTTCGA
The DNA here is from genome assembly GCA_030762985.1 of Adelphocoris suturalis. Lineage (NCBI taxonomy): Eukaryota > Metazoa > Arthropoda > Insecta > Hemiptera > Miridae > Adelphocoris > Adelphocoris suturalis. The sequence goes on along the minus strand of CM061045.1, from coordinate 45,425,026 downwards.
ATCAAAGTACTCTATATGGTATCTCCATGTTACTCCCTCGTTGATATGTACACCTAAATACTTGTAACGATCTACTTTTTTAGGAATGCTACTGTCATAGATAAGTCGATCAACACAGCAGCTGTGTACGTAAATTAATTGATCATTTATTCCACAACTATTGTTTATTTTACCTATCAAAATATATTGATTTTTCCCGAAATTCAAGGTAAGGAAACTATGTGTAAACCAATTCTGCAGAGAGTTTACTGCGTTTTGGGCCTTTTGCTAGACTCCATTCCACGTTTCACCTTCAACAAGGAATATGGTGTCGTCTGCGAATAGGTAAATTTTTGCATTATGTATATTCATTGGCAAATCGTTCACATAGATTAAAAATGGAATTAAACGTAGAGTCCCCCATTGAATTACTCCAAATTCTACATCCACATGGTCAATCGAGTACACACCTATTGATACAATCTGCCTTCTATTGATCAAGTAACTCTCAAACCATTTTAATGAATAATATTTATTCCATAATTTTCCATCCTAGCTATATAATATTTCTGTCTATTGTATCACACCGTTTTGATAGTTCACAGAATAGTAGAATACCATTCATTTTTTATGTTTGAGGCTGTACAGATCTGCTGATAGGCTGAACAATGCGTGATCAGTTCCTATTCCCCTCCAAATCCGAACTGCTCTTTGCATAATAGGCAATTAAACTCTAGGTAGTGGCTGAGGTGGATTCTACATCCACATCTCCAAGATTTTACCTGTACAACTAAGCATCGATATTGGTCCTAATATATACGGCAAACCTTCGCTACTTTGAAACAGTCTGGAAAAACAGCAAAAGTAATGCTTAAAGAGGTACTTTAAAGAGGTACTTTGAGAGGTTCAACTAATTGTTTCATTAATTGGGACGAAATGCCAACTATCCCGAGTGCAGGCTGGCCTTTCATGATTCCTATAAACTTATTCAGTCCGTTCTCGTCCATTATTGGAACACTGAAACGGCACTCAGTGAGTTTGGTTATAGATATACATATAGGTAATTGTTACTTCTACTAATTTCGGCAACCATCATCCCTCCAATCGATGAGAAGTACGAATACATCTCATTTCATGCTTTTTCAGCTATTTATTCTTTGGGTTGCCTCTCCCTATCAGACGGCATTTATTATATTTTAAATTATTTGTGGTGCTGTATAATGAACCGTACCAAAAAATGAACATTAGCTAGAAAGTGACAGCAAGTCAACCGTACCCAGGATCAGGCTATGGAAACATTTCAAGTCTGTCAAATAGCGCCTGAGCTATGGACGCTGTGTAGAAAATCTTCCGTCAAGGAGCTCAAAATTGACTGAGTCCTGAGAGAAAATCAATTTATCGGCTATGCAGCGCTTTTCAAGCTGATCTATAAGTCATTTATAGTATGGGGTCCAAATGACTGAGGCAAATACCAGGATTGGAACAATAATCGACTTTTAAAAGTATCGTAAAAGCAGGAATATAGTCAAATTCACGGGTATTTCACTTAATAAATCCCGAAACTCCCATTGCCCTGATGGAGGAGGTTGACACAAGGTCAGGGAATGAGAGCCGACGTCAAGAAGTAGCCCCAGATCCCGAAGTGAAGAGACACACCTAAGGCTTTTAGACACAATTATGTAATCCACAAGGTATGGATCATGGGAACGGTGAAAGAGCACTTTGCTGGGTTATGTTCCAAGCCATTCAAACGACACCACCGAAGAAGCGAATCAATTATTATAGAAATGGTATAAAAATTAATAACAATTAAAAAGGCCCAATTGGGAGAAAACTAATTCTTGAATTATCATAATCATTTTTTAAATTCATGAAGAGAAAACGTGTTTGTCATCGATATCCATATACATTCTATTGATATTCATCGTTGTATTTGCATTTACTACGAGGCTAAAACAAATTATTGAAGAGACAGGAATTTGCCCTTTCATCTTTCATAGCAACGCAAACTAGGCATGAAGATACCACAAATTAACGTTACTAATCTGAAGAATATTGAAGTAGGTCTATGGTTTGGTTGCAAATAATATAGACTTCTTATCATCCTATAATTGAATGTAATATCTTCTGTTCGCTACTGTTCCCCACTTCAAGATTTTATGAATGTTCGTTTCACTGAAAATGAACCCGTAAATGAGTTTTCCCGTGTTTTTATCTATCGATCTCATCCTTTTTACGAGACAATCTTTATCTGGGGTCACCGCTCAATATCTCCGCCTTTCATGCCTAAAGGAACCTCGTAACTGAAGAGCTGTTGAGTTGGAGGCGTGCAGATTGGAGCTCTCCTTCTACCGTCTAACCTTCTTCTTCTTTTTTTTTTTTTTTTTTTTTTTTTTTTTTTTTTTTTGTCCTTACTTGATAGGAAAAGGTTCATCCTTTCCCCGATGGATACCCGAAGATTCCTTTATCGAGTAGCGCTTTACAACCGCTTTCACGGTATTGTTCGGCTGGGATGTAATCCTAAAGGAATATCTACTACTTTAGTTTGTACAGTGCAGTTAATGGATGGTAACCGTGAACTCTACGCTGAATACTTAATTCTTAATATTAAGTTACTTGGGAGTTACACGAAAGGGTAATGGAAAGAGTGGCTGACCTAAAGAGAAATACTCACTTGACAAAGAACTACAACGAGCTTGTTATTCTTGATTGAACGCATTTTTCGTTTAGTGAACATAGTTAGTGTCGTGATCATGTTCATAATTCACCGGAATTCGTCTCAAATATTCATGGAACCTGCAGTCCAATAGATTTTTCACTCCAAACATCAGATAGCGTTTTTTTTTTTTTTTTTTTTCGTGCATTGACCTAAAATTGTTCACAACCCGTGAACCGCACAAAACAAGTTGAAATATTGATTTAAGTGGCCTAAATTATTCACCTTGCAAGATTATTGACCTTCCTACACATAAGTGTGGGAGCATTATATTATAGCTGGGCACTATGCAAAACGGTGCGAAGTGGGAGTTCGGGACCATATACTCCACCATGTTATTTCTTTCGTTTTCTAACGTTTATGGACAAGAATTATGACACAAAAATTTTCCAGAGTGTAAAGCCTCGCACCAAATGTTACTTGGAAGTTTTGGAGAATGGATTTTAGTGAAGTTTCACATCAAATGTAACACAATTTGGTGGGGGCTAAATAGTCCCCAGTGGGATTTAATACGGGAGTTTGTTTTAAGTAATTTTCGTACTTTATTATTCCACTACACCTGGATTCTCTCCTAGACAAAAAATAAAGCTCTGGCTCAAATTGGAGGCAGTTTATAATGCATATTTCAGTATGTGTTGAGAAGTGCTAAGAATCTATGGAAGATTTCGAGATTATTGCTTCCATCGCGCTAGAAGAAAATGAATTATTAGATTTAATTCTGAAGAATTATAATTAGAAGTTTAATTTAGAGGTTCCAAACATTACCACTAACACACAATACCGTTACGTTGCCAATACTTCCGAATTTAATATTTTTAGACCTCTCACAGCATACGGAATCCATCATTAAAATTATGGTCAATATACAGAAATTCATCTGGTAAGTTACCTGGAAGTTTATGTCCGCTGAGTAAATCACATACGTTTTTCGCGTTTTAGCGAATTTTGGAAAAACAACGCTATTGCAAAGTTTCAAAATTTTCATCGTAGTGATCCATTTTGAGGCATTCTGAAACGATTCCTGGATACTATTCTTTTTCATATATATATATATATATATATATATATATATATATATATATATATATATATATATATATATATATATATATATATATAATTCAAATTTAATCATTTAATATCAGGTTTATTAATCAAATTTTAGAAATATACCGATAAACGAACGTTTCACTGAACAACGAACGATTCATTGATTGATACTAGTTCATGTTAATTTATCAGAGAATACAGCCAACAGCTGACAGTGTTCCTCTGGTGGCGACATTTTTCTCTGGTATTCAAAAAATGAATGGGCTACTCAGGGTCCTTCAGCCAATCCTTAACTCATCCTCTGCCCATTGGTCCATGGTGTATTCAAGGACACACTTCGAGTACCTAGTTTATAAACAGGGATTGAATCTGGGTGACATGCTATCGGACCGGCATTCATTTAATCAGTCTCATTATGTGCAAAGTCAAGACCTATACCCGTGTCACCGGCCAAGATGTAATTAGGATTGATGAAATATTTACGAATTATAATGGTGTTATCGAGCTCAGTTAGAATGAATGTTATTGTCATACACTTAGCAACTACCAAACAATAAATTAATAATAATAAACAACAAAACTACATTAATCCCCCCTTCACATGTCCTGATCTGCCCCTTCCCGTCTTCGAAGCTGGTCTGAATGTTTTTTTCAATGTACTTCCACCAGATTCTACCTAATAAAAATGTTGTCCAGTTCTTCGGACTATCATTCATGGTCTCCATCCTTTGTCTCGCTCTTCCTTCACCCATACCTCATCCTCCACTTCAAACTCACGAGAAACGGCTTAACTGTCATGGAACGTCTTTTCTTTCCAAATTGTTTCCTCCATTGTCGCTCTGATGTCTGGCTTGAGCCATGCAAGAGTCGATGGAAGTTTCCTCCCCAAAAATATTTCCACTGGTGAACTTTTGGTGATTGAATGAGGGCTCTCTCTACATGAAAAAAGAACTGTTTGTAGCACCTCTTCAGGTGATCCTCCATCTTTCTTGCAAGCCTTATGTTTACCCCTTAATGTACGAATTAACCTTTCCGCGGCCTCAGTGGTCTTTGGATTATACGGGGTGGAGTTAATAAACCGTATTCCATTTTCTTCAAAATAGTTCTTAAGCTGCTGCGAACGAAACTAGGGCCCATTGTCAGAAACAACTTGTTATCGGTATTTTTACCTTAAAAACATTTCTTCAAATGAATGTATTACCTTTGCTGCATTGGCTGATTTCATTATTTCTACCTCAGCCCATTTTTGAATGCCATCTACACAATAATCAATGGAATAATGTCCATCCCAGCAAAATCAACGTGTATTCTCTCCCAGGGCATCATGGGCAAGTTCCAAGGGTAAAGAGGTACTTCTGACACGTTTGGTCTGTTCTCCTGACATGCAGTGCAGCATTGTACGTGCTTTTTAATGTCCAAATCCATACCATGCTACCACACATAATATCAAGCCACGCTATTCATTGCACTCATTCCCGGGCGACCCCCATGCAAAAACTTCGTTTTTTCTCTTAGAGACTGTGGGACTTCCACCCAATTTTTCCACAACAAAATTCCATCCTCGCTTTACTGCTCAGTTCTTCGTAAAAAGTACAGCTTCATGCCCTCTTCTTGTGGTGCGTCTTCTCTTCCAGTAAACCAGCGCTCCACCTTCACCAGTAAAGGATCCTCTGCGGTCCTTGATTTCACATTTTTGCCTGTTGTAATGAAAGGAATTCGCTTGAATTCATATACTTCCTTCAATCAATTCATCTTTCTCAATCGATGTATGTTCCAGACACTATTCATGGGTAATCAGACAAAGCATCTGCCATTTCTCAGTATAGCATTCTCAGTACCTTTTTCGTATCTCACATCATAATCTTATCCAGAGCCCAACGTACCAGACGGTTGCTCGCCACCTAATTCAATTCGCGAATGGTTCCGAAAATTCTTTCCAGTGGCCAATGACCTGCTATCAAGGTGAAATGAGTTCCACAGATTTATTGGTGGAATTCCCCTACCGCAAATACTTGTGCCAGTGCCTCCCTGTCACTGGCCGTTACTCGCTTCCAGGAAAGTTGTGCAGAAGGACTGCTCCAGGTCCTTCCTCTGAAGCATGTGCCCGTATCAAGGCTGGTTTGGAAAGATCATACCGGGCCAACGTCTTTTTATGACTCAACAAGTCTTCTACCTGCCTAAATATATATTTTTTTGATGAATGTCAATTTCCATTTGGTATTACACCCTGTTAGCGGATTTTTCAGTCCAAATTTTAGGATTCGTTTCAGAATGCCTCAAAACGGATTTTTTTTGGATTAATTTTTCAGAAATTTTTATTCAAACATCTTCGGAGCCATTGAAATAGCTTCATTTTCTACGGATGTTCGCTAAAATGTGCTGAAGCAATCACTAAAAATTGCAAAAAACGGGTGTTGGTCATTGACTTAATATCATTCAGGTAACAGGATGTTATTCAGAAGAATTTCATCAACTATGAACTATAACATTGAAAACAATTATGCACAAAACTATGTTCAAACGGTACTTATATTTCAAACGAGTTTGTGCTAAAACAAAATCGATAGAACTGCAAATAGGTAACTATTTATATCCAAAATCATTGTTTGAATACTGGATTATTATTTAGATCGCTTTTTTTGGAATTGTGTAAAAATGAATCTATTACAACGGCTCCAAAATTTTCGACAATTTTCTTCATTGAAATTCGTTTTGTGACTTTCTGAGACGAATACTGGAGCTAAACGCTTCGCGTTTTCATTCATATACGTATCGTCCTACCGGACGATAACTCTCCATAGGATTGAGATGTAAATTCCGTTCTTGGGCCGAAAATTCAAGGTTTCCAAACAAAAAGACATGTTTGTTGGCCAGCATTTTTTGAGCACAATAAATTGGTCAAATTTTAATAAAGTGCTCTAAAAGTCACTACAAATGGCGAAAAACCGGTAAGTTTGAACCTATACTTAAGCTGAATTTTAGTCAACAGAACATTAATAACAATGAACTGGAACAGTAAACATTTTTTTAGAAATTTATGCTAAGAAGTGTACTTATTATTTGCCGAAAAACAAATAAAAACTATAAAAAACTGAAAAATCGAAATCTTTTTTGAATTGCCAAAAATTATTTATAACGAGTTTTTTGCAATAAAATTGGTAGTTAACATTCCTTTTCCCTTGGAGTTCTGAAATCTCAAAACAATTTAACATAATGCAGTACCATAATTTACGAAGACTATATTTATACACACATAAAAAAGAAATTATATATATTAAAATGCGTTACACTCTAGGATTTGTTACACTCAGAATGCCTCAAAACGGATTTCTATGAAGTAATGTTCAAAAAAAAAATTATTTTGAAAATTCTGGAGCTACGAAAATTTGCTAAAAGAAGAAAAACTTCTGCCAAGTTCAGATTAGCACACAGCTTCCTCGTTTACGTATCTTTAATGTATAGATCATTGAAAAGTTTTAAATGATCTTGAAAAATTCCATACCGGAAAACAGAAATCAATTAGTATTGTGAAACGTCATTATTGGTCAATTCAGAAACGAAAAAATTATACTCAATGTAATTTACGTTTGCGCATGCAACGAATAAACTGATGAGTTGAGAACAATGAAATAGATACGGGACCATCTGAAACCTAACCCGCGCATTCACTGTCATTTTCAACAAAATCGGATGAAATTTGTGGAAATTAAGGTCGTTAACAAAGATTTCAGATTGGCGCATGCGTAGTAGCTTATAAAGATACAATCATGTTGAAATTGATATGGGGTAATCAAATCGTCTACTCCCAATTATCATACAAATATTGGCAAAGTCGAACGACTAGGGTGTGAAAAAAGGGAGCATAATAGAATTTATGTTTGCGCATACGCAGTGTGAAGTATTGATTTGGTAACTATGAAACTGTTAGGGGACCATCTACAACCTAACCTGCGCATTCTCCGATAATGTCATCAAAATCGGATGAAAATTGTGAAAATTAAGGTCATTGTAAGGATTGCACATTGGCGCCTGCGCAGTTACAGTTAATGGTACAATCCTGCCGAAATTGATATGGGATGACAAAATCGTCAACCCCCAACTATCATCCGACTTTGAGCAAGATCGGACAACTAGGGCCTGAAAAAATGGAGCATAATGGAATTTACGTTTGCGCGTTCGCAGACTGAAGTATTGATTTGGCAGCAATGAAACTGATATTGGATCGTCAACATTCTAGCGCGCGTATTCCCTAAAAATGTCATCAAAATCGGATGAAGACTGTGAAAATTAAGGTCATTAAAAGGATTGCACATTGGCGCATGCTTTTAATGGTACAATCCTGCCAAAATCGATATGGTAAGATTAAATCGACATCCCCCAACTATCATCCAAATTTTAGCGAGATCAAAGGACCAGGGAATGAGAAAATGATGCTTGGTAGAATTTATGTTTGGCGAAGGGAAAAAGGAAGTATTGAGTCGGGAGCAATGAAATTTACGCACACACCGACTACACTCTAGCCTGTACATTCCCTGAAAATTTCATTCAAATTAGATGAAAAATGTGGAAAATAAGGTTGCTACAAGTATTTGTGGACACACGACAGACACACACACATACACAGACACGAAACCCAAGTTGTTCAGAATGGTCTAAAACGCGAGTGAAACTTTGATTTTGGAGACCAAAATTGTTTTCTCCCGAAAATGAAAACAATGCTTCCGCTATCTATACGTAGACTCGGAAGCAAAATTATATACATATACATTTGGTAGATGTTGAACCCCTTTGAATTTCAATTTGAACGAATTGTTTAAGATAAGAGCGAATGTTTGTATAATCAATGGAAAGTGCTGGTCCAGCTTACTACAGCATTTTTATTAACACAGATTGAGGGCCGTCAATTCTGTAGAACCATCTTTAAATTTGAAGTAATACCTACATCGTGAGTTGTTTTCAAGTTATTTTCAAAGTTTCTGGCACGGGTCTGGTATAATTGCGTTCAGGGATAACTGGTAATTGTGGACGCTTACTGCAACTTGTGAAATGGAGTAGACGCCCTGTATCGGAATCAATGTGTCGTGGTTGAGGCGAGTCCGTACGGTGGCGGAGGGTCATCCCCGTTTCCAATCCCTCTTCATTAGAATAGGGCAGCTCTTCATTAGTCTGCGGCCGCACTGCAGATGCTGTTGGGATATGTTGAGAGTACCTTCTACCGACGGGACGACCAGTTGGTTTCTGTAGCTGTCACTTCATCTCTTTAGGTGCTGCCTGAGAATGGTTAAACTCCATGATTCTCAATCAGCTCTGGCTCCTTCGACATGGTTTTACTTTTTGAGGATCGTTTCCAGGAGATACACAAAAAGCGGCAGATCCTTTCTAGTACGCTGCTGTCCTATTACAGTGTTAGTAAGAATGCGTCAGATCCCTCCAAATAAACTCATTCTACTGATTGTTAATTCCTCCAAAAACACTGGAACATGATTTCGTCTACTCGAGGTTACTCTCCAACTTTTCCAAATTCTCCTGAACTTCATCGGGAGCATCGTCGATAATCTACCGTCAGCAAAAACAAAAAGCTCTAGGATCTAGGTGAAATTAGGGACGTTTGACCAACCAAGGTTTTTTCCCGTCTATGCTGGTTATAGGTAAGTGTTTTTTTTTAAATTAAATTCCCCAAACAAACTAGCTGGACAGATACCGTACGAACACGCATACATTAGGACTACATTATTATCATCACTTTTAATTATTTATGGTGGTTCATGTTAAGCTATTTTACCTATTTGCTTTAGCTATAGCATTTTTCCTATCTAAACTCTTCAAAAAGATCAGACCTCCTTCACTCCTAGGAAGGTTTTACCAAGCCTTTCGGAAGTTTGACCCACACCTTTCGACGGTAGGATCAATCTTCCCAAATAAGATTGAAAATTGAAAATTCATTACCATATAGAGAAATGAGTTTTCATTTCAAATACGAACAACATCAGTCTGCGTTAGTTGATAGAAGTTAATAAAACAGTATTTTACTTACTTCAATCGAGCATCAAATATTCATGCTGTATTAGCGAATTTTCGTAAACGATGGTAATATATTGATGCTATTTTAAATTTTGAATGCTTTGAACTCAGAATTCAGACGAAATCGGTCCAAAAGATGATAAGAAATTGACGTTATAAGAAATTACCTACCGTTTGCGCATGCGCACAGACTACTATTAATTAAACGGCAATGAAATGTATCCGGCTTTGTCTAGGAACAAAACCACACGAAGCCTAAAAATTTAATATAAATCGGTTCATTCGTCACGGAGTTTTGTCTGTGTAGATCAATTTTTGCGCATCCGCTATAGTTATTGCTCCACACCAATCGGAGTATGATTCATAAGAAACATTTCTCGAAAATATATGCATTTCTCGAAGATTTTGAACTAAATCAGACTAATGATAATAAATCGATCTTGAGAGAAATTAACGTTTGCGCATGCGCACAGGCTACTGTTAATTCGATGGCATTGCAAATTATAGGGAACCGTCTAAGAGCTAACCCGCTCAATCCCTGAAAATTTCATTTGGATCAGACTAAAACTTGGTATAGTTTTGAGCGTGACAAGGATTTACCACAGACGGACAGACAGACACGGAAGCAATATTGATCAGGACGTTCTGAATTGAAAAAAGAGAGGGGAATTTCGATTTTGGATAGCAACAATTTTTTCGACTTCAATCACAAACACAAAGCTTCCCTACCTTCGGTAGTGAGGAAGCAAAAAGTTTGATTGTCCATCTGATCAACACGAATCATCCAATGATGACACTTGTTCCGTTTCAATCCCTCATTCCTATATCGATTGACCAACAGATATTGCACGTTCTTCTAGCGTTATGAAAACACCGGCACACGAGATCAGCTCATGCGGGGATTGAAAGGGGAGGCTTAGTGGGAACATGCACCGAGACCCACAGGATTACCATTATGCCTTCCATCAATAGTGATGACATTCGGAACAATGGTACGATAATGCTGTAGCGGACCCATCTGCATATCAACGAGATCAAAGTAATGGCAGGAAAGTGGAAGGGGAGGAGGTCGAAATGAGCTGTTTGATCTCTTTAAGGCTTGTGCAAACACATCCTACTCAAATAGACCCTATGAGCCTTCGACCCTCTTTATTCGGTCCAATAACAATACACTTTGGCACCTCATGGTTCTGCACCACGTGGATCGGATTCTCATAAGAAATTATTGACAATTGTAGGAACTCTTGAGTTGAATCCCAGGGGATCAAATTATAAATATCTGATACTAAAAAGAAAGGAAATGGTGACGGTCGTTACAAAGTTGGTAACCGAACACAATTATTAAAACAGGTTAGCGTGGTAATGCACATGTCTTCCAAGCAAATTATATATATATATATACTGCAACTGAGTCGATAACTTACTGATGTTATGAGAGGGTAATGAAAAACACAGGTAAAAATCGTATTTTACAAGTGCTGCGCTCCATTTCGTATTTCTGGATGAGAAATGAAACAGTAACATCTACCCAGATGTGCTTTCTCGTATCCATAAGATGGTTGATCGGAATCGTATAGACTTAAGAACACGGAGGATATAGAATATATCAATTGATAGAGTTTTTTGTGGGATCATAACTTGGAGAAGACATTGAAATACGAATTATTGGTAATCGTCTTGCAAGCAGAAGCAGAGCTTTTTAAGGATGCTTCTTGGGCGTGTTCGCAGTCACTTTCTTTGATTCGGAAATAATGACAATTCAGACCTTGACTCACACACTGCCTAAATGCTTAACCGAAATCGGAAGGAAAACTACAATTATGTGCTATCTACAATCAGTTTATATTTTTGCTTTAATGAGGGCCACAATTTATCCTGCAGCCATGGAATTCATAGTGAACTATTAAGACTCTAACCCCTCATTATCTCGAGGATATTCAGCGAAATTTTATGGATGCTGTACGAGTCATGACAGTTACAAGGATTTAAAGTTGGCGTTACTCTCATTAATTTGATGCGAAATAAATACTAATAATAAACCTTTATTGTCAATTTAAGCATTCATACAGTTGTAGAGTAGAGCAATCGTCAAACGATTGTTACAATAGTTATAGGTACATGGAATAAATTATTTACAGTACTGATTGATGGTTTCGCACCTTATAAGGATTTGCAGATGACCGGAGAGTCATGAAACCATAATGTTTCAAGATGGTATGAATTGTAATATGTGGGATAATATGTTATATAGAAGGAATTTTTCCCATCTCCCATAAGCTATGACATTGCTTCCTCCACCTATGTTAGACTTGGAAGCAACTAAGACGAAAAGATTTCTTGGTAGCCGCAGATAGAGTGATATATCAAGTTCATAGGAGTGTGTTGAGAGTGTGTAATTCATCATTTTTAGAAGGTATCTATTAGGTTGACACAGTGAGTGATATTAACTAATAGAAAGTATCAAGTTAGAATAGAGCGTACTTTTATACATGCATATAATTTACGTATTGCCTCCCGAAAGACAATTTTAATGCCACTACATTCGAAGTGACGAACTACCTTGTTTCCTAATCTGTCTGTCTGTGGTAAATCCTTGTCACGCCCAAAACTATACCTAGTTTAAGTCTGATTCCAATGAAATTTTCAGGGATTGTTCGGGTTAGCTCCTAGACGGTCCCCTATATTTGAAATTTGAGCAATTTAATGGGCTCACTATTCATTTGAAAATCTTGATTTTTTGGCGCAAGAACAGAATTTTTATCTCAATCCCAAGGAGAGTGATCGTCTGGAATGACACACACACGCAAATATACATATGTTTAGGCCACTTGTCCAAAACTTCTTTTTCTTTTATTCTTTGCATTTTCATTAAATTTTGAATTTATTAACTTCAACTAACTAATCTAACTTTATAAAACTAATAGGTACTTACTATGTCTTACTTACTAAAATTAATATGTATTGAATCATAAATTGATATAACTTAAGCTCAACTACTTACTAAATCGTATTGTTGCACAGTTCTACTTACCTTGTCAATTCTCTCTCTCAGGAGAAGCCCTTTAAATTCTATTATTAATGAGCTGGTATGTCTGTGATAGATAAGATAATCTTTTATAGAGATAGTGTGGGTAACAATAAAGACAGAGTGAAGTGAAAGTGTTTGTGTTGTTGATCCGAAGGGCAACTGCTACCTCGCCCAGAGCTTCAAACTTCTGGTCAAGACCTAATCCCATTATCTTCTGGATCAGCTTATCTTCTGCAGGCGCCTCCTCTTATCTTTTCCCACCTTATCGTCTCAGGCCCAGGAATCCACAAAGAAGGCCAGTAACAAATTGACTTCTCAGCAAACAAAACCTACATCCTATATCAAGTTTTCCTCCCAGATTGGTGCTTCCCCAATATTCAGTGTAAGGTGCTGTGTACCTCACTAAAATCTAGTGGCCACTAGTTTGATTCATCAGTTTTGAATCATTATCTCTCCTGTGTGTATTACCTGGAGTAACATTGGGAGTACCTACCATTTTCAACTATTTCAACATATATGTGGTGAGTGACGTATATTTCCTATTTCCACCTTTGGCATTGGGAACCATTTTGGAGTCTCCATAGAACTTCCACCTGGAACTTGGCCCACTTGGACCTTTGATCGTCATCACAATATCAATAATAGAGACTCTCTCAGTTCACTCCACTGTTTGTGGACAATAGCAAAATCAAACTTATCACTTGATAAGATATCTGTGGTACATTTGTCATTTGACTTGTTCTGGGGAGCTCCTCTTTAAGTAGGTAGGTTATTCACCTTTTACTTGATAAACCTGTTGGTTATTTTCAATTTTCTTAATAAAACCAGTTTTGGTTTTGGTGTTGGAAAACAGGTATCATTTTAGAACTCTACCGTTTCTTTAGTGGTCAACCTGGAAAAGTGCGGTTTAGTCTCCTTGGTTCCGTCGGGTCGCCAGCATCTAGGTGAAGGTGGTCGGTGAGGAGTTTTTGTTTTAAGACAGCCACCCATCCCCGCCCTATCCCTGCTGAAGGTTCGGCGGTACTTTGGAGTTGACTTCATGGTTTTTGCCTCTATTCCTGCAATTTGAGTGGACATTAGTGGTGCTCTAGCTCGTGTCACAAAGAATCCATTGAAGCCAAAGCCGAGGCTGCGCCCCATGCATGAATTTACTGCAAAGCTAACCTATGTGTTAGTTATTGGTAGGCTCACTGGCCTACTGGCTTACTTGATTGAGTTTTATCCTGAAGTTTGATCTGCTGTGTGCTCATGGCTTGGCTTCCTACCTGGTGTTCCAAGTTATTATATTCACACACTGGACAATGCTGAAGGGCTCAGTACTGTCTCTCCATCAATCACCATACCATCTTTATGCAATCAGCGCCTGCTCGCCTTCAGGGGCTCGAGCTGGGAGGTCGCCTGTAATGCTGCTAACGTGGATTTAGTCAGGAAGTAGTTGATACGGTGTAACCAAGCAACACCAATTGCTCCAAAATCCAGCTTTTCTGCTGAGTGCAGTAATGCTGCATTGCATGAGGCAGTAGATGGTCAAGAACTCCGACAGTGCTCTGAATCCCCCATCTCTTCCCAGTAGGTGGAATGGACTTCACAGGGCATTGGGGCCCACGACTCTCACCATTTTCTTGCTGTCTGGGTGGCTACATTAACCACCTCCGTTAGTTGTTCAAGGAGTAGCAGCAGGACAAAAGACACCCTTTGTGGTGCCTGTTGGGTTACAGGAACATGTATCATCTGGTTCAGCAGTGTCCTCGTACTCACGGTGGCTGCAGTCTACATCACGATGTGGTTGCCAAGCAGATGGCATGCTCTTTGTCCTCCAGCGCTTGGGATGTCAAAAGGACTGTCAGTGGCAGCGTGGACATGGAGCAGACTTGGCGGGCTAAGTAAATACGATAGAAATGATCTGCGCCAAGCGATATCTGAGCTAGAAGGAGTTAATAAAATAAAGGTCATGACCACCACCATGTCATGGTGTGGGGTATAGATTGAAAAGTGTCACAAAGTTATTTACCACTTACAGACAGACAGTCAGACGGACACGGAACCAAAATTCATCAGCAAGCTTGACACGAATGAAGCAAGTGGGAATTTTGATTTTTGAGGGCAAAGATTTTTTCGACTCAATCACGAACACATAGCTTCCCTACCTTCGGTAGTGAGGAAGCAAAATGAAGTGTGTGTCATGTCAGACTATAACTCATCTTAGGACTGAGATGAAAAATCCGTTCTTTTGGCCAAAAGAATCCGAAAAAATGAGCTTTCAAAATAAAAGGATGAGTTCTTTGGTCAACACATTTTGAGCACCTAAAAAAAAAAAAAAAAAACCCGGCTGAAATCCTAGAGAAAATCTTTCATAAGACCGGGCCTGTGTCAGTTCCATGCAAAATGTCGTCGCATCAACCGATTCCGATGACTGGAACTGGGCTGCGTTACACAGAACTATAATAACGAGTATTGATTTATAAAGTGAACTGTACAAAATAACGTCGCAGGTGTCTTCGTTGCAAAGCTGAAGCAAAATCAATAAAAGTTCGTTTCAAAGCTATATTGTTATCACAACAAACACATAACTTTTGATGATATAAGTTGAAAAACATCATTCTCATTAGTTCCGGATCAAACTTGAACTTTCTCAACTTCAAACTCAAACTCGCCAACACAACAAACACAGATCGACTCTATCACAAATTGGGAAATTTTTCAGTGTTCTGTCGTTTTGATTGAGTTGATTCACAAATATATTTTCCTGAACATTGTCAAGCGAATCAGACTAGTTATACCTAATCGCAGGCCACTCATCATGGAGTCATTATGCTCAATTGCATTCGTAATAAACAAGTAGCTGACTAATTCTACGCAAAAGAGAGATACTGAATTATAAGAGCTTTGGCACCCAACATTTATGAATTATCGCAAATTGCTTGGGTGCCAGAAGGAAAAGTGCACGAAACGAGCTTCGATGCCAATATAAATGAAAGGGAATAGCTTCTATTTATACCTATGAGGTAGTAGAGTGGTGGGAAAGAGGGGTGGGGGCAAGAGCGAGAGAGAAAAAATAATCGAAAACAAATCTGTAGAGAAAGCGGGAGTTGCTGAAGAACATTGACTATTTCAACGAAATAAAGAGTGGAAATAGAGTTTTTGTTTGACACTGGTGTTGACCGTTGAAATCGATCTTTTATTGCTAATCATAATTTTTGGAAATACGTACTTGTGGAAATTCACTTCCGCCTCCTTCAATGCCTTGCGTGTGATTTAATTCGTATTATAGTGTTTCAGTTAGCACAACCTCGATTCAGACCATTCTACGAGGGTTATCCAGAAAATTAGGTTTCAAGTCCCCTGGAGGGTGAATGGAATTTTTTGTTAAGGTTGTCATACCTACATGTAGGGAGGTTTCCAACGGTCAAAGTAAGGCCGGGCCCGTATATGTCCCTTGCTAAATGTCGTCGCAGCAACCGATTCCGTCAACCACTGACGAAGCTGTTAGCTCGAGCTATTCCGCCGATGTAAGATTCGGTCAGTCATCAAGTTCCTCACTTTGCGTTACGAATCTGCTTTCGAAATCTATCGTCAGCTTGCGAAAACTTATGTACCTGACGCATGTTTTCAAGTGGCTTAGGCTGTTTAAAGAAGGTCGTACCGACAATCACAACGAAGAAAGGAGTGGGATGCCGTCTCTCATTTCAAAAGAGCTTCTGAAGCATGTTGCTGAAAAAATTCGCACTGATCTTCGGGTGACCATTGACAACCTTCATAAAATGTTTCCACACATCTCGCGAAGCATCGTGGGTGAAATGGTCTCGGAAGAACTGGATTACAAAAAGTTATGTGCAAGATGGCCCAGGATGACGAAGTGTCTTGAACTAGAAGGAGATTACGTAGAAAAATGAGCACATAGTTTGGAAGATACTCTGTAAATTTGACTGAAATATATGAATTTTTCGATTTTTAATGCCCTATTTTTAACCCTATTTTCTGGATAACCCACGTAGGACCGAATCCGTGAAAAAACCCAGAGGTATCTCTCCCGCCCTCTCTCTCTCTCTCTCTCTCTCTCTCTCTCTCTCTCTCTCTCTCTCTCTCTCTCTCTCTCTCTCTCTCTCCCGCTCTCTCTCTCTCTCTCTCTCTCTCTCTCTCTCTCTCTCTCTCTCTCTCTCTCTCTCTCTCTCTCTCTCTCTCTCTCTCTCTTCTGCCTCTTTCTCATTCTTGTTTCATTGATTTTTTTTCTTTATTTATTCCACTTATTTTTTTACTGTATAAAATTATAGTGCAGCAGATTCCGGAGTCACGGTTGCCGCATTCTACTCCGTAATTGTCGTGTACTCGTTCTATTCTTCCTCCTTCCCTATTATATTTATTATTCTATCTACTTCCAATTTTCCACTAACTACAATCCAACAGTCTGTTTAGGATTTCAAACTACAATAAGTTTATTCATATCGTCGTTTAAGTTGCAACATAGCATATCTCAAAAAATGGGATATTGAGTTATGCATACCGTTGGATTCGTATTTCCGCGCCCGAAATGTTGATAGCAACAGTTCATCCAGCTGACACGTGGCTGCGCGGCAATCGAGGTCTTTGACAACATCGTACATCTAAAAACTGGCGGGAACACCACACATCTCAGGAGTTTCCTCAACGATATCTCAATATCCCATTTTTTGAGATATGCTATGTTGCAACTTAAACGACGATATGTAACTTCAAACATGAAACTATCAATACCTAATGATTTAGATTTTAGATCAGGGTGAAAGCAACGAAACAAAATTTAGATGCCGAACTATATTCGAAATATTAAGAAATTAATAAAATGTAATTCATATTCGCAACACTCCGGCCATATATATTACCACTGATTAGGCATTTAAATCACATTGTCACAGTAGACAATGTAAATCCACTAAGGTTGAAGACGAAATGTGACCTACTTGGCGAGGTATCGTATGGTAATGAATTTTCTCTATTGTCAATTTTATTTCTAATCATGTACCTTTCAATGTCTGATCTAACTCACAATCCCTATGATATCCAATGATCCACAGTATTCCCAAAAATAATTTAGCCTGTAGAATTATTGGCGAAAAGAAGCCAAGAGAATAAAAAAGATGAAGTACAACAAAGTACCTCTCTCTCAGTAACATATACTTCTGGTGAATACCCCGAAATTATTCCAAATTCACCCTTAAATATATTAACAAAAAATATACAACCTTGATAAAAGTGATATCTTCAACTTCATTCTTTGGTAAAATCTCAGCGACTCTTCTTCATAATCTACTCCTTCTAAGTAAATATACCTTAAAATACATCTTGCTATCTGAAAGTTATGACGTGAAAGGTGATTTTTAATTACTGCTTTTGGTAAAAAGGGATTCGGAATTATACCAAACGCTAGGTACTCTTCAAAATCGGTAGGTGCATAAATTTTCTTCAGAAAGTGGAGCATTTAAATCTTTAATCCAAAGAAAATGTGTTACCTCTCTTCTGGTTCGTGTTATACAATCGATAGAAATGTTTTTTATATATCTGCTGTAATTAAATATATATATATATATATATATATATATATATATATATATATATATATATATATATATATATATATATCATATATATCAGCTCTATGTGGGGAAGGCATCCCAACTGAATCTGAGGATGAACAACCATAGAGCTTCCTTGAGTCAGTCCCAGCAACGACCGATGAAGCTGCATGCAAGAACGCACGGTCAAGCAGTCACTTTCGACGAATGTTTCGGGGTTAAGGTGTTGAAGAAGATGCCTGAAAAAAACAAACGACCGGCTACTTCAACAGTCCGAACGGGCCCATAGGTGGGTACTCGGTTCAAATCAGCCTCCTGGACTCAACATCAATGATTGAGCAATTCCAACGTAACAACCATGAAACGTTGGATACAAGCTTGGTTCCAGGGAATATTCAAAAAACACTCTTTCTTCTTCTTATTTTGACAAAGACTATCTCGAAATATCAAAAACCTTTTCCTCTTTATTTCTGTAATATTTCTTTAACTTTAATTAGTATATAGTGCAGTAGCACAGTGTCCACAATCAAGTGCATGTATTACTACTCTGGACTATTTCTGGATTTATCCATGAAATGGTCTCATTATCACCTTTCTTGTTGGTACGTAAGGAAACTAACAGAATCAGACGTCGAAATTTCGTCTTTGGGATGTCTTCCACAAAGCACATGGAATTGACGATATGTGAACCGGGTCGAATTTATTTACTTTCGGGCAGTATGACATCGTAATAATAGCCGTTGCATATTGAAATATCAATCGAATGAGTGAGATCGATATCCGAAAGTAAAACTTTTTTATCGAGTTCTAACAAATTTTGAATCATTGTTAATTTTTGTCCAGTTATTGTTGGAATTACGTTAGTTATAATTTTAATTGACTCATTTTGCAACATCTCTAATTCTATCTCGGCTACTGCTAAGCATTTAGTTTGGATCTGCACTTACAAGCTGAATACAGACAAATCTTCTTTTCTGAAACATTTCAAATCTAATTTCTCCTTTGAATCCTCTGTAATAAGTTCTTTGGCTACCTGAATCGAAAATTCCAAATTGAAAATGGATGTTGTACTTTATCGGGTTTTCTTGATCTTACAAACGCTTTTGGTTCCATTAATCACACTCTGCTTCTTACTAAATTATCGCATTTTTTTTTTTTCATTTTTCCTCTAGTGCGTGTCGCCTGTTGGAAGCTTGCTCTGGACGAACTCAATCGGTATGTTTAAACCGAACTTCTAATCATAGCTGAGGTGCCTCAGGGTAGAGTGCTGGGACCGTTCATGTTCTCACTATTTATTAATGAAATGCCAAACATGATCAAGTACAGTTTTTACCACTTATATGCTGATGACTGCCAAATGTATAAACAAAGTCTGCCTGATGTCACTTCATTACCAGCATCCATTGGCGAAGTGAACAGAGATCTAGAGGCTGTCAATAACTGGTGTGTCGTCTACGGATTGATCCCTGCTAAAACCCAAGCAGTTGTGATATTTAGGAAGGAAGCTGTGGGTCCTTTACCTCCTTTGCTCATCTGTGGAAACCCTATTGTATTTAGTAAGTTTGTCAAAAATCTAGGGGTTTGTTAAATGGTGGATGAAGAATTACGCTGGTACAAGTTAACTAGATGTTTATTCAGTCAAGTCTTACAGTTCAATGATAAAGGCCCGACACTGGGCCCTATTTATACGTGGCCTTGGGGAAAACCCAAACTATATAAGTCTACCATTGGTTCGCCTAATGTAAGGGACGGACTAGCGAGCCCTCTACTGACGAATCTTAAAATTAACATGAGCTACCCTCTAGGGTCCAATCTTACAACTATATTCACATATAACATCTTTTCTACTCTCTGTCTAAAATTTTCACATTCCAACCGATTACACAATTTACAACTGTTTCATAGATAAGACACTTCCCTTAACATCATACTATTTGGAACATCACTGGCATTTCACTTAGGTACGGAATTCTTACACATTAATCATAATTAATAATTAATTATTAATAATACTTTTTTTTTACAAACTTTACATTAGCCTATGTATATTTGCCTAGAATATTACAATTTGTATTGTTTCCCCGACCTGGTAGTGGATGGCGGCAGGGACGGAAGAGGGGGTGCAGAATTATCCGGAGTCAAGGTGTTGTTTTGAGGTGTGAGATTTGAGGGGCTAGAGGGGTGCCTAACCCTGAGTTGCGTGGCATGCACGATTTTGTGTCTACCGCAGTCAAGCTTCACTTTAAATATCGTTTGTGATTCCTGATTTAGAATAACCCCGGGAGACCATGTAGCAGGTTTGCAGTCTGGCCTAAGGAGTACCCACACCAATTTCGGTGGCCCAGGTGGCTGATCGAGAGTGTTAAGCGGTGGAGGGGAAGGAAACATGATGAACGAGTTGGGCGAATATACTAACAAGGCTGCAATAGGTGCTATGCCCGATGAGGTCGACGGAGTTCTCCTCAGAGTGGCTAGTACATACCGTAATGACTCCTGAGCGGATAGGCGGGGATATTGGTTTTTGGTTTTTCGCAAAGAATTTTTCACAATCGAGACGTGCTTTTCCGCCTGACCATTTGAGCGCGGGTTCCATGGGAGAGAAAATTTTACGGTGATTTCTCGTTTAGCCATGAAGTCCGGAAACGTTTGCGAGGAGAAAGGGGGTCCATTATCCAAAACTATGGTTTTGGGGTACCTATCCAAACCTATAAAAACGTCCGCCAATAGGGACAGAAGGGTGTTTGCGGTATGAATGGTCACTATGAAACATTCTGCCCATTTTGAAAAAAAAAAAAAAAAAAAAAAACTACTAGAAAGTATTCTATTGACTCTAGATTAAACAAGTCCATGTGAGCTCTTTCCCATGGCGACGAAACAGGAGGCCAGGAAATTCTCTGATCAGTGTCGGGAGATTTAGGGGCAAATTTTTGGCAAGCTGTACATCTCTGAACAAATTGTCTAATATCCTGGTCGAGAGAGGGCCACCAGACATTGGACCTAGTCAACAGCTCCATTTTTGTGATCCCTGGGTGGCCTTCATGCAATGCTTCTGAAAGCTGTGACTGTTAGGAGGCAGGATCACCTATCCCCAAAAGTTATGCAGTGGGAGTCAGTTGACAAATTCCTACGCACCAGAAAATATGGATAGAGCGGATCTGATTTTGAAAGAGAGGTCCATGCTTGAGTCAACCATATGAAAATTTTTCTTATGATCTCATCTTTCTTGGATTCCTCTATTAGTTCATTTATTTTGACAGGAGGATATGACGAGTGAAAAAATGCCACTGGAGCTGGCTCAATTATTTCGGAAGAGGGAATTCTTGAAAGAGCGTCTACTTGGGGAATTTTTGAAGAGCTTTTGTGCCGAATTTCATAATTATAGCTTGTAAAATCTCCGCCCATCGTACCAATCTGGCGGCTGCTATAGTCGGTATGTTCAATTTCTCCGAAAAAATTGATGAGTATTTGTGAAATTTCTTTAACCCGAAAATGAGGCATAAGCTTCTTTATGAAGTTGAGAATAGTTCCGCTGAGAGGGTGACAAATTTGCTGACTCAAATGCTATAGCATCCAAACAGCTCCCCGTTCTGTGGCTAAGCACTGCCCCTACCCCGTACTGTGACGAGTTCACTGTTAGTACTAAGGGCGAACTCGGATTAAATAAAACTAGAAAGGAACGGTGAGAAAACAAGGCTTCCGATTTTTGGAATGCTTGTTCGTGGGAATCGGTCCAGACCCATTTCACGTCCTTTCGTAACAGAGAATGGAGGGGCTCTAGCGACTGAGAAGGAGCATCCAGAAAAATGATCGATAAAAATTTAACATGCTAAGGTATGATCTGAGTTGAGTAACATCTGTAGCACTAGGCCTAGATTTTAATTGTTTAATCTTGGAAGGGCAAGGCTGTCTGCCTTTTTCGTTTAAGACCAAACCCAGAAATTCAAGTGATTTTACGAAGAATTCCGACTTGTTTACGTTGATTTTCAAATTGTAGAACTCAAGTTTTGATAACAATTTGTGTAAGATGCGATGACACTCCTCAAAATCACGTCCACCCAGGAGGATGTCATCTAAATATGATGAGCAGTTATCTGTATTGTTTAGAATTATATCCATGACTGATTGAGAAATGGGAGGACTGGAAGACAGACCAAAAACTAAACGGGTATATCGAAATAGTCCCATGAAAGTATTGACTGTCATGAGTGGTTGACTTGACTCATTGACGGACAATTGCAAATAAGCGTTTGAAAAATCCGGCCTTCGAAAGACCACACAGTTTGAAAATTGATGAATGAATTCGTCTAGGCGTGGAAGAGGGTAGGATTCGTGCAATAACTGTGGATTCACTGTTCTTTTTAGGTCCGCACAGATGCGCAGGGACCCTTTTTTCTTAGGAACAACTACTAAAGGGGATGCCCAATCGCTAGACGAAACGGGGACTAAAACTCCTTGCTGTTGTAAGCTTTCGAACTCTTTTTGAACGGGCTGACGTAATGCAAATGGAATATTATATGGGCGTTGAAACATTGGTTTTGCATCAGGCCTCAAGTGAATGTGCACCATCAAATCGTGAACCAGTTTTTCATTATTTGCCTGTGCAAATGCATTCGGGTATTTGGAGGCCAGGTCCTCCAGGGCTATTGGTGATACATGGTTTTGCATGAACATTGACTCCTAAGTTGAAAATAATTTATACAGGGTATCTCTACCAAGAACTGCCGGAGGTGACAGAGTTTTAGCCAACCAAATACATAGAGCGACAGAAATTGAATTGATCATTGTTCCTTCAACTCGAAGAGATCCTTCTACCTCAAGTTTGTCTGAATTTGCAACGGATAGGTCAATATAAGACCGAGTCAATGGAACGTGACTAAGATGATTGGTATACTATTCACAAGATATCAAGGTAACTATGCTGCCTGTGTCCAAAAGAAATTTAAACTGAACAGAATTGTCTATCATGAGGCTAATAAAAACAGGGGGTGCAGGTGGCGATAGGGAGACCGTGGCAGGAGGGGAATTAATGATGGATACTGAGTTAAAGTGGCCGGGATCCTCAAAGTCATAAATTAAACTACTATTTGAATGAATTTGGCGAACTAACAGTAATTGTATGGTCTGGGACAGTAAACGGGGGGGGGGGGGGGGGGGGTTCAAAAATTGGCGCAGCTGTGACTGGAGACTGAGGGAAGTTACGAGATGTACAAAAACGTTTCGTGTGCTCCAATCCACCACACAGGTTGCAAACCCAAGATTTTGCTGGACATTCTTGAATTGAATCACATCCATTACAAAGCTTATTCGAGTTAAAATTTCCCCTATTTCTGGGTTCATTATTATATACTGGAAGAGATAAATTTAAATTTCTATAACTATTAAAACTCACACGACGTGGTGACGGAGCTCTACCAAAGTTGCGCTGAGGCCGGACGTGGCTGTGACAGGGCGAGTAGGGGCACCTGGAGATGGGTGCAGCGACGATCGGAGGTGCCAACGATGCTGCTGTGTCTCTCAGCGACTTTACCATCGAAGCAGTATCAGCCAGTTTTGAGAAGTTCTTAGCTTCGACCATGGGCAGAAGGATGTTGACCAGGTAGTTGTCGTTGATGCCTTCAATCAGCCTGTCATTCAGGGCTGTGTCTGCGAAGGTCCCGAAATCACAAACCGCCTCTCCTCGTCATAGGACTCCAATAAAGTCCGGAAGGGGCTGCTCAGGAGACCTTTGAAGAGAGGAAAAATGCAACCTCGCCCTCGGCTTTGATGTCACAGGTGACAAAGCCTTCTCCAAGATTTCCATGCAAGCTTCGAAGGTGGCATTTTTGATTGAAGTAGGGAACAAGAGCAATTTCATCTTGGGGAAGGTACCCGCGTTGAGAGCTGACGCGAGTCGAGCTACCTTCTGTTTTCTGTCTGAATTTCCTGGTCCACGAAATAGAGTTCCAACCTATCCAAATTATCGGATAGGTCTTTTCCCTCTGAATATCGTGGGACCGGCCAAGCATCCATGACAAATTTTGCTGGGCGGCTTGGTTTGGAAGGAAGGTTTTGCTCTTTTGTAGTCGTCACACTCCGTTGGAGAGGATGTCAGCAACAGAAGAATGCCGCCGGCAAAACCACTTCACACGGCGAAAACTCAACAGGGGATGAAACGTACTAGGAGAACCACTAGGCGCAGCGCTGCTTGACGTAACTCTCCTTTAACAAAGTGATCCATCCAGTAAGAGCAAAACACCTCCTAGCCACCGAGTACACACCCAGCATAGGTAGAGTTGTCACTAACTGACCCTCAGAGAGGTGAGTGCTGGGACGAAAGGCCACAGTCACACTCTAAACAATAATGACACGGCTTGTGCGGGCAGATGGGCTAACACAAACCAATTGGTTGCTCAAAGAACCATTAAAAAGGTGAACCACGGGCTAAAGGCCACAGCCCCGCTCTAAATCAAAGAGCAAGGAGATGAGAGAGCCGAGGCTTAACACACTCCAAAAGCTATCCACAGAAGACCTTTCCGAAAAAAGGCGAACGCCGGGCAAAAGGCCACAGCCGCGCTCTGAATCAGGTATAGAGTAACTGAAGGTCTAGATGGGAGGCCGGTTAGATGCCGACGACAACGAGTGCTCTGCTTGGCTGGCTCCGACTGCTTGGCTGGCGGGGTCCCCTCTGCTTGGCTGGCCATAGTAGATACGGCTTCTCACACGGCGGGAAGCGCATATGACTGGGTGTCCTCGTTACTCAGCGAGAGGAGTAGATACGGCTTCTCACAAGGCGGGAAGCGCAGATGACTGGATGTCCTCGTTTTGTAGTGAGAGGAGTAGATGGCCGGATACGAAGGTTCGATCCCAGACAAGTCACCACTGTTGTAAGGTGGATGAAGGATAACGCTGGTACAAGTTAACTAGATCTTTGTTCAGTCAAATCTTACAGTTCAATGATAAAGGCCCGACACTGGGCCTTATTTATGCATGGCCTTGGGGAAAACCCAAACTATACTAGTCTACCATTGGTTCGCCTAATGTAGGGGACTGACTAGCGAGCCCTCTACTGGCGAATCTTAAAATTAACATGAGCTACCCTCTAGGCAGGGGTGCTCAAACGGTAGATCGCGATCGACCAGTTGATCGCGAGTGCTTTTTGAGTAGATCTCGAGAAGAAAATTTTTTTTAATAAGTAGGTAACTAAACTACAAAAATTTATTACGTAATAACACTGAAGATAAATATCCGAATCTAAGGCAAATCGCCCTTCAACTGACGGCAATGTTTGGGTCAACTTACTTGTGCGAGTCTGCATTTTCTGAAATGAAGATAATTAAGTCAAAATATCGCAATCGACTAACTGACGATCATATGTCATCATGCTTGCGATTGGCACTCAGTGGTTACGCACCATCTTATGAAAAGTATGCTGAGGACATGCAGTGCCACGCTTCAACATCCAAAGTCACTCCTTAGTTGAGTTTAACACCATATGTAACTCTTTTGTTTTGTAACAACGAATAAACTCGCAATTTTGAATAACTAGGAGTTTTTCATTGATATTGTAGAGAAGAACTTAAGTAAACCTAACCCAAACCTTGACTAAAATAAAGTAAAATGTGCGGAAAGCTAATATCTATATATGCTACGGTACACCCTACCTAGGTAGATAGGGTCTATCGTGTATGTACGACAACCCTGCATCACACATACTTGCAGCCTCTCAGAGTCGATCGTAAGTAGTCTCAAAATATTGAGGTAGATCGCCAGCAGTTCAAGTTTGAGCACCCCTGCTCTAGGGTATAATCTTACCACTATATCAACATATAACAGTGTCGTTTTAAATTATACCCTCACATGGAGTGATCACATTACCAAATTGTCCAGAGCCATATTTTCTTTACACAATTCTCTTCGTAAGCTGGCATACGCACTCCATTCCACGTTAAGCTGAAAATATTCAAAACCCTTCTTCTTCACCATTTTTATTACTGCTGCTTGGATTGGTCCTTGGATTCTTGCTGTGTTAGACGTTTGCAAACCCTCTTTAATGTTTGTGTTAGATATGTATTTCGTAAGAAATCTGGTGAACATGTTTCTGCTCATGCAGATCGTCTCTTAGGGATGGATATTTTTACATAATTTAATGTCTAGGGGCTTTCCTTCATTTTTAAAACCACACATGATTGTTAGCCATCCTACATTGCCTCACTATTTCCACCAGGTCTTTCTAACAGTTCCACAACATAGGAGTTCTACGTCACTATAGTTTGTCTATGAGTCGATCGATATCCACTGCGGGTGAGAGGGCTTGGAACGCTATCCCGGTGGCAATACTATCCTCGTTGCACCCCTTCATTGGGCGTCTTCAGGTCGGCAGTCGAGCGCCATTTCCTTACCAAGCATTCTAACTAACTTCTATAATCCCCCCGTCTCTCTCTCTCACTCACTCTCTCTCTCTCTCTCTCTCTCTCTCTCTCTCTCTCTCTCTCTCTCTCTCTCTCTCTCTCTCTCTCTCTCTCTCTCTCTCTCTCTCTCTCTCTCTCTCTCTCTCTCTCTCTCTCTCTCTCTCTCTCTCTCTCTCTCTCTCTCTCTCTCTCTCTCTCTCTCTCTCTCTCTCTCTCTCTCTCTCTCTCTCTCTCTCTCTCTCTCTCTCTCTCTCTCTCTCTCTCTCTCTCTCTCTCTCTCTCTCTCTCTCTCTCTCTCTCTCTCTCTCTCTCTCTCTCTCTCTCTCTCTCTCTCTCTCCCTCTCTCTCTCTCTCAAGCATAATACGATGTTTTTCAGTAATTTCTTCTTTAACCAATCAGTGAAGTTATATAACGCAAACCCTGAGTTTTTTGATTTAAGTAAAAATGTAATTAGTTTCCGTAATTCTTATAAAAGTTTTTTGTTGGAAGGTTATGCGCAATGAAAGGAAGGTTATGCGAATGAAATATCTGTGATAATTTTCTAATTTATTCTTTTTCTAATTTTGTGAAAATGGATTTTAATTTAATTTATGAATTGTGATCTGTACATAATATGATGTATTAAATTTAAGTAAATGATATAAATGAAGTATTGAATTAGTAATAGTAAATTTGTCTGTAGTATAATATTTTCGATTGTACGAGGAATGTATACAGTTTGTATCCAGGGGAGATGGAAGAGAGGACCACACGGTCCTAATCTCTCTCTGGTTGGTTAAATAAAATCCCCCCTCCCCCCTCTCTCCTCTCTCTCTCTCTCTCTCTCTCTCTCTCTCTCTCTCTCTCTCTCTCTCTCTCTCTCTCTCTCTCTCTCTCTCTCTCTCTCTCTCTCTCTCTCTCTCTCTCTCTCTCTCTCTCTCTCTCTCTCTCTCTCTCTCTCCTCTCTCTCTCTTTCATTGATTTTTTTTCTTCATTTATTCCACTTATTTTTTGTTGTATTTTCTATAATTATGGTAATTGTATTTTTTTAACTTGTTTTATCTCAAGTAAGGATCATGTTATAATCCGCGTCGTGGGAGCATATATGTGCCTATGGATAATAAAGATTATTATTGTTTTTTTTTTTTTTTTTTTTTTTTTTTTTTTTTTTTTTTTTTTTTTTTTTTTTTTTTTTTTTTTTTTTTTTTTTAAAGGGTGTTCAAATGGGGTTAGTAATATTTGGTTAAGAAGCTGAAGGAATGGGATTGGTACGACGTATTTGTTGGAATAAGTAAATGAATAAGCTGATACTTCCATTCGCGTTCTCAAAAAGTGAATAGATATCAGTGCATAATGTTAGGAGATGATGAGTGTAGAAATTATAATTTATTCTTACTTTGGACTTCTGCTTTGTTACAAAAATCTATTCGGGAACGGGTTGAACATGCTTCCTAAGAACCCAACCTTACAACATAGGTACGCCTAGAAAGTAAACATAGCTGATAACGACATGAGCAAACATGGTCATTAAAACTGTCAAAATATTAACAAGGAGTTTTTGACGGCATTATCAAAGCATAAGAATTTACCTAAACACTAAGTACTCACTACTCGGAAAAGCGTGTTTTTTGTCAACAATTATTTTGAAAAACTAGGGGTTAATATTTCTCAAAGAATTAACCAGCAAACTTCATAACGGTAAGCTTGTTGTTACTACTTACAAGGAAAAAAAATAATACAATAACCAAATTTTAAATGAAGAATATTGAATGCCCTCAAATGTAATACCAACTTATCTGATCTTCGTTTCATGATTGGTAGGTTGTTTGTTGTTAATTCAACAACTCACGCAATTTCGATCGAAAAATGGTAGGCTGTTGAGGGTAAATATATACGACGAATAGAATTTCGCAAAGCTTCCGTTTTCCATCCGTTTTATGGATATGTGATAAAATATTGACGATGTAGAAGTCAACTCGATTTTTCACAATTTCGCTACATGACACTAGGCTATCGCGTAGCAGAACCACTTCATTCTAAATGCTGAAATTACACGGAAACCAAAACAAAATACCAGTGAAGCGGTAGCAATGAAATGGGAGGGAGATACGGCGTTACTAGCGATGCCAATAAACCTAAATTGAATGAAGCTCACCCCATTAGGGCTTTCTCTCAGTCAACGGACGATTTATGTTTCTCTCCTTGAATAGCAATCTAAAGAAGAACATATCCACAATCTTTTTAATTTATTATTATTTAGAACACTATTTTCCAGTTGGAAATGGTTCCTGCTATGACAAATATATGTTGAGAAGGGTCTGAAATGATCTCATATTATTCCTTGGGGAACAAAAAATGGAAACGGTGCAAATCAATAAGAAAGTCTATAAAGGTAGTAGGTGTACTTGAGTACAATGTAGTCATTAAAATGTGCCATAAGGCTGCATCCTGGTCAAGTGAATGGTATTTTCTCTCTTGACCATTGAATGGAATTCAACTGATATCTTTTCTTTATTCCAGAGGGAATCACCTGGAAATCGGCTTGTATATAGAGGAATTTGCACCAAATTTTAAAATCATGAGAAGGGAAAGGCGATGAGCCTACGTGATTGCCTAACTAGTGTGTGACGTCACCGTTTCATATTAAGTAGAGTTAGCTCGCGAACATTCAAGGTAGAAACATCGAGCTCCGTGAAACGAAAATATTTGTCTCGGGCCGCGAGGTCTGCTGAACTCGGCTGAAGCGGTACGATGAACTCGGACAGCGGAAGAGTGCTGACGGTAGCGGAGATAATTTCGTAAGTGAAGGCTTCTCTTGCGCAACATCAGACGAATACCAGAGGGATTCAAGATGAGGCCATCCGAAATTCATTCAGTGAGTTATACTCCATAATTAATACCCTCAGTGGCTATTTATCTGGGTGTAATGAACATGTATTGGCAGAAAAGAAAAAAGTCTCAGACCTTCAAGACAAGTTAGAAAAATTAGAACATGAGATGTCTTTTCATACAGACTCAAGTGATCTTGCCAATGAAGTTAGGGACGATGAGGTTCGCTCATACGATGTCTCTGGCATAGACTTTAAACCAGTGAAGGTAATCCGAAAGAAAATTGAAAATACTACCTCTCAAAATCAGGTACAAAAACCCCAACCAAAAAAAGAACAAAAACCTCCTCCTTTCATGCTAGAAGCACTTAAAGATGCTGAGGGCTTCAAAAATATTATAGCACGGCTAACACAGTTAGTACCAAATGTCACCCTTACTCTTCTTGGTGACGGTAAAGTTAAAATTAACACGGAAACCTCAGATGAA
Organism: Adelphocoris suturalis; assembly: GCA_030762985.1. Taxonomy (NCBI): domain Eukaryota; kingdom Metazoa; phylum Arthropoda; class Insecta; order Hemiptera; family Miridae; genus Adelphocoris; species Adelphocoris suturalis. The sequence continues at coordinate 45,395,001 of CM061045.1, read as the reverse complement.
TTTCGAGCCATTAGATCGGAGCTCATCAATAAAAAATGCCCGTTCACGACTTACCAAAATAAACAAGAACGACCGTATACAGTGATATTGAAAGGAATTCCAAGAGGGCTTGCTCCACAAGAGCTCAAAGACGCATTTGCCCACGAATTCCCACACCTACAAGTCCTGAATGTGACACAAAAATTGAAATGGGGAACAAAAGAACCTATTGATATGTATATAGTTGATTTTGCCCCCGGAACTAATCCTGACACTATCCATGGAATCTCAAAATTTTATTCGTCGAAGGTAAAATTCGAAAACCTTAAACCGAATAAAATTGTGTCACAATGTAAGAGATGCCAATCATGGGCACACACCAAAAACTACTGCACGAAAATGGAGAGGTGTGTTAAATGTGCTGGCTTCCATGCCACAGAAAAGTGCACCAAACCTCGCGACACCCCAGCCAAATGTGCAAACTGCGGAGACTCGCATACAGCAAACTACCGCAAATGTCCAGTGGCTATTGAAGCTGCCGAGATTCACAAAAAACGATCTCAAGGTCTGAAGGCTGGCTCCCAAAATATCGAAAAAGAAACCAAAAAAATCAATACAACTAGGAAAGTTTTCATCCCGAAAACTCCTATACATGAGAAAAATCAACATTTCGGTCATCAGCCTTCATACGCCCAAGCGGTAAGTGGCAGTGTCATTCAGCCAACACCCTTGCAGCCTGATAACACTATACAATCATTATTGCAAAACATACTTGCAAATCAAAGCCGAATGAAAAACACCCTATTTAATGTTAATCAAAGATTAATTGCCCTAGAAAAAGATCGCAGCCATTCACGAAAGAAAGCCCAATGATGCGCAACCTACGAATTATGTGTTGGAATGCCAATGGACTCCTGTCCCGAAAATTGGACCTGGAGATGGTTCTTAATATAAACAAAATAGACATCTGTCTAATTTCTGAGACCCACTTTACTAAGGAGTCACGCATTAAGATAAAAGGATTCGAGTGCTATCATGCTCTCCATCCCAGCAATAATGCAAGAGGGGGCAGCGCAGTACTTATCAAAGATAATATAAAACATCATGAATGTGTCAAAATAGAGACAGAAAAATTTCAAAGCTGTGCAATCACCATTAGTACGAAATCCTTTGAAGCTAATATTGCCAGTATTTACATTCCTCCATAGCATATCATAAAAGAAAATGAATTTGCTGAAGTGTTTGCCCTACTTGGAAATCGCTTCATAATCGGCGGTGACTTTAACGCAAAACACACGCATTGGGGTTCACGACTTTGTACACCTCGTGGTACAGAGCTCCTTAAATATGTTCAATCAAATTACTGTACTCCATTGTCAACTGGGAAACCAACGTACTGGCCAGGGGATATCCAGAAGAAGCCTGATCTAATCGATTTCTTTATCATGAAAAATATTTCAGCGAACTATGCACTTGTTGAGGACTGTTTTGACCTCAGCTCTGACCACTCGCCAATACTTCTAACGCTAAGTGAAACCATCATTCTAAAGCCTCATAATCCAGTTTTGGTGAACAAAAAGACAGACTGGGATCAGTTTAAAGTCAACTTAAATCAATATATAGATCTCAGTGTGCCACTAACAACTCCAGCTGAAGTTGATGGAGAGTTAAGTCAACTCGTTCACTCTATCCAAACTGCGGCATGGAAAAACACCCCTGAAGAACAGAAAAAGCTGAAGGGCCTCAACTATCCACGTGAAGTTATAAATATGATCAGAGAAAAACGAAAAGCCAGGCGTAAATGGCAAAAACTACGTATCCCCGCTCTTAAAACTGAATGGTACCAACTCGACTACAAATTGAAGAAAATGATGGAGCAGATACAAGAAGAAACCCAAGAAGATTACCTCACATCGCTCACCAATCATCGAGACACTGAATACTCCCTCTGGAAGGCAACAAAGCATCTGAAGAGACCTATCATCCAGGCACCACCTATTAAAGATACAACTAATAGCAAGTGGATAAAAAGCAACCAAGAAAAGGCTGATGCTTTTGCTCGACATCTTGCAGATATTTTCATGCCCAATCCTGGCCGCCCTGACGAAGAATCCCTTGAAGAAATTCCCTTGCTAGAACAAGAAATTGACATCCCACTGATCACTGTCAAAGAAGTTCAAAACACCATCAATACCAAGATCAATCCGAAGAAGGCACCTGGATATGATCTGATCACCGGTCAAGTTCTCAAACACCTACCACGAAAAGCACTTGTAAAGATCACGCAAATCATGAATGCCTCTCTCAAGTTACGTTATGTTCCTCAACTGTGGAAACTCGCTGAAGTCATTATGATATTGAAGCCAGGTAAACCTCCTGAAGAGCTAAAGTCTTATAGACCAATATCACTTTTACCAGTACTGTCAAAACTCTTGAAAAAGTGCTGTATGCACGTCTAATTAAAATCGTAGAAGAAAGAAACCTCATCCCCAAACATCAGTTTGGGTTCCGCCATAAGCATTCCACTATAGATCAGGTGCACCGTATCACTCATATTATTGAACAAGCCCTAGAAGATAAAAAAGTCTGCTCAGCTGTCTTCCTCGACGTTACTCAAGCGTTCGATAAAGTCTGGCACAAGGGACTTGACCATAAGCTCAGACTAATGCTTCCAGCCAAATATGTTGAACTGCTTCACTCTTATCTATCAAATCGATACTTCCGGATCAAACAAGATGATGCTTACTCGGAAGCAAAAATAATTAATGCTGGCGTACCTCAAGGAAGTGTACTCGGCCCACTACTGTACGTCCTTTACACCAGCGATTTGCCTGAACACGAGGGGAACACCCTGGCATCATTTGCAGATGATACTGCTATTCTTGCCATTGGTGAAGACAATCGAGAATCGACCTCAAAACTTGAAAGATCCATCGAGAATCTCCATGATTGGGCAATTAAGTGGAGAATCAAGATGAATGAGGCAAAATCAGTCCATGTTGATTTCACCAACCGCCAAATCAAAAATATACCAATCTATCTGAATGGCAGAGTCATCCCTTATGCCAATGAGGCAAAATATTTGGGTATGACTCTGGATAAAAGGCTCCGCTGGAGAGCGCATGTAAAAAACAAAAAAACAGAATTGGACACCAAATTTCGAAAAATGTATTGGTTGATTGGTAGACGATCAAAACTGTCTATCCAAAATAAATTAACTTTATACAATCAGGTCCTTAACCCAGTCTGGACATATGGTGCACAGCTCTGGGGCTGCACCTTTCAAAGTAATCGTGATATTATACAGCGATTCAAGAACAAAGTACTGCGGTCATGCGTCGATGCGTACCGCTACTCGACCAACAATGATATCCATAACGACCTCAAAATTCCCACAATAAATGAAGTAATAAAAACTCAAGCTAGTGAAAAACGTTGTCTATTTCCACGAAAAACTTTTTTTTTTTTTTTTTTTTTTTCGTGGAAATAGACAACGTTTTTCACTAACTTCCGTTTTATAATGGGTTTCCACAACTTCGTCGCGAGTGATTTAGTTCGTAAAACTCAAGCGATAGCCCATCATCAGAGGCTCCAAGGTCATATCAACGAGGAGGTTGTGAAGCTGCAGGACGTTGATGATCTGCTCAGACGACTGAAAAGACGAAAACCTCACGACCTGTGGTAATAGGGAGTGATGTGTTCATGAAAGTTTGTTCAGTGAGTGTAGTGATGTGCGCTCCTGCAAATCGTGTTCATTGAAGACACTAAATAGCTGAAATGATGTATAGGATGTGTTATGTATCACAGTCTTGTTTCAGTCACCGATTATTCATTGTCAAAGAAATGTTGCTAATAAGTTGTATTACTTGGTGCAATAAATATTATGAAAAGAAAAAAAAAAAAAAAAAGAAAAAAATATATATTAAGTAGAGAGCAAGGCCATTTCCACTTTGGAATCAACTACACTAATGCAAAAAATGAAGTAAATCATGTTTTACTTGTTACTTTCAGTGAAGATCCAACATCTAATCGCTCACAAGAACTGTGAGTGTAGAAGGAGAATGGTGAGTTCACCACAGTGAGGATGAGGAACAGTAGATTCACCAAGAACCTTATATACACCCTATATATACACCCAACCGTGACAAGTACCTAACAGTCTCAAGTCGATCTGCAAATAGAGCTGACATGCTAGCGCTACTAGCAAATTCTTCAGAAAACTGCTCAAGATTGATGGTTCTCTCGATCCTCCCCTTTATCTTCTCCGTTGTTTCTTCTCGCTGGCTAAGTTTTTGTTATCGTTATCACATTTGTTTGTCATTTTGAGTATGTACACTGGTTTGTTCCGCAACGGCGTGAATAAATAGAGATTCCTTAATTCCTTAATCTCCTTCATTCCTTAATTTCGTTGGGTAGGTACTTTATTCGTAAATGTCGTGGTTGTTTGTAGTAAAGTGATTAAATTGTGGAAACGGACGTTGACAGTTACGGGTGTTTGAGTAATTGAGTGTCCATGCCATCACTTCAAAATTCATATACATTAATGTATTTTTCAACTGTTGGTAAGTTTTTTCTTATTTTAGTGTTTACTACAAACGTAGGTATTCTTGTGTGTTTTTTCGCTGCCTCCATTTCAACGTTCTTACAAGGTGATATGGGAGTATGTTGCATTGTTGTTAACGCATAAATATAGGTATTGTAACATCAAAATTTGGCTCCAAAATGGTGGCTGGACCCAGTTACGAAAGAGGAAAGATGCGCCATCATCATCACCCCCTCAGGCCCCGACTAAGCAAAAAAAGGACGCATCAAAGGGCAAGCCCAGAAAGAAGCACTGAATGATACATTGAGCTCCTCATATAATCTCTAGATACTTATAATGACCGCTCAACCCAATTACACCAACTCTGAGTGCTTCCTTCAATGAAATGCTAATGGTATATATGGACGACGTGATGAGCTACGATCCATGCTAGGGTCATACTCGCCATTGGCTGTGGTACTACAAGAAACCCATCTAAAAACTCTTGATGGGTTTAATGTGCGTGGCTACTCCGCCTTCAGAAAAGATGTGACGACCCAGATTGGTGGTAGGGCCCATGGTGGGGTCATGATTATGATAAGTAATGATATGCGAGTGGAGGAGGTGCCACTCAGTACGAACCTCCAGGCAGTAGCTGCCAGAGTTGCAGTTCCTACCCCCCCTGTCAATTGTCTCCATCTACCACTCTGATGGAGTCTGGGACGAGGCCGCTTTTGTGGACCTCATTCGTCAAGTTCCTAGCACTATACTAGTAGTTAGGGATTTCAACATCATTAAGAACTTATGGGGCTGTGTGACTACCTCAAGGCAGGGATCCACTGCTGAAGCTATGTTCAGGGAGTTGGATCTCCTCCTCCTGAACGATGGCCATCCAACATACTTATCTCCTATCTGTGGTACAATGTCAGCAATCGACCTTTTCATACGCTCTCCCACTATGGGGGAAATTCGATGATGCTGACTGAGCACTCTGTAAGGAGCTGACGGTGTATGCCAACCTCAGTGGAAACCTTGAGGAAGACGTTACAAACTTCACCTCTGCCATCTATGAAGCAGGATCCCTAAAACAAACCCCACTAAGGGATGCAACCATGTCCCGTGGTGGAATAGGGATGTTCGAGAAGCCAACACAGCAAAACATCAGGCTTAAACAGGTTCCGCCGAAGATGTACAATTTGTTACTCATGACAGTGAAATTTAAAATTTGATTTGTCTATAAGTGTGCTCTTTTTGTGAAATGTTCTAAAAGTCGCTTGCTTTTTGCATATAGTTTTGGTGGAGGATGAAAACAATAGCGTGTAACATTATTTTGAGTTGTGTTAGATATAATTTTTCTTGATAAAATGTAATGTCATAAAATTACCTTCACTAAAAGTGCTCAAATTCAATGAAGGCATGTGTGATGAAAATTTGTAAAGGAAGAATATTGACTCTTAAGGTCATCCTGTAAGATTGTAACTTTTTTCTCTTCCAATATATTAATTTTTCAATTCAACCAGGGAGATTGCAACTTTTTTTCTGCCTCTCTGGGAACAGCCTTTTTCACAATTGCTCTAAAGGAAACTGTGATAGTAGCTGACAGTTGCGTTATATCTTTTTACGGAAAAAGGCATCTAGGAGTGGTGGGATGGAGCGAGAAGCGTTGTTAATTTGCCGACGCTTCGTCCTGCATACAGAACATTTTCCTTGTTGAATCCTTCGATTCTCTGGTGACAGCATTTTATTTATTTCATTTTGTTTTTGATCTTTTTCTTTAATTCATGTGAGGATTTTTTGTGGTTGCAACTGGCCCATTTAGGATCATTCTAACATTCGATTCATTTACAACACCAAATTAGCTTGACTCACCCCACATTTTCGGAGGTCAAATACGTCGTACTATTAGGTTTAGATATAGTAGTCCGAGGATTTTCTTTTAGATCAGTTGTGAAGAGATTGGCTGTCGTATACCAATACTATTGACTTTAACTTGCCGGCCACCATGGTTTGATGCGGGAAGAAATTTTGCCCTCGGTGTCAGTATGCCTGCATGTTATGTTTTCTACTTCCATCCGAACCATTGGCTGGATGGCTGGAGGGGGGGTTGGGTTTAATGTGTGTTTTTCGACCGAGCGTTCATCGTCTATACACTGTCACATTAAAATTATATCGAGAGCAATTAGTGTTTCAGCGACGAAGTTACGTTCCTGGACCAGTAGAACACAATGGTACCATCGAATTTGACAAAAGATGCTGTATTCCCGGAGAAATCAGCAAAAGTATGCAAGAAATTAGAAAACAAAAAATGCATTCTGGGTATGTGTGTTTGTCGCCTTAGACCCAGTAAATGTTGACGGTTTTTTCTAGGGTTGGTCTTAAAATTTTCGTCGAAGTTCCTATTTGGTTCTATTCAGGGGCGAAGCGTGACTTTTTCCCACACTCACCGCAAAAATATTCCCGTACCAATGATTAACCTTATGAAAAATTGATAAGAAAAATATAGGTTAACGGTAGAAAAGGATAGAAATAACGAAGAATATAAGTAAGTCATGAAGTAATATTCGGGGTGTCTCACTTTCTTGCGCATCAACGGCTAGGGTTCGATTTTACTACTAATTTGTGACTTTTTTGTCCTATAACATATATATTGCTTCCGATTCTCCAAGGCAGCGGAAGCTCGGAAGCTTTGTTATCACTTTTGAAATGAAAAAAATTTGTGAGCTCCAAAATCAAAATTTCCTGTAGCATTTTGCGTTTCATGGCCTCCTGAACGAATTTGGCTTCGTGTCAGTCTGTCCGTCCATCCGTCCGTCTGTCCACATTTCCTTACAGCTAAAACTTCCACAATTTCGATTGGATTTTGATGGAATTTTCAGAAATAGTGTGGGTTTAGTCTAAGATGGTCCCCTATTAGTTTCTTAATGATTAAATCAGTGGTACGCTCTGGGCATGCGCGAACGTGATTTTCATGTTACACTCAAAAGTCCGTCAATGTTGAACAGATTTTAGTCAATTTTCCGGGATGATGCAGGGAAGGTCCCTTAAGGTCCCTTACGACATTCATCATAATTGAATCAGCAGTACGCTGTGCGCATGCGCGAGCATTTGTCGATCTATATTTCCTTGCCACAGCTAACTAATATAACTTCCACAATTTTGATCGGATTTCGAAGAAATTTTCAGGAATAGTGAGGATTTGGCCCTAGATGGTTTTCAATCAGTTTCGTCTTGATTGAATCAGCGTTATGCTCAGCGCTGGCGTACACGTAATTTTCTTGTTGAAGTCACATTGAAACGACGAGGAAGCTTCTGTTCCATGCCCTTGGCAATGTATTTTTTGATTCACGCTAAAGACCATTTTCTTCACTTATAATTTTTTTCGCGTTTTCGATTTCGTGTCACTAAAACTGTCATAATTCTTCTAATTTCCTGTCAAAACTCAAACTTGATTATACCGCTGGAAGAAGCGCTAGATTTTCTATCTCCCTGATGTCTTTTCAAAAAAATTTGAATGGAAATAAGGGATAAAAAATAAGCGTGAGTGAAAAATTCGTAAAATTCAAAAAATTTCTCTTTCTTAAGTTTGTCACTTGAAAAGTCCTGGATGGAAATTTACGTGCTGTAGGCCAAAAATTGCATCACAATTCCAGCTTTCCAATGGTTTAATCAATTTTTTTTAACATTACATATTAGGGTATAAATTTACGTTTTCAAGGCAAAAAACGTTAATTTTCGGTCGAAAGTCAACGATTTTCACCTGAAGTTATTCCAACTTAAAAGGGGGAACCGGAAGTGTGGAATTAGTTTGACATGGAATTTTACGTATTTTTTTACGCTGAATCGAGTGGTAACACTCCCAAAACTCCTCAATAAACAAATTAGGGATTTTCTAGTCCTTTCCTTAGGGCAAAGAGCTTAATCTCGTTGTTCGTTTTCTCCTTAATTCATCTTAGGATTCGTACCATTATGAAAGATCTTGGTTATTTATGACCCTCACATCTCCCACTTTGCATACATACCTACCTATTTTTTGCCCGCTATCTTGAAAAGATCGTCATTGTAGTCGTAGATCCTCTCGTATATCCGAACAAGTATCCTTATCTAGTTACTTACACAATACGGATTCAATTGCAAGATTCTTTACTTACAATGAAATAGTTTCCGCAGCGAATTTAGACATCCAATTGGTTAGTAACGCACAGAGGTAACGCCGAACATGCTAATGACAGTTGGCATGTCCTTACATACCCTTGAAACACATTTTTGTCAGGAAGACGTCTTAGAGGGGATCGTCGGTAATTCTCACTAACGGCTCCACGGGCATTGCTGTTGATGAAGTTGTAAACCAACAGCATATCCGGGTATTTCTGTTTTGAGAAGGAAGCCGTGGTTTCCAAGCAGAGCACAGAGTAATAAGCAACTACCTACCTACGTCAAGGTTGTCTGTTCCAACGATCACAGATGAACTATTGCACCTGAAGTGTGCAGAGAGCTTTCCGGCAATGGTACCCTCAAATGAATTTAGAAGAAAACGAACAACGAGATTGAGCCCTTCATTCTAAGGAAAGGACTTGAAAAGCCCTCATTTTTTTGTCGAGGAGATTTGAAAGTGTTCCCATTCGATTCAACGTAAAAAAAAAAAAAAAAAAAAAAAAAAAAAAAAACGTAAAATCCTATGTCGAACTAATTCCATTCTTCCGGTCCCCCTTTTTAAGTTGGAAATGATTTCTGGTGAAAAACGCTGTTTTTCACCCCGAAATTAATGGTTTCTTGTCTTAAAAACGTAATTTTCTACCCAAATAAGTGATGTTAAAATACAGTTGACAACACCGTTGGAAAGCTGGGATTTACGCAACTTGTAGGCCTACAGCATGAAAATTTCTATCCAGGAAGTTTTGAGGAACAAAGACTTAAAAAAAGTGAAAATTTTCGAAATTTTACCAAATTTTTGATTAAGTCTGATTTTGATTAATTATTTCCAATAATAAAACTTTGTAATCTACCAAGAAAATAAATGTAAGCCCCCTCAAAATTTGATGGCTTACTTTTCAAGATGCGTAGAATTAAAAAATAAAATTAAAAAAATTCGCCGTCCACCGAACTACTGGACCAAAGTTTATGAAATTAGGCTCAAAAATCATAGGTCGGCCGGCGATGTGCCAGTGACATTGACATCGGTTTTGATCAACCCTAAAGGGTAGTAATTAAGGGCCAAAATATTCGAAAATAGAGATCTCAAAAACTTGCAAGATAACAGTGATGATAAATTTAATCCCAAAGAATCAATTATAACTATCCGCAATGCTGAAGGTTGAACCTTTAGATTTCTATGAGGGCTCGAACGTCGAAAAAATCTTTGGATTTCCTTTCACGCGCGAGAAGATCTAATGTTGATATCACAGATGATTCGGTAGTTCATTTTATAACGTATCGGTCTCTAGAGCTGAAGGCGGCGGCGTCCCAACGGTTCGTTTCCCGGTAGTTGCAGCTCAAATTTTATCTTCCTGGTTAATTTCAAGATTTTTATTTTTTATATTTTACACAAATATTTATTTTTATTTTTACTGCTGAGTTTATCGTAATTGTTGTCACCTACAGATGATCAGTGAATCTTAGTTACATGTTTTATTTTATCTCATAATTTCAATTCGGGGGTGCCTCGATCGACGTCGATTTATACCTGTAATATGTATCAACAATTACACTATGATTTCAGCTCTTGTTACGTTTAAAGCGGCGATTACTGTGTATTTGTAATTAATTAAATTATATTCATTTTTCCATGTTTTGCTTGTCAATGATGAATATAATCCCAAAGAATCGTTTAAAACCACCCGCAACGCTGTACGTTGAATGTACATTTTCTCTAATAAAACTATTGAAATAGATTAATTGTAATTATTGTGCAAAGAAGGAACATAGTTTCAAAACAATGTGCAGCAATTTTGTTCCTCAACTTTACTATAAAGCGTAAAATTATGGGGTCCTGGTGCTGTAATGCAGTGAACGCAATTGCGATGCGCGAAGCCCCGAGTTTGGATAATCAATATAGGTACTAGGTATAAATGGGGTTTAATAATTACGGACCAGTGTTCTGCGTAGAAGGGCTAATACAGTAATAATAAACCTTTATGTAGTAATTTGCAGCGTTTTCACCCATTCATTCTATTTACAATTATTTGAAAAGTCATCAGGGAGATAAAAAATCTAAGGCTCTTTCTAACAGTATAATCAGATTTGAGTTTTGACAGGAAATTAAGGGAGTTTCGACAGTGTTAGTGACACAAAGTAAAAAATGCAAAAAAATCTTGAAAGTGAAAAAAAAGGTCATTAGCGTGAATTAAAAAAACGCTGCAAATTATTTCACAAAGGTTTATTATTTTTTCAATTGAGTATGATCGTAGATTTAGTTGACTAGCGTACGTCATAAGGCCCGTCCAGACTCCTCGGCGTGTCCTACTTCGAGTTGCCACAACCTATACTTCTATAATTATATACGCATGTTTATATTTCTCGATTTGAGCTCCTATCTATTCAAATAGTTATTGCCTTAATAATATCATTATCTAAGTACGTACGAAAAGTCGAGAGGATATGTTATTAAATATGCGTAGGAAAAGCTTTGGTATTAACTCACAAATATGACCTTGAAAATATTCATGCCTCGAACGAACGCCGGCGCCGTACCCACCACAAGCCGCGGCGCCGGCGCCTCCTCTCACTCCACTCCCCCCCCCCTCTCCACCCACCGTGACCCCCTGCCAAGCGTGCCAGGCGTGCGCGCGTCTAAAAAGTCTCATTTTTGCCCGTTTTTGGCCCATAGTATCTATGCGAGTAAAGCGATCGGGATGGTTAAACGTTAGGACCAACTAGACCCCAAATGGAGTCTATGTGCGAAAGAACGGTTTTTTTAAGTCAATTCTTAGGCCTTTTATGGCCCGGACGGCGGACGGCGGACGGCGGACGGCGAACGGCGAACGGCGAACGGCGGACGGCGGACGGACATTTCAAATTTGGATTCTACGTACCTTGAAACGTAAAGTGACAAAGTTTGAGGGGGGGTTATAAAAATTTTTTGCTACACGATCACATAGGCTTATTATTGGAAATAATAAACCAATAGAGTCACAAATTACCAGTAGAATCGAACCCCAGCCGGTGGTCCACCCGAAAGTGAGACACCCTGTATATCGTCCTACCTGCGAGCTCCAAATGGCTTACTCTGTAGATCAATGATAAAGTCATCAGGTCCTAGAGTAGACATCATAAATATGAGCGGCACTCGTAGAACATTTCCATTTCCGATCACTATCACACACTCAAGACCACAGCAAAAAAAAAAAAAAAAAAAGTTTTGGTAGATACACAAAAACTGATAGCTGAACTATCAGAAAGATTAGGTGAGTTGATAAAATGATAAAAATAACAGGTTCCAACACCGAATTCAACAAAAACGCCTGAGATTCGCCGATCTTTTTGATTCCTAGCTCGAAAACAAGACCCTTCCCTCTCCCTTCCGCCTTCACATGCCGCTGTTCAAACTGTTACAGATCCGCAAGCTTCATGCCCTTCCCACAAAGATCATGGGGCAGTAGCTGTTCTGTCTCATCCCCCGTCTGGCCAGCTGCATCCAACCCTGCAATTTTTTATACATCAGAACTGTCCCAGAACTTTTTCTTTCGCTTGGTTACAAAATTAAAATAAAAAGAGTGGTCGTCAGATTCTGCTAGTCACCCCCGCTTCTAGCGATGACTGCATGCCTCGCCCCTGGTCTCATTCAAGTTAGAGGCATGAAATTGGACTTTCCGATTGTGGTGATGGAAAATTTAGACGAAAATGTTCATTTTCTAGCTATCACTCTTCCTATTCATACGAACCGTGGAATGATACCATCCATCCCGCTGCCTTCACTGACACAAAGGGGTGGTTTTTAGACGGAAATGTCTGGGTCATATTCCCAGTCCGAGTACGTCATGACCTGTTGGCGGAGAGGTAATCGTAAATAAATCCCCCCCCCCCCCTCCCAAATAATTAAATAATGAATTCATATATTACTAAAAAGATAAATAAATTCCGTCCCGTTTAAATGCGTGTGTTTTGGCCAAGGGCTTAATCTTCTATCGGCTGCCACATTAAAGTTTTATCGAGAGCACTTCGTACTGCGTATTGCAGCGCTTCGTTACGTTCCTGGACCCGTAAAACACGATGATACCACCGACATTGCCGAAAGATGCTGTATTCATGGATAAATCAGCAAAAACATACGGGTAATAACGAATAAATTTATTCCAGCTATGTTTGTTCGCGCCTTAGACTCAGTAAATGTCTCAGTAAATGCCTTTGCAAGAATTGGTCTTCAAATGTTCACTGGAGTTCCAACTTCGTCCCATTCAAGTTGCGAGGCATGTAATTGTACTTTCTGATTTTAGTGAACGAAAATGTTTGTTTTTGAGCTACCACTCTTCCTATTCCTTCAAAACGTACACTGAACTTTATATTGGATCCACTTGAAAAGCATTGCGGAAGGTCTCGAGTTCCAAAGTCATTACCACCAGAAAAATAGGGAATACAAATGTGATAACCAAATCAGTCGATCGGTCGGTCTTCATTGACCACGAAATTCGTGGAAGATGGAGATATTTTATTTGGGATATAAAATTATATATATGATTTTCCCCCCTCAAAACAAATGTATATATATATATATTTTTATTTTTTTTATATTATGCCGATTGTTTTTGAGGGGGGATTATATATATATATATATATATATATATATATATATATATATATATATATATATATATATATATATATATATATATATATATATATATAATAGTAATAATAATGATAATGATAGGTAAATCCCCGTACTTGTGGGCAAACCTCAGGGACAGGTGGAGTTATTAAGTACAACATTACTCGTATTATCCACCGTTAGTGATCAAACATTACCAATCATTCTACCAATTGCTCGTCTACACATTACACCAAAGGGGAAGTTCTTAAAGATATTGTCTGGGACATCTTCCCAGTCTGATTCCGTCATAACCTGTAAATTCATATATATATAAATTCATTCGTAAATGAATTTTCCCCCCTCAAAAAAAAAAAAATAATAATAATTAAAAAAAAATTAAAAATAGTAATAATGATTTATCTATCAAATAGGTAAATTACCGCCCCTGTGGGCAATTCCGAGGGATGGGTGGAGTTACCAAAGTGCAAAATCACCCGCTTTATCCACCTTTAGTGAAGTACCGTTTCCTATCATTCTACCAATGGCTCATCTATTCATCCCACACAGATCAAGCTAAGCGAGTGAGAAAACTGCGCTAGTATTTCTTTCTCTTTATATTATAAAAATTGAACTTTGTCTGTCTGTACTAGCTATGCATGGCCTAACAGCTGAGTGGAGGGAGTCCACGAGTGGGGAGGTCTTCATGGATTTCTCGGAGAGGGTGCAAAAGCAATTCTAAAATTTTCTAATCCCACCCGAACCATGGGCTGGAGGACGGGAGGAGGTGGGAACCACTTTTAATGCGTGTTTTTTGGTCGAGCGCTCGATATTCAATCCGCTGCCACTTTAAAATTCGATCGAGAGCACTTTGTATGTCACGACAAAGTTACGTTCCTGGACCCGTAGAACATGATGGAACCGATGGTTGCCAAAACATGCTGTATTACCGGAGAAATCACCAAAAATATGCGGAAAATAACGGAAAAAATTCATTTCCCGCTGTTTTTTTTTTTTTTTTTTTTTTTTTTTTTTTTTTTTTTCTTTTTTTTCTCTTAGAGCCAGTAAATGTAGACGGTTTTTGCTCGGGTTGGTCTTAAAATGTCCGTAGAAGTTCCTATTTGGTGCCATTCAAGTTTCAAGGCATGAAATTCTGTTTTCCGATTGTGGTGAGCGACAATGTAGACAAAAACGTTCGTATTCGAACTACCGCTTTTTTTATTCCTTCTAAACGTATGTGCTCTGAACATCGTATTAGAACCTTTTGAAAGCAACGGTGATAACCAATTGGTGATAACCATTGGTGATAACCAAATCGCTCGAATGGCCTTCATTTAACATGGAATTCGTGGAAGATGGGGACATTTTTTCGGGATATAACGTGATATAATATATTATTTATATCTTAGTCCGTCATAAACTGAAGGCAGACACCCCAAGCGAGCGAAGCGAGTAACATTCCCTACAATCGTCGGATTTCAACGGGGTTTTTCCTATGGGCTCGGAATGGACTAACTATATCTCATCGCATCTATTCACACACATCGAGCGAGCGAATTATACTTTCTAAATGCCACATCAGTAGTAAGGGAGCATCACATCAAAATCACAAAAAAGGACAATCTAACAATGATGTTTGAAAAAGTTATCTTACTTGGTTTTTCCACCTCGAAAATAGACCGAAGCTGAATCGGATGTGTAAGGTATATTGAGCTTCTAACCGTGTGAATATACCCCATTCAGGAAATGGTTCAGTGATGAGTATTGATTAGCAACCGTGGTCAGAGGATGGTGGATGATGAGAAGTGGGTGTCGTGATTGAGTGGTGCGAGGGGTTGCCATCCGCTAGTCCCGTCCTTCCAGTCTCGAGTCTGCCACTCCCTTTAGTGCCTGTCTCTAGTTCGAAATTAAACCCAAAGGAAAGGGGGGGGGGGGGGTCTTCTTCCGTAGGAGACTTTATAACTATGAGAGCTTTTGCTTTATGAGTCCTATGGGCTTTATGGGGGTCAAATCTCTGGATGCCTGGGAAAGATAGCCCTCCTCTTTATATGAAGGGCGACCACAAGGAAAAATAATATATAAATGCAATATATTTTTCCTTTGTTCATTATTAAGGATGATGGCGAAGTGTAATACTCCTGTCAAGTATCTCTTCCAACCAATTTGAAGACTCCTCGTTTATACTGAAATGTCATCGTTATAAATGTATTTTACTTATGTTTCTTCTGAAAAGAGTGAACAAACAATAGTCGCAATTTTTTGTAAACAATGGCACTTTTACTTGACTTTCGCAAATATAACGTCATAATTCCAATAGAGCGCTGCAAAGAAGATGCGAATATATATGTACTAGCAGACGAATCTCAAGGTCAATTACAGAGATTCGTGAAAAAAACCTACTTAACCGTGAGCGTGTTGATCTATGCGTTGTATAAAATAACCAGGGGTGCCCACAGGGGGGGGGGGGTCACGACGCAAACTGCGTCGTTAAAATTTTTGGGGGGGGTTAGAAAAATGAGTATTTTTTAAATTTTTTTATGAACAAGTACCTAATAAGATTTATACTAACAATTTGCTAGCGTCAGCTGTTTTCAATTCCAATTACTTTATTGGATAATATGTTGTAGAAACAGGTATTGTGCGCATGCGTACAGTGTATCATTTACATTACCTATTTAATAAATATTTTAGTTGGGGGGGGGGGGTCGGAGTTGGGGGGGGGGGCTCTCGAGTCGTTGCGCTTGGGGGGGGGGGGGGGGGGGCACCCCTGAAATAACAATACACTTGCGTCCGTAACATAAAATGGTAGGGGATACCGTTGTACCTAGGAACACAATTTACATTTTTATTTTTTACCAGTCCTAGAGGCAACTTCTTGTTGATTTTTTAATGGCCCTCCATATTAAACCATCTCCCAAACCGTGTAACTTTTTACTAGCGCGAAAAGTTTTTCATTTGGGGTAGGTACCTAAAAAATTCAAATCTTCAAGTCTTATCAGACGTTCTTAGGTAAAACATCTCGTTGTACCTACAAACAGCCTTAAGAACACCTATCTACAACAATATTGGATTCTCTGTAAACGAAAATAAGAAAAAAATAAAAAAATAGTTACTAAATTAAAAACCAGCTATATATATGTAACAGATTAACTTAGAAGAGTAATTTCACAAATTAATTATTACAAAGTTATGAACAAAAGCTTAAGAAATACTTCCCAGTGTGTTCCCCTATTGGAACTTTTCACGAAATTAGCTATTATTTCCACTTTGATTCAAGGTTTATTACTTTTTAAGGGCTAGTTAGCAAGCTGGAAAGTTGTTCTGTCAAATGGGCACAAGAAATATTCAATAGCAGCATTTTTAAAATTTTAGCGTCTCAAAATTCCTAGAAATTTTTTAAGAATGTCAGCTACTGGTGCGTTTACCCTGCTCGACTCTTTCATAGAATCGGAGCGAATCATGCTTCAAAACTAAATTCACATTGAATGGAGTCAAATTTCCTCAAGTCAAAAAGGCCGTCATTGTGATTAAACACTAGAATCCATGTGTCATCCAAATGAATTCTTGCTATTTGTTATTCCAAAGATAACGCACTAATCAGAAACCACTATTGTAGAAGAGACTAATCGACAACATTTTCATAGTCCAGCAGCTGTGAAGTATATTTTACTTCATTTGTGGATTTTTTTATCATAACATCCTTAGTGGCGTTAAAACTTCCTCCGAAAGCCTTCTACTCTTTCGGGAAAGTGATGTTTGGGATGTCGCTGCCGGATTGATGAAGAATGATTGTCACTCAAAAGTGACATGCGCGCAGCTTCAAAATGATTGTCAGATTTCACGATCCCAACACCAAACTAGTCATATAGGTATCTGTTACTGTTACCCTTCGACGAACTAATTTGTATGGATTTTATATATATATATATATATATATATATATATATATATATATATATATATATATATATATATATATATATATTTTAAAAGTCTAATAAATTATAAAAGTTTATTTGAATAATAAAAATTTATAATAAACTGACATTTGGAAAAGTTTATGAAATTCGGTATTTATCGTGGTTTCTTGCAACAAAATTTGATGTAATTGGCAGTCGTTTCAATTTCTGTTTCAACTCCGTCATCTGAAGATTAAGAAGTTGTTTTGAATGATTATTTCATGCTTCCTGGATGTGCGTCCGTACTAAATGTTATGTGTAGATGATTTATTACTAACTTCCTTCTTCGGGATAAGTTTGAGCCAATGGAGTTTGATGTAAGATGTCCTCTATATTCTTATAAAAATCAAACCTCTAGTATAGATTGATTCTGTGAGACCAATTACAAGAGAAGGAAGAGTGAGTGGGAGAGCGGGACTTCGCTCAAAGTCTACTTGGGAAAGTTTAGGTAACGTGAAATCACTGAGGAACCTCAGCTCTATTGTTAGACGTGGTATCGTCTTTCTGAGCTCGTCTCCTTCATCAATCACTCAATCTCTAGTGGTAAACTAAAGGCCAGGGACACAATGTTCTGAAACGGCACCGTTCACACTAATTCGAATGACAGTGATTGACCGATTCAAGAGAGTATCAACTTGATTAGCGTTCAGGCTATAAGTTTGTTTCCGAATCCGTATGAGTTGTGGTAGCAAATACGTACACAATAAATTAATTAACTAATATAAACCAGTCTCTTCACATACATGAGGTAGGGGAAAGTGCCCTAATATGGTACACCTTTTTGTGGATGTGGTTTTGAACTATTCATTGGTCCAAAATCTTTCAATCAAATTTACTGGTCATACATGGACCTAACCAGAATCTTGTCTCAAAGTCTCTTTCACAAAAAAGTCGTTTTCAAGTTTCCCAAAAAGGGTTCTCTAACATGCCCCACCAAGGGTTCCCATTATTCCTCAATTCATTTTTACGCCAAGGAGACATATTCCCCGTCTTTATATAAAGGTAGGCCATTAATTTATCTTCGTACGAGGGCTATCCTTTCCAAGAGGTTGGAATACAATGTTCAGAGTAACTATGTTTCGACAGAATAGGGTAGAGCGCCTCGACCTAGGAACATTTTCGTCTACATTTTCAATCACTACAATCGGAAAAAAGAAACGCAGATTATGAGACCGACCCGAGCAATATAACCGTTGAAATTTACTTGGCCTAAGGCGGAAAAAAACATAGCTGGGACAGCATTTTTTCTGTCACTTTCCGCATTCTTTCGCTGATTTCTCTGAGAAGACAGCATCTACCAGCGATTTTGACGGCAACATCGTGTTCTACGGGTTCTGAAACGGAGATTTGTTGCTGACATTTGAAGTGCTCTTGATCAAATTTTATTGTGGCAGCTGATAGAAGATAGAAGAGCCCAAGGTTCGTGTGGAATTAGAAAATTTCAAAATAGCCTGTATCCTGACCGGGAGATTTACGGGCACAATAAAAAAAAAAAAAAAAAAAAAAAAAAAAAATAAAAAAACTCTTTTGGATCCCTACGTCCGTTCGGACGTGAAAGCGAACCTCACTCACAGAAAGGCCTACTCTCAGTGTTTCATTCTTACAGATAACTAACCGCTCCAGCTCGCTTCGCTCGCCTCCACCCAGCGTGTAGCAACCCCCCCCCCCCCCCACCCATCCCGTTGATGTGTATTACAATTGAAACATTTGGGGGATGTTGCTCGCTTTGCTCGCTCGGTGTGGATGTATGCGATGGTCTTTTACTGTCGAGTGGGTTTTGTAGAATGATTGGAAACGGTAGATCACTAAGGGTAGGTTTAACGTGTGTCCGATTTAACGTGTCCGATTAAAAGCCCCCATTAAATTTAAATTTTCTGGAGTGAACAGAAGAGAATTACTTTACTCAATCGGTAGTAGCTTCATTCAAATTATGGATTCACATTGTGAAGGGATTTCAGTAGTTAAAATTGAGTGTTGTTTACTCAAATAACTTTGTTAGGCTTTTCCCCCGATATAGGCTGTTACTGGGGGTTTGGAGGATTTAAAAATAAGGCTAAAAAATTATCCGAAGAACTCGCTGATAATTTTGCATACATTTTCATTCAAATCGGTCCAGCTGTGTGAGCGTGATTGAGTTTATCGCATACATATATACACTCATACAAACACCGATCAAGGCCATACAAACACCGACACACATAAGAACACCTATAAACCTATAAACAAGGTTGATGAAGCATATAAAGTACAAAGAGGAACAAAGAAACTAAAAAAAAAACACTCGTTGATGAAAAAAAAAAATCCAAACCACCAACTGAGTTCTAATATGGGACAAGTATAAGGAGGAGCTAAGAGGTGAGGAGATCTTGCAGAGTGCTATATCTGGAACTGCACCACATTAAGGCACTTTCCCCTATAATTTTTTGAAAAAGTATCTAAAAGCAATAGGGATGGTAGTTAGAATCACGTTGTTATGTAAACTTTCTTACCATTCTTGACGATTTAGATGACAGTTTAATTGCTAATAATAAACTTATATAAATATATAAATTTTCACCATATTTTGAAATTGGAAACTTCTGTATGGCTTGAAACAGAGATATACGGTGTGATGGACATGAGTTGTTCCTCCTTCTCTATTCTTGCTAATGCTACTCCTTGGAATATTCTGGAGGTTATTCAATCTCCAGGTTATCCTATAGGTGTAACAGGTTAATCGCCTCTCCCCTTTCAATGAGGAATTACTCCATTTCCATCACCTCCATTGTCATATGTTAGCAGAGCTCGGTTTCTATATGCAGAGCAGACCAGGCCTCTAAATGCAGTTGTTGGAATTCAATATGTATGAATAGTTAACAGCATATGGAAAACGTTGAGGTTATGAGCATCTTAGTTCAAACTTATGAATGTACCTATATCAACACAAAAAATTCAGGACATTTTTCTTAATGGTGAAGGTAGTTACTAGTTTTGTTGGCAAAAACTTCCCAGAAATATGTTTTACTTAAGCGTTTAGCCCCCAAGCTTCAGCGTTTGATCTAATATTTCCAGCGTGTTTGTTTGCCAGTCATCAGACACCAACATTTCTGACAAAATGGAATCAAAGACTTATCGCCCAGTTAACCAGATAACCATTTCTATGTTAGTCAGCAGTTAATTGCAGTCAATACTTCCGGTTCAAAGAATTTTACTTAGTTCAGTACCGTGAGGTCTGGTAGTTATCATATCGTCAATGGAATAAATTGTTCAATATCATACTAACAATTAGGGGAAGGCGAATAAGTGATCGTTAATCGTTTTATGACTTTGCCACAAAATCTTATAAATCGAAACTCTGCCTTCCATCAGTCTTCGCCACTGATAGGTATGCATGAGGCATCATGGATCAGATTTTCAAGCTTCGTTGACCTATATGGTCGATAGTATTATATCATTCTTATTGATGTACGATATTCATGATATATGAGGGTACCAAACTAAACAAGCGCACATCTTCGGTAAGTAGTTCCTAAAATATGATATGTTTAAGCCTAGGATTGAGCCTGTGATATTGATATGGGTTCTTCACCCTAGATCCCATCCAAAGGTTTTGGGAGTAAGTAAGCATTGTTTTGTGAATTAGCTAATTTTAATTGTTTCCATGTGAGTCCTGCTCTCCCACTCTGGTTTCATCAGTTTGACTCCATGGACTTGGCTTACGGATTTCTATGCGGTTCTTTTTCTCACGATTGAGCGTTGTCATCAGATCAAAAACTACAGACTTCCCTTACTACTGAGGGTCGACCTAATACAAAGATCATCCGCACTGCTCTTTTTTTACTTCTACGACTCTAATATCAACTGTCCCGAATTTCCTGGAATTTACACGATATGCATTATTCAGACGATGTATATCCAATTTCAAGTAAATTTAGAAATTTATTCTGAATTATCATTCGGAATCTTCCAAAAATAAGTAACGTGAGCTCCATACATTCTATTCAATCAAGCCACACCCAATTAGCGGTATTTCTCACTTCTAAACAAGAACCTTTCGCTAATCAATGTGATAGGTACATCTCTTTTGGTGTTCCTTGCTGGACATTCTGTATTTTCCTGTCCATAACGAATAACGTGATATTGGAAACCTTATACAGATAATTTTTTATGGGAGTAGAAGAACTTCCTAGGTCAATGTAAGATAACTTCAGTTGAAGTGGGCGCTTGTTTGGCGATAGGGGTGGATATCCGGGATTATAGGACAGTGGAGCCTCGTCTGGAGTGTAGGGCTTTCTGAAAAGAATTTACTCCATTTACTCCAAGACTTGGCCTGCCTCTGACAGTTTGAGAAACAGCGAAACCCCCTTTCCCGTCAGAAAGCAAACACTTTCGTACCTGCACCACGAGGGGGTTAATCTTTACTTTCTTCCATTTGAAAATTCTAAATAGTTATCTATAATTTCGAGTGTTCGTTCGTGCATTTGATGACACAGCCATGGTTGAGGGTTCAACGGACCAGTAAGCTTTCAGTAATACAAACGAATCACGAGATAACGAAAAACGAATCATGAAACAATAAAAATGTATATTTTATTCGTCACACCACATAGTAAAATAAATCATATGTATCACATGTTGGCGTAACGTCAAAATAACTATAAGTAAAAACGAAAAATTTAACAGGAATAGCTAATAATAATTGCATTTTAATCTAGTTTCAAATTTAGAAACTCTTCCATGGATTATAAGGAATTTTGAATCAGAAACTGTTCAAGTTTCTGGTAGAATACCAGAAACTCGTGCATTTGATGATACAGCCATGTTTGAGGGTTCAACGGACCAGTAAGCTTTCAGTAATACAAACGAATCACGTGAAAGCGAAAAACGAATCATGAAACAATAAACAAATATATTTTATTCATCACACCACATAGTAAAATAAATTATATATATGTATCACATGTTGGCGTAACGTCAAAACACCTATACGTAAACACGAAAAATATAACAGGAATAGCTAATAATAATTGTATTTTAATCTAGTTTCAAATTTATAAACGCTTCCATGGAGTATATGGAATTTTGAATCAGAAACTGTTTAAGTTTCTGGTGGGATACCAGAATATTTAAACTACTGGCTGTTCGGACGTGCCTAGCATAATTACCTTCGTTCGCACTTAACTCATTTTTGCCAAACTTAATCAAAACTTAGAAAAACGCCCATGAAAGTTGTTGTCGTCAAGTATATTAGGAATAAAAGGATTATATAGCGATAGTATAATTATGATTTATGGTTCTATTTCAATCGGCACATCACAGAGCTTTTCCCTCCCTATCTACAGTACGAATTGAACAATTCGTAATTTTAAAGAATAACTCAATAAATGTCCACATCTTTGCACCAACCCACATAATGTGAAATCACTATAAAACTCAACACTTATTTTTGATTTTTCAGTATTAACAAATGCTTGTAAATAGCTAAGAAAAAAGTCGAATAACAACATAAATTAGGATTTCTTAAATTATACAAACTTTTTCAACCCACTTCCACTTCCCAATCCATTCGCTCTTCGACCTTGCTCTGCTGTCTGTTTCAATTTCCGAGAATGAGAGTATAATAGGGTTTAGCGTTGGATTCCGTTTCCATGTAATAAATTAGAGGTGCAAAAACTTTCGGTAGTTTTTAGATTTAAATTAATAAAGTTTTTTAAATTAATTAATACGATTTATGTATAGTTAAAAGTGAAAACATGTTACTTCGAACACCTTTTTGTTATTGTTAGAAAAACACGCATCTACCAGGGCGTCTACCTGGGCGTTTTATCATAGATTCAAACTTTCTGCTTAAGGTCCGGTTTTTGAGTACTCACTTTTCAACCATCAAATCGCTTTATTGATAGGAACTTTGGAGCATTGTGTTTGAAACCGGGCACTTTTTCTTGCGTACCAATAAGATTCCAGGTTGATAATGTGATTATAATAGAAGCACTATTGACCATTACTTCTTAGAAAAAGCTAACTAAATGAATTGAAGGCGTCTGCCAAGTTCGGTATGTTGTACAGCTTTATCACTTATCGTAACATGGACATATTAATATTGAAAAATCGGTGTTCCCGATAAGTCATGCTTGTGAATGCGTACATCGTACCATCGATACAACGGCATAAAGTTTATAAAGGACCAACTTATAGCGATAACCACTATTGTAACAATCCATGAAGATTATACATACACAATAAAAAGGTTTGAATAATTACAGTGCTAACCAGCAAAATCCCTCGACCATTTAATCAAAATTGGTCGCTTAGTCTCGGAGTGTCGTCTATAACAATCGATTTCAGGTTTGGCGAACAAATCACCAGTTCCACCACGATTTCGTTTCGACTGATTCCAGTACCCGAACCACATGCAAGTACAAACACAAAGAACAATCGGTAATCAGGAAGCAAAATTAAAAGGGACTTTCGCTCACATCATAAGTCTTCCAAATCCTCTTAGCCCCCTTTCCAGTGATCCTATTTAGTTACTTTAGCTGTGACATAGGATAATGAATACTTCATGTATATATGGTTGCAACAAAACATTTTAACGGGTTAAAAAGATTGAAAAAAACTAGATGTAAGGAGGTTTATTTTGGTCTTGAATCCATTATGGAGAGTGTGAAGAAGACTATAGTATAAAATAGCCTTTGGAGAAGGGCAATGTACCTATACGGGGTAATGCGTTAGAAGTTATATTATTAAGGGGAGCATTATATCTTCTTGGTCCCGTTCACCTCAGGATACCCAAGGCTACTTGGACGAGGAAGGCCCACAGTGTTGTAGCGTTCAATTGACTCGGCTTTCTGGAACGGGGCCAGTGAATTAATCAACAGTATAGTGAAGACACTAGTCTTCAGGACGCTCATAATCAGCCTTTTTCGGGTCGGTGTGCCAGAAAAAACATCCCAGTGATCAATCAATCAGAGCGGCATTTTACAAAGAAGAGAAAATATATATATATATACTACAAGAATGGAACAATAACAACATGTTGAGTTGCATTTGACAAACAGTAATACATTTTCCCATTACACTTAAAATAAATCAGGTATTGTTCATGTTGTCGTTTAATACCCACTACCAATATCATTTCCAACAAAATAATAATTTTTTTTTGTTGAAAATATATCGTTTGCCAACTAAAATCGATCCAGATCTATAATAGCTGCTTTCAAAACAAGGTTACATCTACGATGAGAGTTAGCTGGTCGAGGTTTGACCAGCCTTGGAGAGTAACAAAATGTTGTTCTCAACCTTCGATCATCCTCATGTCTTCCATATCTATACAATTCCATTATTAACTTTATGCCAGCTTGTCCAATACGTATATTCAGAACCACAAGAGCAAGTCAACGTGCCTTCACCGCATTCGTATCATTCAATAATAGTTTAATTTCAACCATCTTGAAATATGTCAACCCCGAGTTCACTAATGAAATGATCCTATAAAATAAGAGACTGTGATACGTTTGTTCCCTCGTTTTAAATATGAATTATGATACACACCATTTCTCTATGATAAACCAGAATAAGATTTTATATCACTGTTCTCTATTGCAGGTAAGAGAGGAATTGATCATGAAAATTGAACCGTTCAACGCTTTCGCCTTGTAAGTTTTCTCTCCTCATGCTCTTGTATTTTCAATTTATTTATTTTTCCTTTTGAGTGCTTCGATTGCTTGCCTTACGCTCCAATGAATTCCCTTTCATCGCTTCACCTGCTTTAATAAGCATTTTATCGCACCAGTTGAAGAAATACTCAAGCCTTTTTGCTTTCTTGATACCAACGGTTCACTTTATGAATTTAACCTACACTAGTCGCATTGGTAATTTTCCATTGACATTTGAATGCATAGTGTATTGGTTCATTGGTATAATTCATAAAATACCCATGAAAAGAGTGTGGGGTAAATAACCCCACTTGGTACAGAGCGTGGCCAAAGAGAGTCTTGGAACGAGATTATTGGCAGACAGAACAGACTCACACATACTCACACGAAGTTCAAAATACAAGAGATCAAAAGTACTGCTTGAAAAGAATTGTCACTTAGATAACTGGGAACTAGAGAGTTCCTAGTGATCAATCTATGATGCAGTTACTTCGGCATTATTTTCGCATTAAGGTTGGAACGTACGCAGGTTCATCAAATGTAAACGTTGATGAGGTTGGGACGATCCTTGATTCAAAGGTGATTTTCATTCCTGATTTCGTGATCAATGGTAGCCCGTCAAGTATCTCCTCTTGATGACCTCAATGGGTCATTCTCGTATAATACCCGTGGATGGTGTACCTAGGCAGATTTGTCCGCCGACTTTGTTCGTATTCGGTAATAATAGGCATGCTTCGTTAGTGTTGTGATTCTAGACAACGCATTGGCAGCTCTAATTTCAGTACCGGGTCGGTAACAAATATCAAAACGCTGCAAATTATTACACAATGGTTTATTATTTCTTTGTTAGATATCCCTCCTACGCAGATCATAGGCCTATAATTTATTATTAAACCCCGTATGCAGTATATGATCAGAACATGGCTCATCGTTACTCCGATAAGAGTTAACATTTGTACAGTTTCAAGACCCCTCAATTTTTTGCTTCACAGTAAAAATGTTGAACCAAAATGTTAAAATATATTTATATGTGTACCTCATAATTTTTACCGAGGAGTCTTAGAGGAGCTCTACCTAAATAACAACATCGTGAGTCGAATAGGAAATTTAGCCTCGGAGGCTCCGAAGCTGATCTGAGTCTCCATAGTTTGTGATTGTATTCCAGATCTCCAAAAAGGAACTACATCAGGGGCGGCCGGTGAGGGGGGCATCGGGACATTGCCCCAGTACATTTGGGAAAAAAGTAACAGACTGGAACGAAGACTTTACAAACAAAACTCATCGTTTCAAATTAGAACGAAAAGCGCAGTCTGTAGCTCCATGCTGTGGCTCCAAGGTGGATGCTAGAAGGAATAGGTTTACGCTCCATCCAAGGAGGTTTAAGATCCATCTACCAGTGAAAAAGTACGTAGATTGCCATAATATCACTTTATCAAGAGAGACATTTCGTCGATTCAGGTTAGACTGTGAAGGGGAAAAAATGGGAAATAAAGGGCAAGAAACGGGAAATAAAGGGCAAGGAACAGGAAAAAGAGGTCATAACGGGAAATTTCTGATGATTTTCGGGACCATGCCCCAGGCAGGGTTTCCACTTTTCTAAAGACCGTAGAATGAAATTTACGCCATGAATGGCTTCCACTAGAGGAGTTTCGGTTTATTCCATTAGCCAAACTGATTTCTTCTGGTCACTCCATGCTAAGAGTTCCCTTTGCACCACCACTGTGGAAAACTACAACAACCTTCTAAAGTGTAGGAAGTAAGATCATAGTTTAGCCTAACTTTCGTATTCTAAAATCTAGGATCCTACTTATGTACTTATTCTGCTGTTTTAAATGTAGAAATGTGTTCATATCTCACTAATTCATTCCCATTTCCTATATTATTCACGGCTTGCCTTTGAATAAAGATCGGTAGATTTTAATACTCAACAACAGCACCTGGAAAAAGGACAATTTGGAACAAGATAAGTTGCCTTCA
Organism: Adelphocoris suturalis; assembly: GCA_030762985.1. NCBI lineage: Eukaryota > Metazoa > Arthropoda > Insecta > Hemiptera > Miridae > Adelphocoris > Adelphocoris suturalis. The sequence continues at coordinate 45,368,190 of CM061045.1, read as the reverse complement.
AATTTTATTCCACATTATCGTTTGTACGTATATGTTAACTTAATTGTTACTTACGTAAGTTTCTACTTAAGATTAGTTTCCTTACATTTTATTCCACATTGTCGTTTGTACATATATATATATTAACTTTATTTTTACTTACATTATTGGAACTTGATAGCAATGTTTCCACCCGAGTCAAACACTGTGGCGAATTTACAATCAAAACCCTCTACAGATCGTAATTATGAAGAGAGGGTGTTTACTAAAAGTTTGGGGACAGACACCCCTCACTTGAAATTAACACAAGTGGCTGAAAATGGGAAGGGATCTCGTAAATTCAACCCTGAAATTTATAGCAAATACGAATGGATCACTGGGTGCCCTAGAAAGAATGCTCTGTTTTGTTTTCCTTGCTTAATATTAGGTGGGGATGGGTTATGGACTCAGAATGGAGTGTCAGATTTGAAACATCTGACAGATCGGATTAAATCTCACGAATCTAATGAAAAACATCTCAATAACATTACAGAATTAGCTTTGATTGGTCGAGCTAACATAGCTACACAGCTAGATTCTGCTCATCAACTTGCTATCAAGAAACACAATGAGCAAGTTGACAGAAATCGATATATACTTTCTGAAATTATAGATTGCATCAAGTTTTGTGGTCTTTATGAAATTGGATTAAGAGGCCACGACGAGAGAGATAGTTCATTGAACCGAGGAATTTTTCTGGGCTTAGTAACAAAATCAGCCAAAACTGACGACATTTTGAGGTCACATTTGGAAAATGCTACAGTGTTCAAAGGCACTCCAAAACCATACAAAATGAGCTACTTGACTGTATATTTCATGTGTGTCAAGATGCTATAAAACTAGAAATTGCTAGGGCTAAATATCTATCCGTTGAAGCAGATGAGACAACATATTGTTCTTGCGAAATTCAATTCACTATAATTTATAGATATTTGATTGACAATCAAGTGAAAGAACGCTTTTTTGCTCTTCACAACCCTCCCGCTTGTAACTCTGAAACGTTGTCTTCAATTATTATCAATGAATTGAATGACGTTATCGGCAATGATAAGTCAAAGTTAGTGTGCCAGACATATCCAAATGCTAGTTTCGTTCACTGTTATGCTCATCAATTAAATTTGATTATGCTACAGGCTGCCTCTAGTGTCCCTGTAGTTCGCAGGTTTTTTCTAAATTTGACAGGGTTCTCTAGTTTTTTCTCTCGCTCCCCACAAAGGAATAAAGTTTTAGACTCAATAGTCAACAGTCGTAGAATACTACGCCCATCTGGTACAAGGTGGAACTTCAACTCCCGGCTTGTGCAAACTGTTTTTGAGTATAAGGATATACTAATAGAATGTTTTCAGAACATCTGTGAGTCGAGTGATTTTGAGGGTACAACAGTTAGAGAAGCTGAGAGACTTTTGTCAAAATTGCAGGATGAAACTTTTTGTTATTGGTTAACGACTTTTCATACGTTGATGCCACATGTAGACAATTTATATAACCAAATGCAAACAGTAAACTGTGACCCAGTTCTTGCCCGAAAAAATATTGAGGATTTCAATTTAGCAATAAAAAAATTAGAGATCAATATTCAGAACAAATTTCGTCTAACAGAGAGTTGCTGACTCCCCTAGATGAAGCTATTGAAATGCCAAAGAAAATACGAGTATAAAACATCATTACTGATCGGTTATGCATAGCTGTTGAAGTATGTGATATAATTATTAACCAAGCCAGAACTAGGTATTGCTTTCGTTTTGATCAATAAGTACCTACATGAACAAGTAATAATATACAGAAAGTATGTAGGGATACCTTACCTCTAGGTGATGTGATACAACCTTACCTTACCTTTCCACATGTGATACAACTTACTATTCCCGCCTAACAGAGCTCTCATAACACATCCTTTCACAAGACCACTTTCACAGTAGGTACTCTAAAGATTTTTAGTTTCAATTGATTCAAAGAACAGTTCTAAAACTAGATAGGTAATCCACAACATCTTTGCGGCTGATGTCTGGATCATCTAGAACACTTGTATGTCAACTCCCCAACACACATTTCATATGGATCTCTACCCCACAGATTAAATCTTGCGTTCGTAGCGTTTGAGGTCAACACCTGATAATAACTTGATGTAATTTGCATACAATTTATCACCTTGCATATTACAAATAATGAAAATATTGACTCGGAACTAGGTGAGACTATGTTATGCTGTTGTCCAGCTGTGCCTACAAATGGCGCATTTTCGCATATGCTTACTCGTCACCATGACAACAAGGTGAATTAACTTGATTTCGCCTTGCCTCGATGTAAGGATGCGCTAGTGTCCAAGTCTCGAGAATATCACCCATAGGCACCAGCAGAGGGAAAATGAGTAATTAACAATGCATGTTATTGCACGTTTTCAATACGTCAAAAACTTGTTCACAATAAAAACAATGGTGACTTGGTGGAAAACTTACCTAATATATATATATATATATATATATATATATATATATATATATATATATATATATATATATATATATATAAATTTTGTTTTTTTGTTGAATAAGTCACGTAAACTAACACCTTTGCATTCAGCGAAGAAAAAATCCATTGAAAATCGTGGGAGGCACTTGATTTTCGTGAAAGTTGTTTTTGTTTCTATTTTCGGACTATTTATGGAAAATGTATCACAAAAAATGTAATCACAATTGTGGGAAAAAATATGTGAGGGGAAATTTACTGCTTTGCAGACTTTTGTCCTGTTTTCCGTCGTTAGGAACTAGTGTGAGACCGCGCTCATGCCATCCCACTAGCTTGCTATCTAGCGGTCATTGATGAAACTTCGTTCCCCGAAAAATCGTAGGGTCCCAGCTCCATTATGTTCGTAGTGAGAGATCGGAAGATCGTACGTCCTTCTGGAATATTTAATTCCATTTGTTTTGAAATTATATGTAAATGAGAACCAAACCTTCGAGACGGACGAGTACCTACCTACAAATCTACTTTTACCACCAATATACGTTTTCTAACGGTAACTAATGAACTTTAGCAGTTGGCGCAGTAATTGTAAGATGTCGCGTCAAGCGCTAGCAAACTAAGTCGTCGTTTGACTCTCATTTAACCTGATTTTAATATTAAATTGTAGCACTATCACGTCATTATACTCTTCAAAATTAATGAGATTAAATAAATCAGGTAAAATGAGGTAAAATAAATCACCTCGGTACCTACCAATGTTTCCCAAAGAACTCCATCTTTAGGTGACAGAAATATCTACTCGATTTCACGAAGTGAGAAACAAATTGCAATAGCGATTCATTCCCCTGTTGGTGTCTTTTTATCCAGTCAATGTTCTAGCCCATAGGGAAAGCAAACGGATGAATGTATTGCGACCCGTGGAGTATCCATCGGTTGTTTTGGATGATATATCTGTCGATTACACCCAAAAAAAAAAAAAAAAAAAAAACATTACTGTTACCTTAAAATTGTCTGAGATCTTGATTTTTCAATATTTCAGCCCTTGCTTATTACCCTTTAGGGTTGATAAAAATTGATGCCGATTTTATTGGCACATCTTCGGCCAATGTTTGGTTTTTAGCCAAATTTCATAAACTTTGGTCCAGTACTTTTGGAAAAAAGCTCTGGACGGCGTATGGCGGACGGACGGATTATTTTTTATTCGATTTTGGGATTCTACGCTTCTTGAAACGTAAACCAACAAATTTTAATGGGTGGTTGATTTTTTTTCTTAGGCGATTACAAAGGTTCATTATTGAAAATAATGATTCAAAAATGGAACAGCACAATTCTAGGCGCCATCAATAGTTTTTCTCATTCTTGATTTAGTTGTCGTGAGTGATCTTGAACATGGAGGTTTTGTAATTGTTCATGCAGGGGGAGGGGGGGATCAGTCGCTTCCATCTAGAAACAGGACGATAACAACTACCAAAGATTAATTTTAGATTTGGAAAAGCTCTGCTACCACCTGACAGAGGTGACGGATTGGAATATTTATCCCTTCTAGTGGTTGGAACTATTGGCCAGCAACACCAAGAGGATAACCAGGAAACCTCCGGGGCTCAAGATCTACCGCCTCGGGGGTGGCAGCTACAAGAATGTCTATCACCTTTGGCCACTTTCTGGGGTATCTGAACCACTGCACTGCGTGACTGAGGATCTGAGTGTGTGATCATAAATTCATAAAATGTTTCGTATAATCTGAACCTAAAATGAAAGAACTAACAATTCAGAAATAGGCGTTTTCATTTGAACAACCAGAGTTTGAGTCAATTGCTCATCGGTAAATGAGTAGTGATGCTCACTTTTATATATTAATCCACAGAAAAAACATTAAGCCCAAATTTATATATAGTTGTTTAGGGGGTAGGGGGCATACTATGGCATCCTTTATAATATTTCCTGGACACCCTTTATAAGAAATCAACGGTACTGCCATAAACACCAGGAGTGTAAGTGTGTGTGACGTGAGATACGAATTCCACCATTGCGTACACCAAGAAGATGGATACGTTTGAGTTGTGAATAAAACCATCCGGAAGACTACCTATCGCATATGTAAGGCCAAATACATTAGGTAAGTACCCCCTTGCTGCTTCTCAGTAGTCGGGTAAAAAGCTTTTCTGAAAGCATTATTTATTTAACAAATGACCTTCATTCTTTCTACCGTTTGCCCAAATTTTTCATCTTTAAACATCATCCTTGTAATCTATAATCACTTATGCGAGAGATAAAAGCATTTGTGTTCATTGAGCTCACAAAGAATCATGAATGAATATTTGAAATTTTTCACTAACAAGGTTTTATTCATACCATACAATCCAACGGAGAACAAATAGAGCACGATTTACTTTTGAATCAGTCCTCAATGTGCTTGTCGCCTACTTCGAAAAAAACTACCCACTTATCCACTGCGATAATAAGGACTTATAGGTACATATTAAAGTTCCAGTCATACAGCGTATGAGCAAATTTTCCTAAATTTACAAATGTCCCATTGTTTTGAAATTGGAGCACTTCGAGTGCAGAAAATTTTTTTGCAATTCAAAACAGGCTTTGGTTTTTTTTTTTTTTTTTTTTTTTTTAATTGCAGTCTATCGATTTTTCATCAAATATTATTGAAATTCAAGTTCATTTTCCAGCATTACCTTATTTATAAATTTTTAGATGTTCTGGTTTATCATTAGTAAATTTATTTGAACTAACTTTTGTTAAAAATAAAAATCTTCTTTTTTTTTTTTTTTTTCATCTTTTTTTCATCTTTTCATCTTGTCAGCTGGAAAGCTTGCCATTTTGGGGGAATAACGGATTCTTTGATCCCAATCCTAAGGGAGTAGATAAAGCCTGGAATGACAAACACAATACACACACTTTTTTTTTTTTTTTTTTTTTTTTACTTGAAAACTCTTCTCAAAGACGGAGGGGCACACCATTAATAAAAACAAATGAAAGAAATAGTAAGGACGCCCAGGTCTATTCGACGCCAGCCCTTGGGATCAAGGAAGGTGAAGGAGTAGGGAGAGTAGGATGAAAGGAAGTAAAATTACCACTATAACGTTATCACCAGTTCAAGTAAGAATCCCTCAGGAGGCGGGTGGTGGTGATACCACGGAGCAGTCCTGCCAAGACGCCCAACTTTTCCAGCACCACACCCCAAACCATGACACGGTTGTAAACATGACCTTGAAATTACTAGTCACCTCTTCTGGAAATTCCTTGCCGCAGGTCATTTATATCAAACTTATTTATATTAACCTTCCAGGTCTCCACCATCATATCTTAACCCTCCATGTCCACACTGCCACTGACAACCTGGATATCCATAATTATAGCAGACCCATCTGACTTGACGGCAATGAAATCCGGCTGCTTGTCCCGGTCACTCGGAATGTGATATAGTCTCTCCCTTTCGACATCCCAATCGCTTGAGGACAAAGCACCAGCTAACTGCTTGGCAACCGCATCATGATGCAATATGCGGCCACCCTGTGTTCGAGTACACAGCTGCACCACATGGTACAGGTTTTAATTTTTACCCCTATATTACAACTCACCAAGGCCACTAGCATAGTCACCCACACAGAATGAAAATGGCAATAGTCTCAGGCCCAAAAATATTCTGAAGCCCATATCACCCACAGTGAGGAAAAGGAGGATTCAGAACAGTGTAAGAGCTCTTTACCATCTACCGACTCATGCAGTGCAGCAGTGAAATCAGCAGATGAGCTGGGTTTTGGAGCAGTTGACGTAACTCCTTCACACCACATCAACTGTTGCCTGACTAAGTCAAGGTCTGCAGCAGTGTGGGTGAGTTCCCAGCTTGAGCCCTTAAGGGCAACCAGGCACTGTCAGCGTAAAAATGGGATGCTGGCCGAATGAGAGACAATACCGGGCCCACAGGCCTTGACTAGTGCGTGGATGTAGGCACATGGGACATCAGGTGGGAAGCCTAGCCAAAAGCGCAAAGTAGAGCAAACGATCTAACTCAAGCAGCCTCCTCGCAGCGAGGCACAGCATCTGCTGTGGCTTCAATGGAGCCTCGGTAACACAAGCTAATGCTCCGCCATGATCTATACGGCTTGTGGTTATAGTGACCACAACCATCAAGTCGACCCCAAGGCACCGCCAGATCTCCAACACAGATTGGGCGGGAATCGGTGTCTGCCTTTGGACAAAGCTCTCTTGATCCACCACCAACTTATGCTGGTGGCCCGACGATACCAAGGACACCGACCCACACTTGGAAGGGTTGACCATTAAACCACACCTGCTCAGCAAAGGCATTGAGGGCGACCTGCAAGCCCTAACGGGATTCTGCGAGCAAGATGACATCGTTTTCGAAATCCAAAGTACCTACTCAAACCCCAGGGGCGAGATTAAGCCCTATTTCAGCCCGGCATCTTACTCTAAGCTGTATCCATGACCATCAGGTTGCAGAATATAAGGAAATCTATGTACATTTTTTTGCATAATTCTGTATATAACTGTTTGAATGTTCTACCTTATAGTTGATTAACTAACCTTCCATTGGTGATGTGTTGTACAATTTTTAGTGCTGTTTCTTTGTCCAGACTTCCCTCCCACCCTCCTCTTTTTTTTTTTTTTTTTTTTTTTTTTTTTTTTTTTTTTTTTTTTTTTTTTTAAGCCACTGAGGCCGTAATGGCCTATTGTAGCTCCACCCTCCTCTTAGAACAAGAAGCTGACTGTGGAGCGAAATTGTCGATAAATAATCAATAATGTCTATGTTCATCACCGGAATCTTCATCAGTAAGGTCTTCTGTGACATTAGTTGGAGATGAACATTATATCAACTCCTCCTTGTCCTATTGGATTATCATTTCCCTCCAAAAAATTCTAAATCTGGTGTGATGGTGGAACAATCTATAAAAACACGTCCATTTATTTCATAAATGACGTAGTGATGATTCTCCATGTAATACGGAGCCATACTTTCTGGCAGATAGTAGAGACATTAGTTATAGACAATCATCCAGTTAAGGGCTTCACCTCATACCAAAACAAGAAAAATAACGGTTTATATTTTTCATCCGTGAAGACGGAAGAAAACGACGGGTGAAGGACATTGACAAAATCTAAACTTGGTTTTGGTAAGTGTGCATCAACCCCGAGGCAGCTGTTATGCCTCAACCGATATTCAACTTGTCCCTAAAAGGAAAGAATGGAAGATTCCTTGGAAGGTAGTGGCGTGAGAGTGGGAGGGGAAGGGGTAAAACCTTTTTTCTTTCTTCCTGGAGGATTATTCTCAAGTAATGGACAAGGAAGGTCCCTCGACCAGAGCCACCCTTTTCACTCCCCAAGGTCTCAAACAGAACAAACATCAAACCCCCGCTAGATCACCACTTGCCAACCAGAAGTGCCAGCCTTACTGGTAGGGTTTCCCTTTTCAATTCAAGTTCACTTTGTTTGTGCAACTCAGGTTTTAGAATTCCCACTACACTCCGTATCACCGTTCTTGCCACTCAAATCACAGGTCCAAAGGGTTTAATTCAATAATTTAATGGAAGCAAAGTTCCAGTCATGCAGCATGATTGTGAGAACGAATTTCCGTACATTATCGTATCGTATGATGTTAAATTAATAACTATTATAATAACTTTAATAGCTTATTTTTTATAACTATATGAATATAACTTGAATTTACTATAACTATTGAATAGTTGTAATAACTACTCAAAATTTCCGATATTTTTAGCCTTTTATGCAGTATTTATCGATTTTTTAGCAAATTTTAATGAATTTTAAGTACATTTTTCAAGATATATTCGTACAGAAATGTGTGAATGTTTTATTTTATAGTCAACAAACTTTATTTGAGCAATATTCTGCCAACAAAATATAAATTTAACAATTTGTAACCGTTTTTGGTGGTTTTTTTAAGTACATTTTTTGAAATGTTACCAATTTAATGTGCTCAAAAACTGGGCCAACATCATCCTTTTGTTTGCAAAGCATGATTTTTTGGCGCGAAAACGGAATTTTTAGCTCAATATCTCAATCCTAAGGAGAGTTATCGTATATATATATATATATATATATATATATATATATATATATATATATATATATATATATATATATATATATATATAAGTTACGTCGGGTGCCGAGAGAAAAGAGTTTTTAAAAAGCACTTTCTTTATTTGGAACCGACGGAACACAAGTTTAACTAAGGAAAACGGAACGGAGATACGTAGCGTACGAGCGGAGCAACGAGACTGACTCGAACGGTGGGGGAATCAAGCTTATATAGCCTCGGTGGGCTGATTCAGCAGAAATAAAGATAGATCAGCGGTTTTGGTACTATAACACCTCCCTCCCCAAGTGGAAAACTGCAGAGAAAATTTTTCGCGAAGTTTTCTCAAATTGGAAATGATGAGTTTAATGAAATTTTAAAGTTGAGTTGAAGTGAAATTTTAAGTTCATAAGTTTTAAATTGAAGTGTTAGGGATTCAAGTTTATTGGTTTCGTTAAGTTAACTCGCTCCGTGTTCCTTGTTTTTGTTTAAAAAAAAAATTTTCAATCGATGAGTTTGAGTTACAATTATTTTACAAAAAAAATTTTTTAAAAATTTTACAAAAAAATTAAAAAATTTTTTTTTTTTTTTACAATCGATGAGTTTGAGTTACAATTATAAACACACATTATAAAAACACATTATAAAAACATCATAAAAACATTTACAAGAAACATCATAAAACATTATAAAAATCATAAAATAAAGAATCATAAAACATCATACAATCATTAAACATCATAAAACACATAAAACATATTTTAAAAACACAAAAAATTTACATAGAAAGAGATTACAAAAAAATGAGATTACAAAAAATTTACATAAATTATAATATTAGGTCAAGGGGATTTATGCAGGTTGATTTGTTATTTTGGCTCTCCCACATTTCTGTCTATAATTTATGATTGTGTACCCGAACAGTGACAATATTAATACGTAGAGTATTATAGTCCATATGCTAGGCAATATGGAGGGGTACCAATTAAGACCATCTTGGTCGTTGTCAAAAGGGTTTAAGTTTAAATGAAAGTTGTCTAAGTTTTTGAGGTTGATGTCGTCAAAACGCATAGACATGTGAGTGAAGTTAAGGGAATCAAATTTCGGGGTAGATATGCTTAACAAAGTGGGACTCCCCGTACTGGTAAGTTTTGATGACATTAATTTGTCGTGATAATAAACTGAGTCAGAGTTGGGGTTGACGAGATGGATACCTTGTAGGGTGAGTGTTTCCGATTTATCTGAACTTTTAATCTGTAGTTGGTCCTCTTGAGGAAAAACTACCAATAATTGGTTGGTTTCGGGGACGATAGATATGTAATTTGTTGCAATTGATATTTTCGTAAATTGACAAGTACTCGTGGAGCCATTCGACAGGATGTTACGTTCACAAAAAGCATTTGCTTGTGATAACAATTCCACATTGCAATAAAATTGCTCATTAAAAATACAACGATCGGATAGTGGAAGGATCTCATTACCATTCTTCAATAGATATTTCAATTTAGGTATTACTGTAGTGTACTCTTAGTTGACATGCTAAGGTGTGGAATATAAATAGTACAAATGATAATCAATATTTTTGTAAACTGGTAGTGTGAGGAAATACACAATTCTGTTGCTACGAATGTTACATTGTACTCGAATTAAGGACTCATAGGTCAGCAGATCAGTTAGATTTAGTGACAACTTTTGTAATTCGATTTCCAGAACGTGAGTACTTATGATACTAGGGTGTAAAATGCCTTGTTTACAAAAGGTGATTGATGTTTCGATTTCTGAAAGCAGATTGAGGATGAGATTCATGGATGTTTGAAGATGATACATTATATCTTTGTAGATAAGTGTTTGACCATCAAATGAGTTTACGATAGTATTTATTTCCGCAAATTTATGTTTTATTTGGTCGCTATTAAATTGAATGGTTTGGAGGGTTCTGTTGTAATTGGTGATAAGTTGATTAACCACGGAATACTGTTGAGAGAACTTCGTTTGAAGGTTCTTATTGCGCTTATCGATATCGTTAATAATGTTGTCGAATTTTTCTTTATCATCATTATCTAAATTTCCAGTGATTGCTTTAATAACAGTTCCTAAACCATTGATCAGTCCTCGTTTCTGTCTGGTTTCTCCGTGAAGTCTTATGTTTGAAATTTTTTGTTCAACGAGCATTTGTACATGTTTGAAGAATGAACAATATTCGTCGAGTTTGTCATGGAGTTTGCGAGAATTTTGGGTTAGTCGTACGAGAGAGGAATAGTTGGAATTTAAATTGTCGACTTCTGTATAGATTCCAGTTAGTTCGTAATAGTGGGTTAGTACATGTTCTGTCTCCTCTAATTTGGCAGGTCCCAGGTCGATTGGGATTATTCCTCCACTTCTATTGAGGTTCTTGACCTCTGCACAGAGGGCTGCAGTTGTAAGCAATAACCTGTAATGACGTAAGACGGAATTACATTCTATAGTTTATTTCCTAGGACCAAAATGCTGTTTTGATTTCCAAGGTCCGTGAGGGGGGGATTCTGGATCTGAATCTATGTCTGAGTCATCTGAGGTTTCTGAGGTTTCTGGAGTTTGTTTAGTACCTAACTTCCTGGGTCGTTTGATGTTGGAAATATGAATTTTCTTTCGGGTGTTGTGATGACGAGGAACGATGTCTGCCGTTTTCTTATCTACATCCAATTTGTCCAAAGTTTCCTTACTGTATTTATTTTTTGTTTTGCTCATAAATTGTTTGTTTTTTACAAATATGGTTTCGGGAATATCTGGAATAATCTCTCTATTTTCGTTAGCTTTATTGATGGCTTTTTCTTTTGTTCGGGAACTGCGATTATGAATTTCGGAATACAACCTGGCTATTCGGTCCTTGTGTTTCGAGGTGTAATCGTTTAGCATTATTCGTTCTAAATCTGCTTCGAGGGGGCTACCTGGTTCTATATGACCATAAACGACTTCAAAAGGAGTAAGAGCGGTTACCGAATGAATCGAATTGTTATACGCTATTAAGGCGTATTTTACTTTTGTGACCATGGAGTCACAGGAGAATTCGGATCGGTTATTGAAGAGTCGGATATGTTCAATTAAGGTTGAGTGGAACCTTTCTATTGCTCCGTTACTATTGGGATTTTGGCTACAAATGAAATGAATTTCTACTTTGTGAAGGTTCAAGAGTTCTTTTACTAGAGACGAATCGAATTCTGCCCCATTATCGGATATTATCATTTTCGGGATACCGTGATGGGTAAAGTAAGTCAACAAATTTTTTACAACGTCAAGACTTGAATTGCTGGTTAAGTGATATGCTTGAGCATACTTTGAGAAAGCATCAAGGATGGTAAGGAATTTGCCACCATCTAAGGTAAACTTATCTATGTGTACTATCTCGAAAGGTCGCGTGGGTGTTGGAGTTACATTAAATTTTGGTTTAATGGGCACGCGGTCGTATTTTGTAGCCAGACAAGTCTCGCAACGGTTGATAAAATTTTGTATGGTACCTTTTTGGTTCGGCCAGAAATATGTGCGTTTGATTTTTGCATATGTTTCCGTTATGCCTCTATGATTCGTTTTCCCGATATGATAATCAGATATTATGTTTTCCACTTCGTCTTCGTTAGGGACATCCTGTACGAGATCAGTGTACTTAGTCATTTTTAAAGTTGACTCTCTAAAGACGCTCATCATCACGGATGCGAATTCTTGATAGATTTCTCCCTTATCATCATTATAGAAATACAAGGAGTATTCTATATGTGGGCGTACATATTCCTTCACAAAATCGATTACATTATTTTTGAAATTGGTTTTTGAAAATTCCACATTTATCCGAGTTTTAGTTCCGAATGGTTTTGTAATTTTTGGAGTTTTGGGATTATTCGAAACGAGCTTTATTAATATTTGGTTAAGTCCATGATTGACTATACCTTCTTTAATTGGAATGGTCAGGACTGTATTGCCTTCGGCGTTGGAGTGTATTGTATCAACGGAATCTAGTTCGGGCGCTGCCGATTCTAGGTTGACGGCGAGGGACTGATTGTCTCTATTGGTAGCGTTTTCGATACCTTCCCTAGATCGTCTATAGGTTTCCATTATTTCGTCTACGACTTCGCGAACATTCGGGTCATTGTCGAAATCTGTAATTATTTCGCGCATAGCCTCCTCGTCGCTTAGAATGTTATCTATATTTGACGTACTGGGTTGGGGACTATCGCTGTTGTTCAGTTCTATTCTAGATAGTGCATCGGCTACGTGATTGGCAGATCCAGGTTTATATTTAATAGTGAAGTCATAGTCGCTTAATTTTAATCGCCATCTAAATAGTTTGGATGAACAATCCTTTAAACTGAAAAGCCATTGAAGGGGACGGTGATCGGTGAACAATGTGAATTTACGTCCATATAAATATGGGCGGAATGTTTTTAGGGCATAAACGATGGCTAAAAGTTCTTTTTCTATTGTTGACAGTTTTCTCTCAGAATCACATAGTGTTCGACTCGCAAAATGAATCGGTAAATCCGCTTTTTGATCGTTATATTGGCTCAAAACGGCTCCCACGGCTACGTCACTTGCGTCTGTAGTTACGTTAAATTCCTTGTCAAATTGGGGATATTGTAAAATTGGTGAGTTCATCAATAGGTTTTTACAGTGGTCAAAGCATTCCAAATATTCGTGACTATCATAGTTGATTTTGGAATTTTTCTTTAAGCAGGCTGTGAAAGGTTTAGTGATTTTAGCAAAGTTGGGTATGAATTTTCTATAATAGCCTAAAAGTCCGAGAAACTGTTTTATTTCTTTTCTCGTCTTAGGAACAGGAAATTTTGTAATTGCCTCTACCTTATCCGGGTTTGGTTTAACTCCTTCAGCGGATACAACGTGTCCTAAAAATCCCGTTTCTTTACGCAAAAATTCCGTTTTATCTAGCTGAATTTTCAAGTTTGATTTTCGTAGCCTTTTGAAGACTTCCCTAAGGCGTTCGACGTGTTCTTGTAAACTGGTACTGTAAATCAAAATGTCGTCGACATAAATCAAACATATTTCATTTTGAAGTCCTCTCAGAATATCGCTCATTAGGCGAGAGAAGGATGGAGGGGCGTTCTTTAAACCGAATGGGAGTCTAAGAAATTCGTAATGTCCTGTGTCCGTTGAGAAAGCAGTTTTCGGGATTGACGATTCATCTAATTCCATTTGATGGAATCCAGAGGCCAAGTCAAGAGTACTAAAGTATTGGCATCGTCCAAGTTTGTCTAATAAGTCCGTGATGTTTGGTAGAGGGAATTTGTCTGATATCGTCCGTTCGTTTAGTTTTCTATAATCAATGACAAGTCTATATTTAGCTCGTCCAGATGCATCCATCTTTTTTGGTACTACCCATAATGGAGCATTGTAAGGGGAATTTGAAGGTCTTATTATTTTTTGTTTTAACATGTCGTTAATCTGTCTTTTAACTTCGTCTTTATACACGTTCGGGTATCTGTAAGGTTTGGTGTAAATCGGTATCTCGTCAGAAGTTCGTATGTGGTGCTTTACGTGATTAGTGAAAGTTAAAGGTTGATCGTCAGAATGGAACAGGTCAGAATATTCTTTTAGTAGTTTTAGAATTTCTTGTTTCTCCTCCTCATTCATATGGTCTAGACGTAGTTTAGTTAGGTCTAGCCTAGGTTTAGTTTTAATTTTTGACTGATTAGGAGCCGAAGGTTGATCAGTGGATTCGCTTTCAAGAAAAAGGTTGTCAAGGACAGGTTCGCCTATGATGGGTTCGTTTTGCCTAAAATCTAGAGGTTTTTCGGTCGGATTCATAACATGAACATGGGCATAAGAGTTATTCACTAGAGCTAGGCATTGGGGAATTTCTATGTCTCCTACCTTTGTTCTAGGAATGATGGCTTCGCCATTTTCTATGTTTTTCAATTTTATTTTTACTTGTTGAATGGTCCTTGCGTCAATTTGATAGGATCCTACTTCCGGAATATTATCTGAATTTCTCGCGTTAGTGTTTGTGAAAAACAATTCCAGGGTTATGTTGGGGGTTTTAAGTATTCTTTTTCTGCATTTTACATCGGCTTCCAGGAATAGCAAGAGGTCAGTTCCGATAAGCATGTTAAATTCGTCATGAAATTTAAACATGATGAACGGAAGGTTCAGTCCATATGAATTGAATAATTCTCCACAAGGTACTAGCGCACTTCGGTCGAACTGTGATATGCCATGCGCCGTTCTTACTAATCCTGAGTCTGGTTGAATTTTTGAAGGGAAATATTTATAGGCAATTTCGGGATTAATGAAACTCCTAGTTGCACCTGTATCTATTAATATTTTAAGATTTGTTTTTGGCATTATTATATACGGAAGTTTACCTTGAGGATTTGGAAAGTTTAAGAGTTCGATAATTTCGTGAGGCTCATTTCCTCTAAAAAAGGATCGGTTTGGTAACCCGTGTTTCCATTGGAATTTTCCGAGAGCATATTCCCGAATTCATAACTCATCTGATCCATCTCTGGATCGTTGTATTGATGTTCATATTGAACATCCGTATTCATGAGAGTTGAATCACAATATTGGGCGTTCTGATTATCAAAAAATGGTCCTTGAATGTTTTCTGGTGGCTCAGGATTCTCAATCATGTTGAGATTGGTGTTTTTGGTCGAAATGGACATCGGTACGACACTTTTGTTCATACTCGATCGATTTTGGGAAAAATTTGGATTTTTCGCTTGATTTTGCGGATAATTAGGTTTAGTTGAATTTTGGAATTTTGAATTCGGATTTCTATTCAAACCGGGCTGATTTTGTGTAGGCTGTTGAACGTTTTGAGTTGTATTATACTTTGGCGTGAAGCGCGGAGCATATTGTTGGGGAGACCTCGGCTGGAATTGATAATTAGTCGGGGTCTGCGGCACGGAATGCGGCCTTGGCATCATCCGGTTTGCTGATGCAGCACCTGGCTGATTACCGTTCGTCGCCCGTGCTGGTGGCGAGCTTTGTTGAGTGGGTCTGAAGGAGGAAGATTTATCTTTGGGTTTTAAATTGAAATCATTAGTTAGCATGGATAGAGCCATGCCCAAGTTGGTTGGATTTTTGGTTCTAAGTAGGCTTCCTAACGGTTCGGAAATACCGTGCACGAATACCCTTAGAGCGTAATTTCGCATGTATTCCGATAAAATCGGAGCATGCTCACGCATATTCAGTTGGAGATACGCCACCTGTGAATTAAGAATTAGACATATACGGTCATGAAAATTGAAACAATCTTCATGCGGGGATTGTTTCATTGCGCTTAATTCTGAAAGTAAAGTGTAAGTATCACGCTTATCGCTATAAGTTTGAATTAATGCCTTCCTAAGTTCTGGGTATGTATCTATAGTGTTGACATAGATTTTTTCGGCTACTGATGACCCTAGTTTAGACGTAATCACACCTAGGATCACATCGTTCTGGAAATCATCTCTATCAACATGATTATAAAACCTTAAATATATCTTATCACATTGTTTTAGGAATTTTGCTAGTATTAAAGGTTCTCCGTTAAATTCGGGAATTAACCTATTATATTCCCTACGGAAGTCTGGAGGCTGCTGGGGCGGCTGTTGAGGTTCAGGTAGAGGTGCTACCGGAATCGGATCTGGTTGGAACGGAATTCTTGGAGGTTCCTCAGGAATCGGGTTTAATGCTCTTTGCAGTAGAGCAGCTGCATTAACTGGAGGTGCTGGTCCAGGTGGAAGTGGGATATCGCCTAGGTCCATGCTTCTGTGGAGTCTGCGTAAACTACTCCAATCCCAAAAGCTGGCTAGGGGTTTTGGTTCCTTGACCTTAGGAATTTTTCAGAATTTTTATTAAAGTTGATTAATGAAGCTCTTAGAGTACGAGTATTCAGTAGGTACTCTGACGATTTATAATGATTATATTTGGAACCAGGGTACGGTCCTTAGAATTGATTTATTTGACCAGGGTACGGTCCTTAAAATTTATTTATTCGACCAGGGTGCGGTCCTTAAAATTTATTTATTCGACCAGGGTGCGGTCTTTAAAAATTATTTATTTGACCAGGGTACGGCCTTTAACTTGGAGAGACCAGGGTGCGGTCTTTTAAATCTACGTTGATCGCTGGGGAGGAGGAAATACAATATTCCTTTGTATTTACCTCAACACGACGGTATCCAGTCGATGTTTAACCTAAGACCAGGGTGCGGTCTTTTAAATCTACTTTGATCGCTGGGGAGGAGGAAATACAATATTCCTTTGTATTTACCTCAACACGACGGTATCCAGTCGATGTTTAACCTAACTGAAGAGATGTGAGCTGAATCGTTGAAAATTGTAGAATATTGAAGTTACTTACAGTCTCAACATCTTCTTCAGGAGTCCGTTGTCCGTATCCCGTAGATCGTAGAAGTCTGCCGTATCCGTGTGCACTCCGGTTCTGTTGAGCGCGGGGTTCTTCGACACACCTTAACTGTTGAAACAGAGATTTCCGAATAGTCCGAGAAAATCCGAGAATCGGTGTGTCCTACAGCGACTGCACCAGTTAGGTCGGGTGCCGAGAGAAAAGAGTTTTTAAAAAGCACTTTCTTTATTTGGAACCGACGGAACACAAGTTTAACTAAGGAAAACGGAACGGAGATACGTAGCGTACGAGCGGAGCAACGAGACTGACTCGAACGGTGGGGGAATCAAGCTTATATAGCCTCGGTGGGCTGATTCAGCAGAAATAAAGATAGATCAGCGGTTTTGGTACTATAACATATATATATATATATATATATATATATATATATATATATATATATATATATATATATACTATATATATATATATATACACTCTTCATTGAGAGATAAAACATGAGGGTCAAAGATGGACTTACGTCAGACGTTTTGCGAGGATGCTTTATCAGTGACTGAAGTCTTCCACCGACGACCTTGAGCTTCCACGGTGTTGAGTGTGGAAGAGGAATCGAGGGACTTTCAGCGGTCATCAGTGGAAAGGAGAGAAGAGGAGCAGAGGTTGCTGGGTGATAAGTTTGGGCAAAAGTTTGCGTTGAATAGCGTTTGGAGAGGCGCTGTTATGTCTCCTCATATACCGCTGGCAGCAAAGCTGCACATTTTTAATGCCGTCTCTCGGTCAGTACTTTGTTACAGGTGTGGGGTTGTGATGAGTTTGAGCCTGCTGAAAGCGTTTTAAGATTCTTCCTGAAAAAACTATTTTGCCTTCCAACCTGCACCCCAACATATATGTTGTTGATTGAAACTAATCTACTCCCCGTATTTTGTTATACCCTGAAACTACATTTACTATATGTCGCAAAGATCTTGAAAATGGATGACTCACGATTTCCAAACGTGGTTTTGAGGGAAATTAGTTCTCGTGAGATCTACTGGACCAATTCATGGACGAGTTTGGCTAGCAGGTTTCTGATTCCTGAGGCATTGTTCAGTATTGACGACAGTGGTTGAGAGCAAATACCGAGATGTATTTCGCCTTCGAGTAGCAGAGACTGAGAGATTTTCTTTTTATCAGCCCCTTGAAAGATTTGGTTGTATGGACATGACTGCATTTGCTAAGAATGAATTAAAATTTTATGTTTCGCGTTGGATGTTCAAATTGAGAGGGGACTTATTGGACCTCAATGGTGCACCGTTGTCGTTTAGGAATCGGAAGGATTGTTCGCTTTGTAACTTACAGGTTCAGGAGGATGTAATTCATTTCTTGGGGGAGTGTCCCGTTTTTTCAGAATTTAGGTTTGTTGTTTAAAAAAAAAAAAAGTCTATACCCAGAGATGAACTGTTGATTTTACTAAATAACCCAAGGGAATGGGATAATTTGATTATGTTTTCTAGAATGCCATGGAAATACCGAGCTTTTCTGGTAGCCGAATTTAATTTCGATTGAAAATCTCTGTTATTCAGAATTTTGTGTCTTTTCTCCTTTTTTGTCTTTTTGAATTTATACATGTTTATTTCCAATTATAGTAATAATTACTTGTACTACTGGACGTGTTTATTAATCTATACTGTCACCTAATTTCCACATGACTACTAAGTGTTCATACCTAGTACAAGGCAATGAACTCCGGGCAGACGGATTTACAAATCCATGCTGGTTTATACTTTTGTACAATATGTAATTTAATCTTGTATTGACAAGTATTACAATCTTGTATTAGTATGTATTACATGTCGTAATGTCTACTATCCATCGTCTTTGCCCATTGGAGAGCAAAAATCCTGACCCACCCGGAATCGTTATTGAAGAGACTAACCCCTCCCTCAGGTTACATGATTGACGAATATTGATTGAATAAAACAAATAAATAACATGAGTGAAGAGGAGAATTTTCATCTGACAATGATTATTCGTTTCCAAATCCCAAAGTGAAAAGTGAAAAAGTCCAAAACGTAAAGAAGATATCGATAAACTATCTAAAATTCCCCACGTATCTATTTTTTCAGAAATGATCAATTACATTACATTCAATAGTATCGGCACCATGTAGGTCATAATTGGTACGCAACTTCATTATATTGAGTGTGTGTGAGTAAAGAGGAAAAGTGGCAAGCTGGCTGAGCGTCGCTGTCGTATGCATTGTGGCGCAGGGAAATAAACATTAGAGTGGGAAATGTGTGATTTATGAGGTGCCAGTTTCACTAGGGGGCCGTTACTGCTAAAAATGAACAACTCAAACACCACTTGAGAAATGAATATGAATGAAAATTTGTCAGACTGCAAATGAAAAGTGCACGGGAAAGAGGGGTTTGAATGGGAACTGCGTGTTCCCAATGCCACGACAGGAAGTGTAAAAGTCAAAAGAAATGGTGGTGAGGGGGAGGGGAGGAACGATGCTTGATAGGATTAATATTACGTACATTAGAAATACTTTTTCGCTCGAGAGGATTGCGTTCATAAATTATGTTTGAGAGTGGAATTCATTTCTCGTACACGTACAGAGCGACTGATAACGGGGTCACACATCTTAGAAGCTACATATCATTCTGGTAAAGCTAATATTTGCTTAAGGAGGGTTTCGTCGAGCCGTAATGTTAACGTTAACCCTATCCAACGCATCAAGGTCTAGGAAAAGATACCTTCTGAGTGGTGAGAAGGAGGGAGAGGAAAAGGGTGATTTATCACGTCCCACTTTCAAAAGAGGAAACCCCCGGGTTTTCCAACTCATCGGTCCCGACAAGCGAATCTCCGGCACAAAGTCGGTCCCGGGAAGGAAGGCCGGTTGGGAGGGGGGAGAACTTGTCAGGAAATATGGAGAGAAGGGGGCCTGCGTTATATTTGTGGCGTGTGTGAGGGTTCCGGGGACGGGGAGGTTTTCCGATGGTTATCCGTCCCGCCAGGTCCAACTATCTGCGTTACCGAACGCTCCATCTCGCCCTTCGGAGGGCTGTCAGCGTTTTTCATATCAATCCAAATCTGGACACCTGACCTCAGCCGTCGATCCATCCAGGCTCTACACTTCCCAGTTCATCAATATTCATACACGTTGGTAGATGTTGTATGACACACATACACACAAACATACCTATACAACAAAATAAACTTTTCAAAGAGAATTCATCGAACAAAGTGAATGTAAGTAACCGTGGAACAATTTCAATCGCGATACCATTTATAACGAGCCTGATTTAAAATGTATACATGATAGCAAATACCGTATTGAATTTTTAACTTCACCGATATTCATCTTAAAAAATGAATATAGATTTTGAACACTCCATCACACACGCTCTTTGGTGGAACACCGAGATATGCTCGTGCTATCGGAAGATACATCACTGTTCAATTGACAAAAATGAATTACCAAATTAAATTCTTTGCTTGCTCTACGAGTAAAGCTGCACAGTAATACAAACAAGTCAATAATTATGGAAAAGCTGGGATCTAGTCGGTTAGAGGGGGAAAAAAGTTAAAATTGCCTATATAATTATTGTGACTTTCATGGATTAAACAGGTCAACCCCCAATATTTTTCATTTTGCATAATTAGCTCGGACGGTTCATAAGGCCACAACCGAATATTGAGTAAGACCATGAAGTTCGAGGTAGTAGGTACCACAAAAATAATTTTATTTTTAGAATCGAGCAACTATTTGTTGTACATCATCATGACTGATGATGAGTCAATATTGATTTCTAAATGACTTGAAATTACAAAAATTTTGGCTCAAATATTTGTTCTAAAAATACGGAAATCGTAGTCCCTTAATCCCTTAAATTCGCGCAACAGAAACTAAAATCATTTCTTCACACAAGGTATGAACTATAAAATTTCGTTGTCCGATCCTGCCTTGACTTGCCCATTCCGGAGCTTTTTAAAAGTGAAGCAGTTGGACCATTGAATATATTCTCAACTCTAACAACTTTTGGATGGTCGAAATATGTGAAAAATTGAAAACGCCAAATGTTCGCATTTGATGCCTCTATTCAGTACCCCAGGTTTCATCGCGATCTGTAAGACGGCGAATTGAAGCTACTCAATTGATATTTTTGAAGACACTAACAACGATTTTATGATTAATATGATTTATAATCATATGTCTGTTTTAAACAAAAATATATTCTTTGTTCAAGCTTTGACGAATGTTGCACTCTGCTAATTAAGTTATTTAATATTTATTATTTTACACTAGGTTATGAGTTCCGCATCGTACGTCTAAATTTTCTGTTTGTGAGAGAGTTTGGGATCATAGTGAAAGAAGTGAAGTGTCTTTCAGTGTACTTGTGAATTGTGAACAAGTGAAAGTGATCAAGAAAAAATCCACCCTGAACATTCAGAAAATAGATAGCTAAACAAAAGAAAACTATGACACATGGAAAGTTTTGATGGAGGCATTGTTTGAGAAGAATGATGGGATAGGATATGTAGATGGATCAATTGCTCGACCAGATGAAGTTGGAGATGCCCAGACCGCAGCAGCTAAAGTTTGGGATAAAGCTGACCGAAAAGTACGAACAGACAGTATCCTCGCCATTTTTCCGCCTGAAATCAAACAGGTCAAAGATTGTAAAACCTCTCGAGAGCTTTAGTTGAAATTGGAAACCATTTTCCAGTCAAAGGGGCCTGCCAGAAAGGCATCCCTATTGAAACAGCTGATGCTTCACAAAATGATGAAGAGTGATGACGCAAGAAAACACCTTTCAGCACTTTTCGATGGAGTGGATAAGCTCCGAACAATGGATGTGGAAATACATCTAGATTTATTAACAATCATGCTACTGTATAGTCTCCCTGATAGTTTTGATAACTTTCGATGTGCTATAGAGACACGCGACGATCTACCGACTCTTGACAACCTCAAGGTGAAAATTATTGAGCAATGGTATTCAAGGAATGAGAAAAGTCGAGATCCAAAAGCTTTGCTAGCTAAGAGAAGATTTAACCAGAACAAATCGCAAATAAAGAAAAATGAACATTACAAAGTGGACCGGGAAAATGAATTTAGGTTTAAATGCAACAAGTGCAAAAAGTAGGGACATAAAGCATCGCAGTGTTTCCAGGACCAATCAGCTAAGACATCAGATGAAACATTCTTCACCTGGTATACTGAAACAGCCATGAATGCTTCAACATCTTAGAAAATATTTCCTAACATTGATTGACATAATTCCCGGTGGTGCGAAGTTAGGTTTTTATCGAAAAAATCCGAAGTTCTGGAAGAGTTCAAAAAATTCAAGAACCAGATTGAAACACAGAAAAAGGAAGGAAGATAAAATTCGTATAGTCAGACAATGGAAAAGAATACTGTAAAAGAGAATTTGATGATTATTTATCCAAATGTGGAATCATTCGAGAATCCCTGTACCACATACGCCACAACAGAATGGACTCGCAGAGAGGAAAAATAGAAGCCTCGTTGAAACTGCAAGATGTCTTATGATTCAAGGCGAACTCCCATCCTCATTTTGGGCGAACGCAATATTATGTGCGAACCACATCCGTAGTAAATGTCCTTCTAAAAGAATCGATGGAGAAACGCCTTTCAAATTGTGGCAAGGCCAGTCACCAAACGTACTGTTAGACGAAATACGACGAAATATGCAATGAAAAATGAACTTGTATTTTTCCTAACGAAATGCACGGAATCACCTTAAAACTTGACAACAACATTTTTGTCGGTTTCCGCGTCCCTCTCGACGCGCACACATGATCGTTTCCAGCACAACAGTACACTACTTCCGTACATTTGGCAACAAAGTTAATTATTTGGACAAAGCCTAAAACAAAGGAAAATTTGCTTCGAAAGCAAAGCCAGCAATTTTTATTGGCTATTCTAAACAGATAAATGGCTATAGACTATGGTCTAATGAACTGAAAAGGGTTATTGTGTCAACAGATGAAAAATTTCTACAAGAATTTGGAGACAATAATGATTCTGATCATTTAATTCCTGTCGACCTTTTCACTCCTAAAAATTTGAAATCAGAAGACGAAGAAAGAAGAAAAATAACAATAACAGTCAATCAATTTTAATTAATGAAAATCCGAATATATAACGAAACTACAATAATTCCGAAAACGAACCAAATGAAGAAGAATGCGAAATCAATGAAAACGAAAATCAACATGATGTCGTTTCTGAAAATGTTGAAGGGACTTCACTGCTGAGAACTATTCGGGGGAGGGGCAGACCTCGTTTGGAAAGGTCTGGTAAAGGAAGACCACGCAAAATCTATTGCCAAGTTCCCGCCCCACCTGTCAACTCCAATTCCGAGAATGAGGAAGAATTTCAAGACGCTGTTGATATGTCTGAAATGGCAAGTTTTGCAGATTTGACTCTAAAACAAGCATTTTCCAATTCAGACGCTAATGATTGGAAAGCAGCTGTGAAATTGGAATACTCTTCGGTAATTGAAAACCAAACTTTTAAAATCGTCCCTCGGCCAAAATACAAGAACGAGATCGGATGTAGAGTCATCTTGAAGGAGAAACTGAAGGCAGATGGAACCGTTGAAAGAAAAAAGGCCCGATTGGTAGCAAAAGGCTACAACCAGAAGTAAGGGGAAGATTTCAACGAGACCTATGCACCAGTAGTTCGCATGAGCTCAATTCGGACTCTCATGGCTCTGGTAGTTGAGAAAGACATTGAAATACATCAGCTAGATGTGACGACAGCGTTCTTGAACGGCGGCTTGACAGAACAAAACTATATGATGGAGAACCCTGAAAACTTCGAAGAAATACTACACGAGAAACTCTCACAGTTTTGTCAAGCAAGAGGCCAAAAATATGCATGAAAGTATAAAAACAGGAGATAACGTATGTTTGTTGCAAAAATCTATTTACGGCTTGAAACAAGCAGGACGGCAATGGTATTTAAAAATCGATAATAGTATCAAGAAGTCGGGTCTGAAACCATTGAAGGCAGATCCGTGTGTATACCATGCTCGAAGAGGGGAAGACATCATAGTGTTAGCTATTTACGTAGATGATCTATGGCTGGCATCTGGAAACCCAAGGTTAATCGAGGAGATGAAGAAAATGTTATTGAAAATATTCAAGATGAAATACCTCGGCAAAATCCATTATGGACTTGGTATCGAGTTTGTCCAAGACCTAAACGAGGCTATTCATGTCCCAGAAAAAGTATATACAGCACATTCTCAAGCGTTTTGGCATGGAGGACTCGAAACCTATAGCGACGCCACTCGAAGTTGGGTTGAAGCTGAAGAAACGTCAGACATCAAACGCAGCTGAAATGAAAAGATATCCTTTTCAGAGACTGATCGGCTCGTTAATGTAGCTGGCGGTTTCCACTCGACCCGACATTGCATACGCTGTGAATTCGCTTAGCCAATTCAACACGTGCTACAACCACAAACATTGGAAAGCAGCGAAGCGCATCCTGCGATACCTGAAGGGCACACCGTACCATGGGATTTTGTTCCATAAAACGGGCAAACCACTTTAAGGGTTATGCTGACGCTGACTGGGCTAGTTGCGCTGAAGATCGGCGATCCTATTCAGGCTAGGTACTTTTTGAATTTGAAGGAGCAGCGATATCATGGGAAGCCAAGAAGCAGCGGACAGTGGCCTTATCAACTGTAGAAGCAGAATATCTAGCTCTCGGAGAAGCAACCAAAGAATCAATCTACCTTCAGAAGTTTCTCAGCGAACTGAATGTGCCACCCTTGGAATCAGGGACAACTATCTTCAATGATAACCAGGGTGCACAACAGTTGAGCAAACATTCAACGTACCACTCGCGTACAAAACACATGTTCGACATGTCTCGCACACAAAACAGATGTTCGACATCATTTCATTCGCGGATGCGCTGAAGAAAACATTGTTAAATTCCGGTATTTTTATGCCGGTCGATTTTATGCGGTCGATATGCCTGCCGATATATTTACAAAAGGGTTACCAAGAAAGAAGCATGAAGAATTTACCAAGCAACTTGGAGTTCAAATTGACACTCAATTCGAGGGGAAGTGTAAGACGGCGAATTGAAGCTACTCAATTTATATTTTTGAAGACACTAACAACGATGTTATGAATAATATGATTTGTATACATACGACCGTTTTACACAAAAATATATTTTCTGTTCAAGCTTTGACGAATGTTGCACTCTGCTAATCAAGAAAAAAAAAAAAAAAAAAAAAAAAATGCCAGGATCACACCTCCACTCGTTTTATGACATAGCAAAGCGCACACGATTTTTTTTTTCTTCATATTTGCTAAGTTTTTGTTCCAAATATCAATAAATGAACATTAATATGGGATTCAGCAATAAATAATACCCCAAAATCGCATTACATGTGACAATTGAGGAATTTCAAAACTCGATATTTCACAGTTTTAGCACTTCTTGTGCGTGATTGCACCTGCCTACTGCGCACTTGGATATTCGAATGATGAATAAATTTTTCGTGAAAAAATATATAGATTCCGAATCTGCTAAATAATTGGGGGCATCAGTGCTGAAAACCACGTGATGAGAGTCCTAGTGCGCGTGATTGCTGAGCGCGTGACACTCAAAATCCAATTTAACCTTTAAATGCTATATTGAAAGTAAAGGAGAGTCCACCAGAGACCATTTAAAGTTGATAACTTCGAAAATAAAAATTAAATAAATAGGGGAGGGTAGGAGGGCATATTGAAGTGGGAAACCCTGTATACTAGTTTTCATCTAATACAGAAATATTAAACGTTTTTGTTATAATTTGCAGCATTTTACAATATATTTTTAGTGATTGGAATGACAAATCATCCTCAGTTTTGCCCAAGGACCTCACGATACTGTATTGAAACATCTCAAAATTTTCCACGTATGGTTTTTCAAAGGGTCTGTTGGAAAGTTGAAAAATGCAAAATGTTACTCAAAAGTCACAATTTGTTTGTCTCAACTTCCAGACCGGCGATATTGTAATCCAAAGGGCGTTATGGAGTGTGTTCATAAATGTGGGACGAAGGTAAAAAAGGAGGTGGGGTATGATATTACAACTGGTAAGACACCCCCCCCGATCTGTTGCGCTGAGCACCGAGTGGAAATGGGCTGGGACTGTCGATGGGAGGAGGTCAGGAGACCGCGGTCTGCAATCCCGAGGGAGCAACCATCCCCTCACCACGCTGCCAATCGTCATCTGGACAATCCCATCTCATATTCGGGTTGGTGTTTCCGGAAGAGAAGCAAAGAGGTTGTTGGAATGATACGACCCAGAGACCAGAGGGCTGAGTCGTAATGGAAAGGGATGGAACAGAAGTTGGATTTCCTCTTAATAAATAAATATAGTCTTCTATGGCCTCTCGGATCTCACCCAACGTTGCCTATTATGATGGCGTAGGAAGGGAAGACTATGCTAGTTTTACATTACTTTTTAAGCCAACCGGAATGAACCGAAATGGATCACACCTCGAAAAATACTCGTTTGTTGGCAGCCATAATATGCATACCTGATAACACAATGGTTCACTACCAATAAGCTGAAAATTCAGTTTTCTCCACAAAAGTTTGGGCATTGGAGAAAATGCTGCAAAATATTTCACCATGGTTTATTATTTCTGTACTAGAAATACTTCTACGGGGATCACTGGTCTATAGATGGTCATTAAATATCATTAATTTGAATATGACTTCAAGCTCACCACCCTCTGGAAGACGATAAATGAAAAACAATCATTATTATAATAGTATTATTAATACAATTTTTTACTTTAATTGCTTTTGTTGAGATCAAAAATGTTCAGGCGGGGAATCGAACCTCGATCTCGTACGTGACTTCAATTAAGGAAACGATTTACATAGTATGATGTTAACCAGGTATTTCCCTTTATGAAGAGTGAACAAATGAAAGTATAGCATCCTGTAGGGTCTCAATCAATTCAATGGGATGATAGCTATCCAAATCAGCAAAATCCAATAAACTTTCGGACGGTGGACAGAACGATTTTTGATTTTTGGAATCTACGTATCTTGAAACGTATATCAAACCTCATTGAATCATTATTGAAAATAATAGACCAACAGGTATTACAAAATTGATCATATACGAAACTGCGCAATTTACACCACCATTTCAAAACAGAAGTTAGTAAAAACGTTGTATATTTCCACTTTTTTTTTCGTGGAAACAGACAACGTTTTTTCACTAAGTTCCGTTTTGAAATGGGTTTCCAAAACTTCGCCGCGAGTGATTTAGTTCCTACACCACCATTGTTTTTTGGAATAAAACTGAAACCGTTTCATCACTGATCTTACGTAAATTTCCATGAAAAATGACCCGTCACTGGAATTCTAAGGTGAGCAATAACGTTTGTAAACTGTTAAAAACCTGAGGAATTATGTTTTTCAACTTGTAAATTATTGCCACTTCTGGTAAAATCCCACCACCTTATCAAATCCTCGAAATTTCTTTTACGAAGTTCCGGATTCGATATTTTATTTCCTGCATAGTTAACCATAGTTTTTGACGTCAAAGAAAGACAGAAAGGACGAGAATATTAGAATTATGGACATTTCATATTTTTTAGAGAGTATTTTGTAGCTACCTATTATTTTTCTTATTTTTGGGACACCGGATGTGTGTTTGTAAA
Source organism: Adelphocoris suturalis (assembly GCA_030762985.1). Classification (NCBI taxonomy): domain Eukaryota; kingdom Metazoa; phylum Arthropoda; class Insecta; order Hemiptera; family Miridae; genus Adelphocoris; species Adelphocoris suturalis. The sequence goes on along the minus strand of CM061045.1, from coordinate 45,340,600 downwards.
CGATAGATTTACGTTTTCTTTCAAGCTATCAGTCCAAGTTATCGCTATTCATTTCAAAACACAAGGATGTGTTTTCCAGGAGCAATAACGGATACCTAGGTAATCGTAATATCAATCACCCAAATACTGGTGGGTATTTTACAATTTCGTTGATACATTATAAAGTAAATGTTGTTCTTACTTGCTAGAATTAATATCATACACGAATTTAGGTACTACCAATGAAATAAACATTTACTTGCTAGGAACAATAAATGTAAACAAATGAGGTAAAAATTAGATTAGAGTGGTGAAAATGGAAGTACTCATTTGATCAAAATCATAAACAGAACAAGGATAATTAGTTCAGAATTTCGCAGGGTGTTGTTATCAGTGTATAGTTACAGAATAAATTTATAACTATAAAATATAGTTATAATTATAAATTATATTTATTCAAAACGGAAGTTAGTGAAAAACGTTGTCTATTTCCGCGAAAAATAAAGAGTTAGAATGTTAAATTGATTTCGACGGTTAGGCCATCATCAGTAACAAACAATAACTGGTTATTGTTCGTTACTGATGATGGCCTAACCGTCGAAATCGATTTAACATTGTAACTCTTTATTTTTTGTGGAAATAGACAACGTTTTTCACTAACTTCCGTTTTGAAATGGGTTTCCACAACTTCGTCGCGAGTGATTTAGTTCGTTATATTCATTGTTATAGGTATTTAGTTATAAATATAGTTATATGTATATAGTTATAGCATACGTTTATTGTTCTTCACTAAAAGATTTGGACAGTTTTCAATTATTTCATAAAATTCTTCTCCAAGTATTGGTGTTGATTATAGACAAACCTTTTAAGGATTTTCAGTATCAAGAGCTGGTGGTCTGTAAGTTTGTCTTAACAACAACAACATGTTCCAAACAAAAATGTCCCTTCCTTACACAAACATATCATGAACGACAGAATGTCTTCAGAAGCAGGAAGACATGTCATCCTGTTATTTGCAGGTGGACCAGAGTATACCTGCAGATCCAGATCCCGCATCTATGGATGGTATGAGCTGGAATGCTTATTTGGATAAGGTGTTCCAAACTCCTGATTCAAGCTTCAGGTTGGGAGTAAGTTCTTCTTGTGGTATGCCTTCATTTATTTACACTGTGGAAATTGATTTTCGACGTGACCCTAGTTCCCCTAAAATAATTGACAGCGTACCTACCTATTTCATTTATGCAATTCATGTTTGGTTCACGCGAATAAACTTCTGAAATGCACAACTTCTGGGCACGGAAGGGACCTGCCTGTTTGGGAAATGTTGGTTTCAAGATACCCTCTGTACACCAGCTCTTGCTGCTGTAAAGATTTGTCCGTAATCAACACCAATGAAGAAGACTTTTATGAAATAACTGAAAACTGCGGTTATGATTCTAAGAGAGGAAGATTAATTTAATGCTGCAAATATATATATATATATATATAGAAATATATATATATATATATATTGATTTCAATGATCTTCGCAAAATTATGGACGGATCTTCATCGTTGTTTGACCAACGTGTTTGATCACATGTTTAATTCTATTTTTACCACTCTAATCTAATTTTACCACATTTGTCTACATTTATTGTTCTTGATATGTAGGTACATGTTCATTGCATAATACCTAAATAATTCCCAAAGAAGAATACAATTTTGATTTATTTTAACGCATCAACACAATAGTAAAATACAAGCATTTGGATGATTATATACTATACACCGGTCAAAATAGACAATAAATCAACAAAGCATGACGTACCTATCTCCAATTTTTTAGTATGTTGTTTAGACCCATTGGGGTAGTGTGTATGTTTGCCACTCTTTAAAATTTATGAAAAAAGCGTAACACACTAAAAACCGCGAAATTTTGGGACCTTTTTTTATTAGTTTTTGCTCTATATCTCCTGAACTATGCGTTTTTCGACGAGGGCAACTATATACTTAGGTCCAATTGTAGTTCTTCCAGTCAATAAGTTACTAAATTACAGCACTTTGAAAACACGCCATTTTTTCCAAAAAGTGAAAATTTTGATATTGGACTTTCTTTTGACCGAAATTGCGGCTAAACCATTAACCAAGGAGTAGAAATCATAAAATAGAAGTTGTAAGCGATTCGATTAGATTCGAATCAAGCGCAAACCGGAGTCCGTAGGCTTTGCAATTTTCTCGAAATCCTTAAAACCCAATATACGGTAAAATCGCATTTTTCGAGGAATGCTCCAAAACCTTTCCTATCTTTTGTTTGTTGGTGTGGTAATTAAAAAGGCATGCAATCATTTAAATAACGGTGAAATGTGTTTCAATATAAACATAATTCATAAAAATGACAGTAATCAAATGAATAATTCATATAACCCTAACTGAATCACTGCGATGCCACACGACCTGATGGTATGGTGGGGAGAAGACAAAGTGGACCTAGTTGGTCCTTATGATACGAGAGAGAAGGCTGCACGAGGGGAACCAAGGGAACACCTGCCGAACTAAGAACACTATGCACAACAATGAACTGCTACGAACCTAAGGGCCCTAGCCACTCCACTAGATACCGTTTCTGCTCGCATTAGCTCGTTGACCAATGACATTGATACCTATCTACCTACAATTTATTCATCTTGGATTTCTTCCTAATTTAAATTTGCATATATTTCTACTTATATACATATACATTTATATACATAAATGAATGAATGTACCTATGTGTGTGTGCGTAAATTTGTTAGGCAGCCAATTTCAAAAGGGCACTGTCAATCTCGGAAAGTTAGATCTTTAAACTCAGCAATCATATAACCCCATTCATAACACAAAACCATTACTAATTATTTACAGTACATATCAGAAGCCTGAGCGATTTTTGTGAAAACGGTGTTCACTAGGTCCGGGATATGGCCTTTTTAAGAGCGCTCTAGCGGCAAAACGGTCTCACAGAAAAATGTTTTCTACCAAAAACGTATAATATTTTATATATACTTTAATTTTATACAGAGTGGTGTTGGCAGAAAAATCGTCTTATCTGAGATATAGGTCAAAAACTGAAACAAGTGCACAAAAAAAAAAAAAAAAAAATCCGGGAATAATTTTTTGCCAGAAAACTTCAAATTTGTGTTAAGTGACCCAAAACATGAAGGGAGAAGCAAATCAAAGCAATGGCAAAACTTCCCTCATACCCCCCCCCCCCCCCCCTCCTTTTTCTAGAACTTCTAGAATTTGCCTGGCCTAAGATGATATCTTTTGCCGTTGAGCCACATCGTTATTCTCATCCCCAGTGAATCCACGTATTTTTTGAGGAAACTCTTCTTTTCTTTTGACTTTCCTCAGGTACTTAACCAAAAGGGTGAAGGGAAATTGTTGCGATCATCCTGATAATCAATTTTTGAAACTCATGCTAGGATGGGTATTTTGTTCAACCTGAACCCATATCTATACGTTTCATGAAAATGTATTTATGTGTTTGTTTGTGTGTCTTAGCTCAGGAATTTTGATGAAATTTACAAGAGTTACTCTTATTTTGGGTATGAATGATATCTCATACCCCTCATACATGAGAAAATAATCTGAGGGTGGCAATTAGTAGACCACCTTAAAAAATAATTGAAAATGCCGTTTTTTTGCACATTTTTGGTCTTTCCTTCAAAATGGCTCAAAGGATTTCGATGAAAATCACAGATGTTACTTCATAGGGATAATAACCATCATCCAATACCTCTCACGCGCAGAAATTATTCTAGGAACGGTAATGATACGAAGAATTGACTGAAAAACTTTGTTTTTAGCACTTTTTTTAGTCATTATTCCAAGATAAGACCCGTCATCGCAATAGCATCCATCTATAATGACTACAAGTAACAAAAGTAGTGTGAAGCCTCACACCAGATGATTTTTTTTTTTTTTTTTTTTTTTTTTAACAATGGTTTATTGTAGAAAATAATGAACCCAGATGGAGTACATACCTACTAATCTTTTCCTCGTACTTTTTGCCAAAAGATGAAGTTACATGCTCCATTCTATATTGTTCGTGTATAACTTTGAAGTTCTAGAACACTGAATTTGTAATCAATATTCGAAATTTTATTACAAACATTTTACTAAACACATATCCTGAGTAGCGTACCATTTACAATCCTGTATTTGAAAACAACGCTTGTTCAGCAAAAGTGTTTTTATTTACTCACTAAAATAACGGCGTAGATTGAAACTTCTGTCAGTATTTCGGTTGCATTATTCATTGAAAACCAACCCATTGCAATAGGTAGATCAACATATTCTAGGAGCTATACTTTTTGAAACATTAGTGATCGAAATATGTTTTGATATACCCAGAATTTTTCACTCCCGCCACTAATATGAGATGAAATATGAGAATGAACGAGGTACTTCCAAAAAATGTGCTCTAAGAAAAATATTTAGCTCATCATTGTATGAGATTGAGTATGAATTTCATATGAGAATTTCATATGAGAATTTTCGTATGAGAATTTCATACCAAGTTATAGTTTTCAAATTATCGATTTCAGTCAAAGTAATTTACTCAGTAATCAATCAAAGTAATTTAAATTTTTCTAAGGAATCGTTTATAAATAAAAGCCATCGTAAAATTTATTTTGATCAAGAGTTATTATTCTGATGGAAATGCGCTTATCATCTCATGATTATTGGGCTGGAACTCTTGTTTATGATTGATTAGAGAGGAATGTTTTTTTTTTTTTTTTTTTTTTAATACAGAAGATGTTCAAATCATATCTTGCAAAACCATTAAGAATGTGGATTGCGAGGACAGGGCACTCAGTAAGTACCGACGACATTTCGGGAATAAAATAATCATGACCAGTGAAATACTGAATGATCAAGGCGATTCTAGCTTCCAGACATCTAGCCTCATTGTTATTTTCCTATATAGGTAACAATAACATCGTATCTTATCACACTTAATTACCGAATCTACTAATTTTTTGCTAAGTACTAGACATGATTGAACCAATGACAAAAGGTGGGAGGACTTGTCAGTGGAAAACATAATTGTTTCAATGCAATAAAAATATGTTATCAATAAGACTACGAATGATGCGAATTTATTTGTACCTATAATGTTACATTCGGCTATTTTATTGATGTAGCTTTTATCACAACTATACAAAACGCCAACTATCCGGAAATATTTTACTTTCTATCTGCATTATTTTAACCTCTGCATTTTATCATGTGCAAACTTGCATATCACCTAAACTAGCTCATGATTCGGAAGTTTATGCAAAGTCAATATTGAAAGTATGTTATATCGATATTTGGAAAGGCATAAGAGCGAACAATGGGTTGGTGTGATGATCCTTTATGAATATGGCCCGTAATGAGCCAGATAGTGGGAGCTCTGGGGAACCTTTTGCTCAAGCCCTTATCGAGAGTAACCCATGAGATTAAGCTACCGTAACGATCCTTACTTTGAGCGATCGTGTTTGTTAGTTTATCCAAGTTTAGAGAGATGAGATGTACCATCTCCTTAGAGCTCCCTTAAGCAAAGCGTCAAGACATGCTAATGAACCCTTTCGAGATATCTTGCTCGCTTGAAATTGGAACATCTCACGGAGGTTATATTGCATTGGTAAGGGGAGAAAAACTATTCATAGTAAACGCACAAATAAATAAATCATTACCTAGTAAAGATTTTATTTGTCAGATTTTAGAGAGGTAAATCTATCGATTTCCATTTTTTAGCAGGCACACGATTTTTATTACTGAAGATAATAATGATCCTTTGTTCGAAAAATAAATTTTGGTAGGAAAATTCAATAGATTTTGGATCTCGGCCAATTTGAGTTGTTACCATTATCTTACTAACGGTTTAATGACAGTGAGGAAATACATCAGAATAATTTCCTCACCAGGATATCACTTCATGAAGCTTTTCTTTTCTTTTTTTTCCCCCATTTTATTTCTTCGGTATACTATCATTAGAGGAAAAAAAAACCATCAAGGCATCATCATTAACTCTTTGCTTCTTTTGTTATTTTATATTTGGTGTTATGTAACCAATACTGCTGTCTTTATTCGCTTGATCCTCTAGTATTGTTACAATTACTAAGGTTCATTATTTAAAATAATAAACCAAAGAAACGAGTTGATAAAGGCTTGGGAGCTGATGCACGACAGTTTTTATTTTATATTGAACGGTTTTTGAAAAACCATACCTATCCTTCATCGCAATAATTATGAGTTAAGAGTTAACCTGATATTGAAGAAAGAAGCACAGGAGGGTGGGGGGGGGGGGTGTAAAGTGCACTTCACTACCTACACCTGAGTCTTTGGTAACAAATGCTCAACATAGAATAAATGGCGAGGGAGGCTTTGAATGGATACGTCAAGTCTTCGAAGATTCCCATGATTTGTTTTTCCTGAATTATTGCAATGGTGAATTGTTTGTTCAGATTAATTTCGAATATTTTGTGATGTCTTCTTTCAAGATAGTACAACTTCATCCAATAATCTAATGATCGTTACTGTCCTCTGTAAATGATGAATTGTGTGTTCTATGATCAGGTTTTTGTGGAACTGTTTGTTCAAGAGAAATGAACAGCTGATCATAAAATGGCTGATCACCTCATTGTATTTTTAAGGCCACTCATAGATTTTTGAGATCATGCAGGCCTTGATTTCCTCCTGCCCACATTCTTCTCTGTTTCGTGCTACAGCGTACGATGTTGACTCGAAATGAAGAAATGCAGTTGACTGAAAAATGAACAAAAATTGTATCCTGTATGCAAAGGTGTATCCGGTACACACACTAAATATATGGTGCGAGGTCTCAAACGACTTTCCATTTCACTATATAAATTTTGTATGAAAACTAAGCAATTGCAAAAGCATTTAAGGTATTTTCCCGAGCATCAGGGATATTGCTATCTATATAATGTTTGTGGCTACAAAAGGAATAAGTTGTGAAAATGAGCCTCCTAATTTGCATCTCTAACAATCCAGTAAAATTTTCTTTTTGAGAAATCTGCTGAGTAGCTGGAATTTGTTTATAGTGTGTACCGTGAATAAATTTTAAATCTCCCGCCACGTTTGAATTTGCGCGGTATGAGTTTGGCCTCTACAACTGCCTTCCAAAGTGGACTCAGCAATCGACAGTTCCACCGAAATTATACTTAATATAATTAAAATTATTATTATTATTAATATTGTTCAAATGAACGGAGACTGTATTTAGTAGGTAAAGGAAAATTTTCCCAACACGTGGAAAATTTTCTCACCTGAGAGCTGCTGCCGCCTACAGGACTAACGACACAACTTCTCGTTTTCTTTGTCTTCTCGCCTGTGCTCCGCTCTGGTCGTACGCCGTATCGTCCCTTCCGATTTGAACGTGGTACACATATCCCCCCTTTAATTTTGAATGGTTTTAACCCTCCAAGGTCACACCTTATTTTTTGTGACACGGTAGACACTCTGGGGTCAAAATTGACCCCAAATGTATTTTAATTTATATATTATACTCAATGAATAGTTTCACAATAACTAACTATTTAAAAAAATCAAAAATTAACCTACCTACGCAAAGAAACAAGAAATAGAATTGAATATGTTAGAATTGAATGTTTTATTCGTGGTTTCTTGAAACCATTGTTAGTAAAATGTTCAAAAATCAAAATTTTGGGCATATGAATATTAAAAATTCAGTTCTGAAGATACACAATAATTAAAAGCAAATTATCAAAGCTGACTATCTGTCGAATAGTCAGAAAAAACTGTAACTTTGTAAGTTAAATAGTAAAGTTTTCACGATACCTTAAACTTACCCCATTTTTCACATCTCTTCCTTTTTTCTAACCTAAACTGATACGCTGTTTTTATTCCGCATTCATTTTTTTATCATCTCATTTTATTAATTTTTATGACAAAATAATTAAAGGTATTGCAGGATTATATTTAAGCAATAGGTACACATAAAAAAACGAAATATGAATGTATTTTTAAAAGTTGTTTTTAAAAACATGACGGAATTATTAGGTAGGTAGTATCATTATTTGTTATAAGTAATTGCATTTTTCACAGGTCGTTTCGGTATGACTGTGCACTTCACACACGAGACGGTTGCACTCTGTGCACGACCGACTCGACTTTTTATCGTTAGATCTTGGGCAAATGTAGCATCGCCCACGTACAACTTGTTCAGCAGGTCTCGAGGACCCCTGATCCCCTGCCTGGGGATGTACCCTGGCTCTTCAGGGTGCATAAAATGCAAAACCCAACCCATTTTTTGAACCAAAATATACCCTGACCTATGATAGCCCATCAACTAGACACATTTATCCAGTTGAGAATCTTCACCTGAGTCACCTAGTAGGAGTGGACGAGAAAAAGAAATACCTACTGAGTACCAGATTTTAAAAATACTTATTTTCTACGAGAAAATTAAGTGAATTATGATATTATCTGACTTCCCTTGTGAGGAAATCCAAAATACACACTGGGGTCAATGGCTACCCCAACAGAACAAAAATAGGAACGCAGAAGACACACTGGGGTCAAAAGTGTCCCACAAGAGATTCACAACCCTCTGGCGCGAGGTCACAACGTATACTGCCAGATGTTATCACTTCCTCGCCTAGCCAATGCTACCAAGCAAATTTACAAAATATCCCTTTTGGCTAAAAAAAAATTGTAAAGCCTAAAAATCATACGAAATATATTCGGTGGGGTCAATTTTGACCCCAGAGTGACCTCGAAGGGTTAATAACCAGTTTAGTTGCCGTAAAAGCAAGTCTCTCTTACCGCTGTCTCCACGATCTTCAGACTTCAGAGAACCTCGAGTTCTGGTGGAACAACTTCGCCTCTTGGGTAAGCACTGTCCACCATACCCTGGGCCGTTCTCCTCACGTTTGTTTCCTTCAAGAATCCAACCATTCCGTTTATTCTGTAGCAGATCCGCCAAAGTCATCAAGGACCAAGACTTTTGCCTGGTGGAAAACATTCTTCGGAGAAATTCACTGCATTACCGCCCTCGATAGTCTACTCTACATCGAAAATTCTACGTGTGGCGAATCCACTACCGTACCGGTATGTCCGGCAATTTAGACTTGATCAGACGTCAAAATACTTATGTGGGAACGTGCAAAGAATAAGAATATTTCGTTTATTTTATCAGTTTTAGGTACCTACCTACAGACTGGTTATCTCTCGGAATTGGAAGCCTGAACCTGTCCTCCCCTTCCTCACCAACAGTTCTTACCTACTGCATAGTGTAACGCGTAAAATAGAATATATTGTTGAGTATTTCCACGGCCGACGGAATTTAAGTAAGTGTCAGCGTTACACTTTACCACGAACTAGTGATTTTGTACACTACCTAGGTAACTTCTCGAACCTAGGTAATCTTCTCAAACTTTATCACGAATTGATACAGTCGGTAGTGTCATAAATGATTTCGAGTAGGCCTTTGGTAATGAACAAACTAATTCATAAATTATTGGAGAACATGCTGGCCATTTTCAACGGTTCCGCCGTTGCATTGTTGAATATTCAACGCATTCATATTCAATGCATTGTTGAGTCCACGGAAATTGTGGGACAAACTAAAGGAATCGATTTTAGAGCTCATTTCTGATCTAAAGTTTACTCCTGGAGATTTCAATTGAAACGCTTTGTTTTCATGTTATTCTAATTTTAAGATTTTTTCATGTTGTGCACCTTATGACATTAAACCCCCCCCTAGAATCACAGTAAACTCTAAACTAAGAACGCCTTGGAAAAACCATTAAATTTCCTATAACCATGATATAAAGTAAAGTTGTTTTAGTTAGTTTTAATAGGATAAAAAAAGGCCAAAGACAAAATTAGGGAAAATATTTAAAATCGAAGTTTTTTCACCCGTTTTTCTGCTACCGGTTTGGGGATTTTTCGGCGTGCACTCTTTGGAAAAAACAATCTCAAACTATCAGCTTTTGAACGGTATCGTCAATTTTACTTTTACTTTGATATTTGGGGGAGAAAAGTATGTTCGTATGTTGAAAAACATGGTTTTTTCTACGACATTAGTGAAACCCCCTATGAAAATGCGAGTTTGAGGCAGGTTTCTACGTATTTTTTCACGCTGAATTGAATGGTAACACTTGCAGATCTCCCCAACTCCGTTATTACCGAGTTTTACACTTAAGCTCACAAATTTTCAGTTTATTTTTAAGCTCAATTTAATGTGTTTTTAAGGGTAAAACTAGTTTCTTACTCGGTTATAACGGAGTTGGGGAGATTTGCAAGGAGGATTTTTTTTGGTTACCATTCGATTCAGTGTGAGAAAATACGTAGAAACCGGCCCCAAACTCGGATTTTCATAGATGCTTTTTTTTTCAATAAAACCCTTGATTTCGTGGAAAAAATCTCGCTTTTCAACACGAGAACATAATTTTCTCCCCCAATTAGCAAAATAAAATTTAAATTGGCTATACCGTTCAAAATCTGATAGGTAGTATGAGGAAGTTTATTCCGAGGAGTGCACGCCGAAAAATTCCCAAACCGGTAGCATGAAAACGGGAGAAAAAACGTCGATTTAAAATATTTTTTCTAATTCTGTGCTTTGGCCTTTTTTTTACCTACTTAAACTCACTTAAACAAATTCACATTATATCAGCGTTATAGAAAATTTAACGGTATTTTCAAAAGTGTTCTTAGTTTTGAGTTTACTGTGATTCTAAAGGGAGTTATGGATGTTTTAATGTCATAAAACACGAAAAAATATTAAAAATTGAATAACTTGAAAACAAAGCGTTTAAAAAGAAATCTTTGAGCAACTTTCGGCCAGAAATGAGCTCTAAAATTTATTCCTTGAGTTTTTTCGATAATTTCTGTAGACACCCTGTATAAATCAGTATATATTCATGATTTGGAAAAAAAAAATCAATGAAGAAGGCTCATAAACATATTCCACGGTTTAGAGAAGTTCCGGAATGAGATGTACTTCACAGCAAATTATGACTTTCACAATAGAAATTTCTATGGTGCGATTCCCCTTATCCGTTGATCAGGGCTTGGCCTGCTGAGAAGTTGTAGTACTCGTTCGAAAAATGTGAAAGAAACCTGCCCTCTCAGACTTGGAGTGGAGCTGGCGTTGATTACATCTCATTACAGGAAATCAAAAGTTTAAAGTTCTGTAGAAGCTGGGTTTAAGGGATTAGAGAGAGGTTTGCAGATTAACTTTCTGTAAAGGGCAATAAAAGAAAAAAGTGAATGAGTAGCATTGATAGGGAGAGTGGTAGGGGGCAGAACTCAGGCTGTTCGCTCGTCGATATCTCTTTGAAGAGATTCGTGAAGGAGTATTTTCTACACGAGTTCTAACTCATGGAAGTTAATGAACAAAAGGAGGGAGTAGAGTCCTCAATTGTCCGAACGGCAGTATAAGATCGACGACAATGTAACAGCGATTGCAAGAGTGTCACCGCTTTTCGAACCACCTCTTAGTCTTTGAATCTGACCACCCATTCCACCCTGTTTCTTTCTTTTGTCTGTTTAATATGGATCTGACGATTCGTGATAAAAAGGAATCGAGATGCGTTATCCAGTTAACAGGTGTTAAATCATCCCCACAGGTCGGCTGTGATCGTTTTTCCAAGACGATAATATTTTAAAATTTGTAAATCCTCGTCCGTCTTTGTGAAGGGTACGTTCCCATTTCTTCCTTTCCCATCTGCCTTTTTTCATTTCCCCTACTATCTCTGTATCGATCGGTGGATACAGAGGAGTAGCAGGGGATCTGTTCCCTCTGTCAATCGAGTTCTGCCTCAAGGGACCCCTCTCCTCACTCCACTATACAGTACTGTCACTGCTTCTGAACTCTTCGGGACATTATGTTTCCACCGGACAATTCGACTTCATTGATGTTCCTTCCTTTTCATTGCCCCCTAACCCCTTGTGCCGTAGGGATTTTCAGGCTCTAAACTTCTTCCTTCATTTTTCCTCGCGTCAGTAACATGCAATAAACCCAAGAAATATGTATCGCTTAAGTTGTGTACATACTTCAAGGTCATTTCAATAACGATTATGTCATAAATGTGTTCAAAACCATCCGGACTGGCTGAATCCGTACCTATTTTCATACACTATCATTACCATATTCTTTTTCATGTTGAATGTTCAATTCATTATTATTTGATAGATACTCCTGTACATCACGATGGGTCTGTACAGTGTAGCACAGGTGCGGTCTAAATTTTGTTGAAAGTGGCTGTGAAAGGCTACTACGCAACCCTTCGGGAACGCGGACGGAGAACTGTACAATCGTTCAAGAAAAGTACCTTTCAACTACAGTGAGAGGATTCAACATCGGAGAGATACCTACAATACCAAGCATTATAAGCTGTTTGGATCTCCTAAGGTGTTTGGATTATCAAGCGGGGATTCCATAAGCTCTACTGTCTACTGGAATACAAATCCATATTTTACTTTGCTTACTTGACCAAAAGGGCCAACTCGGCCATAACGGTTCTGTTGGCCTGAAAAAAAGGGTTAGGCACATAGCTCATAGCTTCCTCGCATTTGTATGCAGTAAAATCAGTGAATCATTCGCGGGTGTGCAAAGACTTCCAGTAGTCGGGAGCAATGATGTTCATTAGTGGTCATCGACAGTCTAAACCGTTCAATCCCGGAACATTTTTCCGAAGTAGGACGTATTTTGCAATAATGTAATTGGGCATACCCGTTGATAAATTAATTATTTAGGCCTTAGAAAAATTAAATTGATAGATTTAACGTTTTCACATGCGCAGAATATGAATTATGATTTGAGAGCTATGGAACCGACACAAGAACATCTACTGCATAATCCGTACATTTCGGGAAAAAATCCTACAAATCTGAAAGAAATTGTAGAAACTAAGCTCGTTAGTACACAGGTTGACATGAAACCAGAACAGTTTAAATATAAAATATAACCTAGTAGGAATTTAAATGTGGGCGTTTTTTATGTTATTGTATTCTTTTATTCTAAATATGAAAATAATGCTTCTACCTCCAGGGTGGACTTTAAAGCCAAAGTTCTAAAATTCAAACAGGGTTTCATCCAGCCAAAACCACCTATATAGGTACATTGGAGTGAAACAATTGGGCTAGGTGTAAAACCAAAAAGCCTGTGTACTTTTTAGCCAATTATCCTGGTTTTTGGATAGTCCTTAAAAATGGATTGAGGGATTTTGATGAAATCTACATGGGTATCACAGGAGAGGTACAAACATTATTCGGTGCCATTAGTCTCTTAAAATCTGATTTCAGAGACAAAAAACCTGATTTTTAGTTATTGTTTTTAGTTTCCTAAGGCAGATTGAATCTCGTTTAAAAAAGTTCCAGTCAAGCGGCATGATCGTATGAGTGAATTTTCGTTTGGTCACCATATTTTTAGCTTGTTTTAAATCATTTTTCTTAGCAAATATTAACGGAATTTCAGTTTGATTTTCAGTTAATTATGTTTATAAAATTTTTAATTTTTATTCCATCGTTGATAAACTTTTTTCAACTAAAATTCTACTAAAAAGTAGATATATATATATATATATATATATATATATATATATATATATATATATATATATATATATACATATTTGAATATAAAAATAAAAAAATAAAAATAAAGATTTTTAGCCGTTTTTAGCTATTTTTAGTGTTTTTTGAGCACATGTTTACATGTTGAGCAATTTAACCTTTTAAGGACCGATGACGAGTATACATGGAGCTCGCAAACGCTGGAGAAGTGCAGAAGAACTTATTGGGTTTTATGACGGCGCAGCAACCCATTTTCACTGAGATATTTACCGAAATATTTACACACACATCACAAACAGTACATTAAACGCCTCCTTTCCCCAACAACTTCTGAACCACAATCACCAATGCTACATCAGACCACTATCCCGCACAAAAATGTCGAAATAAATGTTTTGTATACTCGTACTCTACCTTATGTGCAAATGAAATAAATTGACGGAAATAATAAAGCATGATACATTCGGATAACGGAAAAGGAGAAACTAGGTAGCCATTACAGATGAGAACATTACTGGTTTATTCAATCATTTCGTCACAACTCAAAAGTCATCAGCCCAATCATGGTTACCAACATTCAAATATAAAATAAATAAATAATATATGACATTTCCCTCCTTAGTGAACTTCTAAGCAAATATACGTTGATGGATCTTCTTCAGCCATGATAGCATTACAGTCAACATATAAAATCGTACAGAATCCGTCATTTTACTAAATGCCTAGGCAAACTGTCAAATATTTGTTTCTGTTGGAAGAGAACACACATTTGACAGATTGCCTAGGCATTCAGTAAAATCACGGATTACTCGTCACGGATCACGGATTTAGTCGCTTAACTAAATGATTGGCAGGGGTCCGCCAAATTGTAAAACGAGTGAGGTCGTGAATATCTAGTGCTTAATAGGACTTTAATTTATTTTCCATGTTTTAGAATAATTTTAGCCTCAGGCTCAAAGCAACGGGGTTTTTTTTTTTTTTTTTTTTTTTTTTTTTTTTTCTTTACAAGGTCATCGACGAGCGTTACAATATTTTTGTTTCTGTGCAGTGCTTGCATTATTTCTCAGTCGACAAACCTTCACCGAAATAGTGTACGAAATGTTTTTCGTCAATTCTGACATCTCGCTATCGACTTGGAACCGGTCACAATTAACGGCGTCGTATCAACATCAACAAAGGACAAGCCGATAAAGAGAGCCACCTTACCGAAGATGATGTCCCTTTGGACAAGAGTGTCTCGATTCGAGAGGCAGCTGCATTTTTTTCCCAGTTCGATAGTCAAGGTATGGTGAAATGCAACTGCAAGGCCTCAGCGAAAAAATGTTCGTCCAGCAGGTGTTCCTGTCTAAAGAAAAAAATCAAGTGCTCATCTCGCTGCCACGGAAGCTCTCCATGTGAAAATAAGTAATAGGACCCTGACTCTGACTTCTTGACGATCTCCGTCAAATTTTGTATTAATAATATTGTATTACAATATTGTATATTGTGTATTATAATCACATTAATCACAAGAATATGGTTTGACATCCCTATGAGTCCTCATGTGAGTTTTCAGGTGGCTAGTCTGTGCAGCTCTATAATCACATTGATCACAAGAATATGGTTTGACAATTTGCCGGACCCCTGTCCGTCATTTAGTTAAACGCCTAGTCATTTTACTAAATGCCAAGGCAATCTGTGAAATGTGTGTTTTCTTCCAATAAAAACGAATGTTTGACAGTTTGCCTAGGCATTTAGTAAAATGACGGATTTGACAAAATGACTGCGACATATATATATATATATATATATATATATATATCAGAGGCAGGCGGTATTTAATGCTCGACATATCATTGAAAGAGTATTCTACTGATCCAAAATCTCCTATTCCTTCCACGAAATGAATGAGGTGCAAGAATGCAATGATCCAATAGTGACAAAACTAATGAGATAATATAGCCTAACGAAACTTCGGAGATCACAATCATAAATATGCATGAACTTTCCCATTAATTGAAACGCCAAGGAACAGCGTTCATGCCTAACAGGGAAATTAGATCGTTAACTCTGGAAGCAGCTATTTGTGCCTGTCTCAATTGATGGAATAATATTCAGTTTATAGTCAAATAAGGAGTAGGTATAGCTCAACTGATTATAGTGTTTTGGCAGGCATTGCAAAGATGGTATATTCAAATATCTTACCGGTCGATTCCGTTATGGTATACTACTACTCTGATTATTCTAAAGAGCATCATAAATACAACTTAAGTCGACAAATTATTCAAACTCAATCAAGTCATTTATGTGTATCATGTTTGGACTATTTCAATTATTGCATTGTGCCTCGACATGATAAACTTTTTATATTATTATTATTAACTAAATTTTTAGCTTTGATGCATTCTCTAGTATATATATATATATATATATATATATATATATATATATATATATATATATAGAGAGAGAGAGAGAGAGAGAGAGAGAGAGAGAGCTGACGACACCGATACGGCGAAATATTCTCAATTTTGTAAGTGATACTTATTTGTTTCCTATATTTTCCGACCATCTGTAATACCTCAAAATAATATTGCACGAGAGTATTTTCATCCTTCACCAAAACTATATATATATATATATATATATATATATATATATATATATATATATATATATATATATACAAAACATTAAGCGAAAGATAACTACTAGGATAACTACTTGTTAGGAAAATTAAAATAATTAATCGGTTGTTCGATTCCCGTAATCAGAATGAAGCCTCCTCCGAGGTTTTCCACCGGCCGGTTTTAGATGTTGTTGCTGTTGAGATGTTGGTTGTCGTTACTGTGCGTCTCGGAGAAGGAGGAAGGGTTTAGGGTTTGTGAGTAAAGAAAATAGAGTTGAGGCTTGGAGGGCGTAAAGCCCCCAAAATCCAAATTCGAGCATGCTCAGCAAGGTGTTATTGCATCTCAGATTCAACTGATAGCTTCTTCAGTACTCGCACCCTGAAACAGTTATTGAAATGCAGACCATGTTCAGCCACATGCTCGCTGACCGGTTAATCGGCCCCACCTCTAACGGCATGTCGGTGGCCATTAACTCTCAAGTTCAGCTGCGTTGCCTTTCCCACATAAAAAGCGTCACATTGTGTGCACAACAGCTCATATACGCACATATGACTTTGAAAATGAGCCGTTCCCACCACCTTGTAAGTATTTGGCGTGTTGGTTTAAGAATACTCCACTCCAGTAATAGTGATTCCACAAAGTTAATAGCGAGGACGATTACATGCTCTAACCCACGAGACGGTTTCGGAAGACTCCTATGCGTTTTCCGAGAGAGCACATTACCCAGGTTAATCGGTCTTCTATTCGCTCGGCTGAACTGTTCAGGAAAAACCTCCGACGTCTGATGGCTGGAAAAAAATAATCGAGTAGAGCTCTCGCAAGATCTTATTTGTACGTTGCACTCCCCCCGGAAAAAAGGTGATGACCAAGAATTGACCCCTTCTGTCGTTCCCTTGATATTGCAGCTCGTATGAGACATTCGCCGGAATAATTGTGTTCCTTAACAGATTCTGTGGGTATCCACGTTCCGTCAGTCTCGTTCGCAATGAGGCCAAATATCTATCTAAATCCTCGCGTTCACTACAAATTCGATGTCCCCTAATGGAGAGTGAATGTGGGATCGCCTTCTTAGTGTGGGGTGGGTGGCAGCTCTCGTAATGTAAATACATGAGAGCATTTGTGGGTTTAATATGAATTTTTGTTGAAAAGTCTCCACCGCACAATCTTATCTATATGTCCAGGAAGGTTATGGTCGACTCTGAAATCTCATGAGTAAACGTCAGTGGTGAAGCTAGACTCATACCATTCAAAAAGATGTCTAACGCTTCTTGGCCATGTTGCCACTCCAGGAATACATCGTTCAAAAAACGCTCCCATAACAACGGTTTTCTAGGTTGTGTTGCCAAAAACTGCTGCTCTACCCTTGAAATGAATAAAGTGGCATAAGAAAGGGGCGAAACAGGTTTCCATCGCCATGCCCTGAATTCGTAGACAAACATTGTCCCAGTACTTTAAATAATTGTGGGTCAATGCATAATAAGCCAAAGCTTGGAGGAACTCAGTTGAAGCTTAAGACACACTAGTACGAAGGTCCAGGATGCATAAAGGCTGACAACATCAATTGTCACAAGAAGTAGAGGGTGCTCGCTCTCTGCATGTAGAGGCGTGAATCTAAGAACACCCAGTCAATTTTAATTGTCTCTAAGGAAAGATGGTTGTGCAGCCGCAATCTGCTGAAGATATGAAGAGAGCCGCTCAGTTAGGGAGTCGTAACTGGATACAATAGGTCTTCCGGGAGGCAAGACACTCGGCAGTTGGTAGGGTATCTTGGGCAGAAGATAAAAGGCGAATACTAGGGATGAATCTGGTACCATGAGTTGTCTCTCATCCAATATCAATCCCTCAAAATTAGTTCCACGACGCAGCCCAAGAAGAGCTCGTAGCTCGGTCTGATATCTGCCTGTCGGGTCGCCATTCAGTCTTCTGTAAGTCTCTGCATCGCCAAGTAGCCGTGTGGCCTCACGGTTATAGTCCGCAGAGTTCATAATAATCATGGTAGATCCCTTGTCCGCGTTCATGATCATAGTGCTACTGTCTGTCTGCAGTGCCTTGATTGCCCCAAAAATCCTGTAACGTTAGGTTCACTCAAGGTTGGGGGCAGACAAAAAATCAGCGTCGGAAGTTTTAAACAGCAGTGACTCAATAAACCTCTCCAGGGAGTGCGATCTGGACAGGAAACCGGCGGCACATCAATGGATTCACGAAATGGTTTCAGAGCTGCATGTATTTAACTTGAGGTTGTCGAGGGGTTTTGTCCCTTAGCGTACTCCAGTAGTACTGCCAGCTTCTAACAAAGGCTTGGATATCTTCGTGTAAGGCCGTGTGTTGAACTTTAGAGAGGGTGAAAAAGAGAGTCCTTTCCTTAATAAAGCTCGTTCTCTCACACTCAAACTCCTAGTAGATAAGTTGCATATTTCGGGAGTAACGGGTCGCTTAATATCCATGTGTGCATGAATTCCATTCCTCCCCCCTCATGTCACCTCACCATCAGCAACACGCTTATCATCGGCATTTCAAAAAAGATCATTTCGACCGACAAAGCCCGGGGGAGGTCCTCGGTGATTGTCAAATGTTGTAGGCGACCCCAAGAAAGGTAACATAGTGGCGGATCTCTCAAACATAGTCAGGTTGATTGGCAATAATACCCCTCCTCTAAGGTAACTGGTGAACAGAGCCGACAATTTCCTATTATTCTGGCTAACTTTGATTTTGAAATCTCTATTAATAGTATTTATCAACCTGGACACTCGGTCCCGCTGGCGAGGAACCAACCGAGTATGCGAATCAGGGGGGTCAGTTTTTCAACCACCCATTGAGTTCTCAAGTGGCTATATAAACTTCTAGTAACCTCTGTTGGATTAATAGATAATTAAAAAAACCAAAAATTGTGATTTCTTTTCTAATGATTGGTAACATCGCCGACTAAGGAAGCTTGAGTGTTAGTCACTAAGGTGCAATACCCATTGACAGGCAGGAAGATGAACAGGTAAAATGATTTGAGTACTGTGCAATACGGCGAGCAGTAGAATAAAGTTGATTGAGAAAATACTCACGTGGTCTATATTGCTTTGATCCTAAATTGATATGATTTGAAATATACGAAATAAATAAAACATACCTAAACTAAAAGTATAAAACAAAGAAAAATTTTGAAGAAGTAAAAAGTTAGGATGCAATAAAAAACTAAGGAAGGGGGGGTAAAGGGAGAAGGGATCACAGAATTACACTTTCCGTAGATAACTGCACTACTGTGCTTCATATATATATTCTCCATTTCTTTCGAATGACGTTTGGGTAATTGCTATTGGTGATCAAATTCTTGAGTAGAATGTGTTCAAATTCATCCATTTTTTTTAAACCAAATGAGGGATGCTAAGATTGAAAGTTAGCAGTTTTAAAAAATTCTCATTTTAATTAATTTTTTTATTGATATGACAGTATAAATATTCACGGGTTCAGACCTTAGAATGGTCTGAAACGGATCCGTATTCAGTTATGTTTTCTTTCGTGCCTGGATTGACCCACACCCTCATGGCCCAATACTGATAGGGTGTCTGTCATCTAGAAGAAGCTTTACCAATATCACCCAGCTTCAGAGATACGTCCTAAAAAAAGAGTTAATTCTTTTCATACTGTGATAGATGTTCATGCTGATTCATAGTGTTCATAAGTTTACACCTTCCAAGACTGATGTCTGATTGACGTCTATGTGTAACAAGAATGTGTGATAGAGATAGTAAGAGGGAGATTTTTGGAGATGAAAATTTGGTATCAAGTGCGCAGAGAGTTATTGCTCCTTATTGATGAGCCAATTTTAAAAGTTGAGCCGACTGTAGTAATGTGTTTACTTCAAGAGATTTGCTGGATGAAATGAAAATAAAATTAACCTCCAGACCGATGAACTGTAACCAGCACACTGGGACAATATTAGGTTAGCGCAGGTTCTTAATACGATTACAGTCTCACCCTTCTCATTCTCTTTGTGTATTGCGGTAGAGGGGTCAGAGGTTCTCACCACTTCACTTTATTATTTCGAAGTTTTTTTTTTCAAAATGTTCACATTCATTCTTGGCTCATATCAAGTGTACCAAGATGTTACAATAGGTTTTTCTCATTAAAGTTTTATTATTACTTTATTTATTAATTTATTATTATTTCCAGTAATGACAATTGAATTCAAAAGGAAGAAGTCAGAATTAAAAATAATACAATAGGTAATCTAAATACGTACGATTAGAAAACGAAATTTAGTGAAAAAACGTTGTCTATTTCCACGAAAAATAAAGATTTACAACTTTAAATCGATTTAGACGGTTAGACCATCATCAGTAACAAACAATAACTGAACACATTTTAGAAAGGACACAGGTTATATAGTCACAGGTGAAGGAAGATTGAATCGCATTGGTCGAGAGAATGGAAAGGGGCTGGAGGTACAACCGATTAAGTGCAAGAAAAGTGAAGGGGGATTATAGCTAATTAGATCAAGTGAAAGGAGGGGAAGAATTACTGTTTCAGCAGTTTGAAGGGATAGTTCCAAGCTTTATATAAATTGACTTATCAGTGGATGAAATATATTGAGAGAGCAATGTTATATATATCCAGGGGTCGCCATGGGTTCTCCGTTATCTCCTCTGCTTGCAGATGTATACATGGTTAGGGATGGTTAGGGAGTTAACATGATCTCTAAGCCTCAAAAGATGATTGACGGCTTGTTTGCAGATAACCTCATTGACAAATTCAACTTTCAACTCATAGTGCGACAGCACTACCATCACGGCCACAGAGGACGTTGAAAGAATCTGCTCAACAATACTACCCCACTGCGAAGCAGGGGATGGAACCGCAATCTTTAGCCACATATACCTACCCCGATGTAAAAACAATGTTGTGTGTTGTAACAATGATATTGAACGATAACAATAAATATTGGCTCAATAATATCGGAACTGTCAACATCGATTACAAAACATCGAACCTCAAAGCAATCATATGATGTCTGGTGTGATCAAGGAACTATCTCAATTCGTTCCAGAAATAGTAGGTACGAATACGCTAGCGATTGGTACTAGCGGATTATTCATAAAACAGCTTACCATCGTGCCGTCCCAATCGTCTCATTTCATTTTTCAGAAAGATATGACGTAGAAGTTGTCGCTTGTAACGTAGACGTCGCTCTTCAATTGTCCTTTTTTCATTTGCATTTGTTATTGGCCATAGACGGAATTTTTCTCGGAAAATTGGTAGTTGGGCTTTTGTGCTGAATTAAAAGTGCAAGGTAGAAAATTCGAAATTCTGACCCATCGGAATCCCCCAATGTATAGTTGTGGACATAATGCACATACCACATGATGTAAAGCAGCGATTGCAAATCTGTGCTCTATTGACATTGCCCCTTTCTGATTTGTATCCCGGCGTCCCTTGACATAGAAATTATACATCCTTAATAATCAATTTTGATTGCATTCGTTGCATTCTTCCCAGCATAATCTAATAGTACATAGAGCATCTACGGAGAATACAGCTTCAACACATGACCAGAAATTTGCAGTGACATGCGGTTTTTTTTTTTAAATTGGTACGTTCAAGAACATTCTACCACACGCACTGTAATTTTGAGAATGGATGTCCGTTTTTGAGAGTTGGACCAAAGTTGCTGCAATGTATACCCAGCACCTTCTTTCAGCACAATAACATCCATGTTCACATAAGAGGCATCGACCATGTTGTTTTCAACACCGCTGCAGCTGGTTCCAAGCCTGTGTTTAGAAAGGAGGAGGAAATACCATGAATGAATCGATATGAAAACATGCAGCATGATCGAATGAGCGATATTTTGTAAATTATCGAACTTGGAGTGCAAAAAAATTGTTAACTGTTAATTCTATGGGAATAAAACTCGTTCTAAATCATATTTTGTGACTCAAAATAGATTTTGGATTTTTAACTTTTTTTTTACAGTTTTAATTGATTTGTCAGCAAATATTATTGAAATTTAACTTCATTTTTCAGCTTGATTTAGCGCATATATTTGTAAATTTTCTAATTCATCGTTGATAATCTTCTGTATGAAATTTCGCTAGCAAAAATTCAACTGTTGCTAGTCTTTTCAGCCAATTTTAGTGATTTTTCTTAGTATATTTTTAGAATTCGAGCGATTCAAGGTACTTTAATGTGCAAATGTATTCTATCATTTAGAAAGCTTGATTTTTTTGGCGCATGAACGAAATTTTTCTAGCAAATGTTAGAAGAGTCATTGTGATGAATGACACACACAAGCACACAAAAACACATGTATATATTTACACATATATATGGAATAACGTTTGACTCTAGAACTCGTTTCAGAATTTCTCAAAACGGATTTTAATGAAGAATATGTTAATTTTAAAATTTTTGGAGCTATTGCAATAAAAGTAAGAAATGAGAAATAAAAAAATAAGGAAGTGATGAAATTAAAATATGTAGGTCAACACATTATATTGGGGTCCCACCTGAGCCGAAACTTTCTGTTGTAAATGTTGCATTTTTAATAATTTCTTGCGAATGTGTGCACTTTTGTGAGCACTAATATATTTCTAATAACAGCCGCATGATTGTATAACACCACATATTTCCAAAATGTCCGATTCGCATGATAATGTCCCCGCTAACCATCGTGATGGGTGTTTTCCATTCGCGCGACCAAATATTTTAACAGTATATATATATATATATATATATATATATATATATATATATATATATATATATATATTTATTTATTTATTTATTTATTTATTTATTTATTTATTGATTCATGTATATATATCGTCAGGTAAGAGGTAAATGTGAACAAGTGACATTTTTCCGGAAAATATTGTTTTTAGTTATAACTGTGCTCGACAACGTTATCCGTTACCTTAACGAAACATAACGTTTCCAGTGAACAAATGATATGTATACGGATTTAGCTGAAGGGAAACTATGAAAAAAACTCAACCCCACAGTCTAATAAAAGTTAACAAGTGTCATGTGTACATTTTTACTAATGGGAAGTATTCATTCGAATAAAAATGTACAAGTGAGAGTTATCAACTTTTGTCAGAATGATATATTTGCTCTTTTCTTATGATTATCGCTTACAACCAAATCGTTGCTACGGAACTATATCTTAGGCATTTATCATCGTACAAAAATGGTTCCGAAAGTCGTTGGAAAGCTCTCGATTTACCTAACCATATTATGTTCTCTCCTATTCAACACAGGAAGCTGGAATTTGAGAGTGAGGGCCAAGGCAGAATATTGAAGACGCCCGAGTGATCACTGATTAGCTGAGTGAGCTCCGAAGCCATTTTCTCTCCTATTCAACGCAGGAAGCTAAATTTCAGAAGGAAGGTCAAGGGAGAATGCTAAAGGCGCCTGAGTGATCACTGATGAGCTGAGTGAGCTCCTAAGCCATTTTCTCTCATATTCAACGCAGGAAGTTGAAATTTCGGTGGGAGGGTCAAGGGAGAATGCTGAAGACGCCTGAGAGATCAATGACTGCTGAGTGAGCTCCTAAGCCATTTTCTCTCATATTCAACGAAGGAAGCTGAAATTTTAGAGGGAGTGTTTTATCAGTTTTAACAGTTTTAATGGATGCAAAAACATGTTCCATGTTCTGTCAAGATTTGCCGCAAAGAAGAAAGATTTAATTGCACTATGCAGAAAACTGATTATAGCAGAATAATTGGACCATTGATTTGAAAAGCTACCTTCTTCAAATTCGAAGCGGATTGTTGACCGTGCACCAGAACCATCGATGTCTAATGAAGAAGAGCATGAGTCTGACTGAGTCATTCGATCGGGTGCCAGTTTTTTGCGTTGACAAATATTTGTAATTATTCTTATCATGAGCTGGTGTTTTTAAATTACTCTTTAACAAAGTTTTTTTCGTTTCCTCTAATATTGAATAAGTACCTACTCAGCCGTCAAGATTTCAAGTAAAAATGAACACGTGTCTAATTCAACTAGGTATTACGCTGGAAAACAAGCTGAGATTACCTTAGTAATCATTCGAGGTAATAACTTTGAGCTTTGAGAAAGTGAGAAAACAAAGATCTACCAGATAAATAGGTGGGATACTATTTTTTTTTTTTTTTTTTTTTTTTTTAAGCTTTAGTGATGTGAAGAACTGCTTAGTATTCACTATACGTTTCGGGGTAAGAATTAACAAGCCCAATTTCTGTTTTATTTTTGAAATAACATCAATTTAAGATTAGTTTTGGAATGATGTCACCTTATATGGACAGATGATCGTCTTAACGAATCAAAAATCCTGTTATACGAGAAAATAAAGTAAAACTTAGTACTTGCCCGATGCCAAAAATTACCAAAACTTTAGATGGCTCTCCTGTAAAATTTGTCAATTGTTACTTGTTCAATTTTATCTCTGACCCGACGATGTGTAGTAAACACGAACCCGTGGTAGCATGTCATGTAATCAAGGTCTGGTGGGGATAACCCCCCGGGGTCCCCCCCCCCCCCCCTTACCAGACCATCCGATATGAAAGAGCCAGGAAGTCACTCAATAAAACACTCATGTATCCAACTTCTTAGAGTAATAGAGTTATCATTACTCATCCTGCATCCTCTAGAAGCTATCATTAAGTACAATATGCCTGTCAACGGGGATAAGATTCTTTGAAGCAATGACTCCCAGGATAAGACACATTGCGGTCGTTCGACTACAATATAAAATAAATAACTGAGTGAAGTAGGAAGGAAAACGAGGGAGTACAGCTTGCACGTTTCTAAGCACCATTGGTCTGTTAGGAACTGACACAAACCTAAAAAAGTCTGTTCTTCCCATTTTACGTATCCGTTTTTTCGTTTTCCTGCAGTATTTCAAACAATATTTTCTCTTAAGGACCGACGATTATCGCGTGCTCCCCATTCAGCGAGGAATGGATGGAAGGAGTACCTACTGAGGGATTTAAGCGAGCGGTTGCCGAGTAATCACCTTACAAGGAAGTCTAAGGAGATTTCTGTGGAGAAGGGGATGGAATAGCTGCTCTGTAGGAGCGTGGGAACACTCTCCCTTTCCCACCCTACATCCATTTAACTCTTAGGAGTTGAGTTAGTGTAGAAACGTGAGGATTCTGTCTGACTTGATGACCACCGAACTGAGAGACAGTAACCACCACATGCCACTGAATTTTTGTTCCTTTCAGTTCCCATTTGCACCTTCTAATGGTTACCTCTTACTAAGGTGCATGTTGGAGCCTAACTCATCAAGAGAAGACTGTTCAAAATAGGAACTAGTAGGTTCGGTCAGGTTAGTGCACCATTGACATTTTCACAGTAACATTTTACTCTTAAAGTTTAAATGACAGTGAAAAAGGTTTAAATGAAAGTAAATAAAGTTTAAATCAATGCGAAAAAGGTTTAATTTGAAGTAACAAATGTTTAAATCAATGCAAAAAATATTAAAATTATAGGTAAAATAATATATTTAATTATTAATTTTATTTTTTATTACAAAAAATATCATAGTTGTCCTCTAATGTTTGAGGAAAGAAAAGACTCTGAATTACGTGGTTCCTGAGCTAGTTTGAGGCTCATATTAAGTACTCGAAATTGATCATACTTAAATTGGTCTTGGGAGGGGTGAATGGAGCGGGTGATACAGATAAATCATGGTGTTTAAACGATACACGTAAGATTATCACGATTCTTTTTTGCTCAGATATGAATGCTGTCTTATTTCGGATTGTATGTAGGAGTTTCAAATTTCATTATGGAAGGGGGTGAATGAAGGGGGTAATACTTAATAATAAATTATGATGTTCTATTCTTGTTAGATTTTCGTTATATTTTTTTTCCAAAAATGGATTTCGGTTAGTTTAAAAAAAATATGTCCGAAGTTTCTGATTTAATTCTGGAAGTCTCATGATCAAAATTATGGTCTTGGGGGGGGGGGGGGGGGGACTAATGGGAAGAAGGGTAATTCCGAGAGGTCATGATAGTTTTGTTTTATTTTTTCAACTCCCACCATAATTATTTAAAATCCATCAATAGGGACGTCCCTTTAATTATTTTAATTTGTTTTTATTTCATATTTCGTTTTGTTTCATTACTCACCAATAATGCGTTTTCTTTTTTTTCGCGATTTGATGCACAACTAGACTGAAATTAGGATCGAACAATTAAGAATCTCAAAAATCGGTTGAGATTATTGCCTGGGCAGCGTCGACGAAATTTGTCACACACACAGGCATACACCTATGGTTTTTTTCTCGGATAGAATGATCTGAAACGGATTTGTATGCGGTTATGTTTTTTCTCATGCTTGGGTTGTCCCCCCCCCCCCCCCTGGATCAATTCCAATAGGCTTCCCTTTTATTAACCTTAGCCTTTTCTGAAAAACATAGCTTCAGAGGGACGTCCTACAAACGCCTTCAAGTTCTTCTTGAATGCATCTAACAAATAGTACTAAAGTCACCCAAATGCAGGAGCTCGTTGAGTTTGTTTTAGGTTTTATAGACAGTGCGTTCCCCTCGAACAAATTAAGTCTGTGTGTAATCATCAGTAAACAAGAAGTTAGAGTGGCTTATAAATGCTTGAATTTAAAATTGATAAAGTAGTCTTCATATTTCCTCTAAAATATCTTGCTCTTCAACATGAAGGTAGACGGATTAGTTAGAAGCGTTGACTTCCCCTCCTAGAATTATTCTTAGTGCCCTCTTCTGTATGTTGAATATAAGTGCCAATTTTTTCTCTGTTTCCTAAAAAATAATGCCGTACAATACCTTTGACATGAAAAGTGCATATTAAACCGAGATTATTGATCTTTCCAAAGAAAGCAACTTCAACTTGCGAAGGCAATAATAGCAGGAACTTAGTGATTTATCAACCAAACAAACATGGGGTTCATGCTTCATACCACAGTCAAACTGGATACCCAAAAATCGAGTTTTCCGGATTTACCACTATATCAGCACCATCCAGTTTAAGATAAACTGGAAAAGTCCCATTCGATCGAGTCGTTAAAAAAAAGACACAATACGTTTTTTCATCTTTTAAACGCAGACCATCACATTTCAGCCAACTTCACACTCCTAGTAAGACCTGCTGCCATGCCACGGTGGACTCCTATACTAAGTCACCCACGAATAATATGTTTGTACCATCAGCATACTCAACAACCTTACAATTTTAATCAATGTTGGAAATGTAAGTTGGGAAGTGATTTTTGAATACCGAAAATTCCAATGTCCCCAAAATACTTCCCTGTGGCACCCCTCTGTCCAAAAGCTTATCAGAGAATTGTCGCTGATCATCAGATCCATAAACTTCAACTCCCCATGGCCTTCATTTCAGATATGAGGTGAACCATTCAAGGGCGACGCCTCTCACTCTATATAACTCCAGTTTCCGAAAAAAAAAAAAAAAAAAAAAAAAAAAAAAAAAACAGATCAATCAATCGATCAATGCTTCCGCCACCTATTATTGTAGGTAGACTTTGAAGCAAAAACTAATAAATGAAGTGATAGTGATATCACGATGGAGGAAGAAGAGAGTCTATTAGTTAGTCCTTCTTCCACGGTCAATGAAAAAATCTGGAAGTTGCTGAAGTGCCAGATGTTCTGTCAGAATCTGATAGGGATTTATACAAAGCACATGGATATGATGATCCCCCCTGTCCCCTATAACTGGATTATGGGCTGATCCTATGGGCTCTTCGAAAGTTTTGCCAAGGCGACTAAGCCACGGCTGCTAAGAATTATTTTTGGGGGTAAAAATTCGAATTATTCCTCTGGTTGGCTTTACGGACAATTTAACGTCACTACTATCCACCAAATTTTTTATACCACTCCTGCTTACAAATTTTCAGCACTTGTATTATTGAGGAACATTTATCAGTTCAACCCTCCACTAGAAAGTATGCGAATTCTGGTATAATTCTGCCGAAAGTTAACACTCAGCTTTACAGGCGTAATGCCTATCTATATTTGCGCATTTCGTTTTTTTACCGACAGATATATGAATCGTTTTAACTCATCAACATATATTATGTTTCATAAAATTTTTATATCTGCGTTGAAGAATTTTTTTTTTAAATATCCCCCTCCATCTATAAATCTATGAGTTTGGGATTCCGTAGCGTCCCTCAGCGTTCCTTGTGTGAATAACATACTTAAGTGTATAACCTTCTGTTTTTTGAGTCATTATTATTATTCTGCCTTATTTCGACAGTGCTCGGTATCGCGGCTCCTTCGGATAACAAAATTTTTTAGGAAGTCATTATTCGGAGGGTATCGGAGTGCAAATTCTTGATGAATTTCATTATTCATTATTATCTTTTCTAATAACTTTCATGTGTACGAATATTTTCATCTCTCAAACAATGTATGCAAGTTTGGTGTCAATAAACAATACAACCTATACACTACTACTAGATCATGCACGGGGAATCTATTCCCACCATACTGTAAATCGTTAAAATGCCTTTTAGCGAATTTTCATAGGAAATGAAGCTATTTCAATTGCTCCAAAATTTTTAAAATTAATTTTTTCTAAAATTGTCTTCATTAGAATCCGTTTTGAGGGATTCGAAAACAAATCCTAGAGTTTAACGCATTTTTAACACACACACACACGCACACGAAAAAATTAGTGTGTGTGTGTGATCCAGACGATAACTCTCCTTAGGATTGAGACAAAAATTTCCGTTCTTGCCAAAAAATTAAGCCTGCCAAACGGAAGGGTGAGTTCGTTGGCTCGCACTTTTTGAGTACATTAACTTGTACAAATTTCAAAAAATGTGCTAAAAAATCACTAAAAATGGCTGAAAACGGCTGAAAATAGTTATATTAATATTTTTAGCAGAATTTTATCAACTATAACATAGAACATTCATAAATTTATGTACAAAATTATGCTGAAAAAAGTACTGAACTTTTATAAAAATATGCTGGAAAAAATCGGTAAAAACTGAGTAAAAACTGAAAACAGAATACGTTCTTTGACTTAGAATTAATAGTTAAGAATTCCTTCTCGCTCAAAAACCTCGGATTTCAGAACAATTCAATATTACGTAATACGATAGTTTACGAAAATTCTCTCATACGATCATGATGCATGACCGAAACTTGATTTTCTCTTTAAACGATTCACATTGGTAACTGGAAAACATTTCGCTTGAGATGAATAACTTCTTATTTGTTGACTGAACTTTACCCGTGAAACATGCATGGGTTAATAAAATTGGTTGTTGTTTCCAGTGTTTCTTGTTTCACGTTCACAGTTACCGGTATTTCATATCTTATAACATTATAAAAATTAAATTCTGCTTCTTTGTCTGTCCAGGCTATGCACGGCCATACGTTCTCTATAATCCAGTGTTTCTGATCAATTAAAGTCAAGAACATTTGATGTATCGATATGTGCAGTTTTTCGTAAAAATAACTAATACACAGATATTCGTTCATAATGGGTAAACAAACTTCCGAAAATCATACCACCGTAGATACCACCTTACCAGATTAATCTCTGAAAGAATAAACGTTGCTGTTTTCTACGGGCGAACGTGCATTCGTCAGACTGAGTGAGTTGTATGCGCAATCTGATCAGCATGAATCTGACCTAAATTGATGAAAATGTATTTGTTGCAGGTAAGTGCATTGCAGTGAGTGAGTCAAGCTATGTCGGTAAGTTTCATTGTTGTATTTGGAATGCAGTTCTTTGATTGTGTTCAACTATTAGGCTCATAAATTTTTATCTTATAATCTTAGTAAAAGCTTACGAAACTGCCGAGAAATAATAGATTTTGCGTGATATGATTATTGATAAAAATAGTTCACGACTCGGTATGGTGGTAAGAGTTATGTACCTCTGATCAGCTGTGCTAGCCAAGGATTATGTGTAACTTGGGTAATTCGAACTCATGCATTTCAACACCAGGGAGAAGCTCTGGGAACACATAGCCATCAAAAACCCATTGCATTAGCTAATCAGTCAGCGTTTCTCGGCTGTGGGAGTTTCCCTACACGTAGCATACCTGCTGTGCTAATATAGCTGTTAAAATTAACTCAGTATAACCATTTGAATAAGCCAAATACACCGATTACATTAGTAATTTTTCTGTTCAAAATTTAAAATTGGGTTTGATGACACAAAGTAGCAGGGTTCTTGGTGTCGCTAGTTGTATACTACCGTCTATCTCTTTTCGCTTCCCAGTTGCTTGATGACAGACTTCGAGTCGAGACCACGCTTAGAACTAAAGGTTCACTGAAAGTCGGCACATTGGTGCATATACTTACTGGGGTGGTGAAAAAAGACGGAAGTAGAAGACGGAGAGGGTGAGGAATGCCAATAGGATAATTGCATGATGGGGTTATGAGACTCATTTTCTCTTTCATACATAACGGGGAACGCATGTTAAAAGGGGGGGGGGGGAGGGGGGGAGCCGATCACGGTGTCCCCACCTCTGGCCGCTAATCAGCAGAGGATGATTATGTCCACGTTACTACGGAATTCCCGATATTTTCGTTAGCCTACCCACCCTAGTGGGGCGAGGCGTAACGGTAATTCGAAACTCGGCTCTCAAAAGAACCGAATTGACAATAATTCTTCATCTCTCTTAGAAATGGACGCATGCTCACCAACATTGGTCGCGATTTCCAAGCTAATAGAGACGTCCGTTGGCACGAAACCACGCATGTTTCTTTTATAAAAACGCTGCAAATTATTACACAAAGGTTTATTATTTCTGTATTAGACAGCCCTTCTTCGTAGATCTCTGGTCCATAATTATTAAACGCCGCTTATAGTATATTTATCATCGGAACTCGGAGCTTCGGACCCCACAAATGGTTTCATCCATTACAGCAGCGGAGTCTCACAATTTTACGCTTTTTAATATAGTTAATAAACAAAACAATTTATTACCAAGTCATCTTTCCAACACATAAAAGTGTTACCTATACTGTATATTGATATAATTTAATTGGTCAAATTTCAAAAAATGTGCTGACAAAATCACTGAAAATGGCTAAGAATCGTTAAATTGATATTTTTTAGCATAAGATTGGTCAAATAAAGTTTATCAACTATGAAATAGAACATTCAAAAATTTGTTTACGAAATTATGCTAAAAACTTGAACTTCATTCAATTTTGTTTTAAAAAATCCATAAAATTGCAAAAAATAGCTTAAAATCCAAAATCTCTTTTTGAATAGAAAAGTATCATTTAGAATAGGTTTTTTTTCCATAAAATTAATAGCTAACATTTTCTTTTCACCCATAAATCTCCAATTTCTATACAACTTGAAATATACAGAAAAAAGACACTTTTTTACCTATTCTTGGCTCATAGCACCCATGGGTGTGGAGCGATCGAGCTGGCGAGAAGTTAGGATCAACTAGACCCCAAGTGGAGTCTATGTGCGAAAGAACAGATTTTTTAAGTCAATTCTAAAGGCTTGTTTTCCTAGCGACAGGTTTTTTGCGCAGCAGGAACCGAATTTGCCTGAAAAATGTCGGCAGGAGCGTGAAGTATATTACGCTGCGTAAAAGTGTTTTCCTAGCGGCGTGTTTTATCTGTTCATCGGCGTTGAATTGTGTTGAAGGTGGCACGTGTTTGTGTGTGTGAAAACATTTACCTACTGCTGAAATGGGGAACATGATGAGAAAGAGAAATGTAATGGCTGCATTGATAATTAAAGAAATTATAGATGGTGACGAAGAAGAAGAGTTCATATTAACAAAATATGCCAAAGTAAGGAAACGTGTGAGTGATGCATTCTCAAATCGCAGAAATTAAGGAATGTTCAGCGTTTTAGTCAAAAATCATTTGCTTGACTATGAAGAGAAATTCCGAAGATACTTCAGACTGACCAGAGAAAGGTTTGGGGTGTCTTAAGAAGGTGTCCCGCTTTGGGACATCTTGAAAACCTCGGAAATCGAAAATTGGAGCAACACAAACACCGGAATTCAAGGGAATCGCACCAGCGTACTGCGCTGTTGACTCCTCCTCGAGCAGTCGGGCCAGTCGCGTAAACGCAACATGTTCTGCGCTGACGTGATGCGCTCTCTAGAAAAACACCCTAACTAAATTCAAGGGAATCAGTGGTCGACGTTGAACGCTTGGCGTATCACGTTGTCAACGGCGCAAAAAACCTGTCGCTAGGAAAACAGGCCTTAAGGCCTTTTATGGCCCGGACGGCGGACGGCGAACGGTGAACGGCGGACGGACATTGCAAATTTGGATTCTACGCACTTTGAAACGTAAAATGATTTTTGCTATACGATCACATAGGCTTATTATTGAAAATAACAAACCAAAAGTGAGAAAGTTGGAGAAAAAAATGTGAACATACTGTACCTAGTGATTTTTACTGGGATTAGCTTCCAGTCTTTTTTTTTTATCCTTTATTTTGTATGCGTTAGAAATTGTGTTTTCAAAAAATCATGGGTCCCCTGTTTTGGTTGGATCACCCTTGTAATAGAAGTGGTTGAACGTTTTACGTGGTAGTTTCTCCATCGGAGTCGATATTTTCAATTGCATTTGGAATTATACTTACACGTCCTATTGTGTAATTCCTTGTTTTTGAAGGGTTGTAAGGGGGTATGGGGGGGGGGGGGGAAGGCCATTTTACAGAGACAAATCTTGAGAAAAAAAATATACATTAGCAGCGGTCAGCCACTTGACGCTATAATTTAGTAAATAATTTAAGTACATCAAAAAGATAGTTTAATGGTAAGGGACCTCGTTTTATTATTCACATTACGTTTTTCAATAACTAAACCATTTCTGAATACATACATAAGTAGAGGAAAACGAGGAAGGAATCGAGTCCCCAAAGTTTGTTACAAGAAAAAATGGAAAGAACAGCGTCGTGTAATACCTCAAAAATAAAGAGTTACAATGTTAGATTGATTTCAACGGTTAGTTTTTCTTGAGTAAAAAACAATAACAATAAGTTATATCAACTATAAGTTAACTTATAGTTAAGTATAAGTTAATTTATAGTTAAATATAAGTTTTGTTTGTTACTGATGATGAATTAACCGTAGAAATCGATCTAACACTGTAACTCTTTATTTTCGTGGAATTAGACAATGTGCTTCTTCAACTTCCGGTTTTTTATTGAAATGGGGTTTCACAACTTCGTCGCGATTGATTTAGTTCATATTGTAACAAGCTTAATCCCAACAGTTCCCAGGAGAAATTGAAAAAAATATCAGGGAATATGATGGTTAGGCTATGATCCCCAATGCGATTACCTTTAATTGATATGGGATGGTTAAATCGACTTTTCCTGACTACCATCCAGATTTGACTAAGATCGGAAGATTGGAAAGTGAGAACGATTATGCTTGGCAGACTTCACATTAACGCATTCGTAGTGAGAAGTATTGATTGTAGGCAATAAAATTTATAGGGGGCCATTTATAGCCTAACCTGCGAATCCCCTGAAAGTGTCGTCAAAATCCGACAAAAACTGTTGGAATTAAACTTGCTACACTGTTTGGGGATATAAACCCCCCCCCCCACTTTAACCCCTGCGGCAGAACATATATGTTCCCTCTACTTACATATTAATTTTCTAATTCCTATGCATTGCTTTTTTTTTTTTTTTTTTTTTCAAAAAATTATTGCCTGAAACTTGAAAAAAAAATACAATAGTTATTTCAAAAATAAAATACCGAATCGGTGAATGAGGGTCCTCAGTAATGACGCTGAATAGGATAATAAGAGAACAAACGAGAGGAGACGACGTAAATGATTTCATCTCGCAGTACCTTGGTATTTATTACATCCCTTTGGCTCATCAGTGGTTATTAATTGTAAGCTGCAACATACTACTAGGATGTAGCATGCCTCATTGTGTAAATCGCCTGGATGATTATTGACTTGTGGCAATTAACTGGATAACACAGGAGAATATTGTTTACTTGCCTGGCACTATAGGTGGTTTACGGCAAGTGTTATGATACCTGCTCAATTGTTAATTGAGGGTTTCACTCGCAATTTAATCGCTTTCGAATCCGAACCGCCTTTGTGAGAGCGATCTGACCACTCAATCGATGATGAACCATTCTCCCACGATGATTGTGTAATTGGTCGGATGGGCCCGGAGCCGATGGGCGGAATAAATCGGCATTACCGAGTCCATCACCCATTCCTATCTCTGTAATATCTTTCACCGAAATAATCCAGTCTTAGTTTTTATATGCATTATCTTATTGCATGCAAAATTGAAGAAAACAGAAAGTTGAATAGTTAACCCGTACATTCAAACTGAGGTTGAGTAATAGGTGCCTTACTGATCCGTAAAACCCTATTCAGTTGATCGGGTTTTAAGCAAAATTTGAACGCAAATTTACCTATTCAAATAACTTAGAAATTTCAGAAAATCAAAAAATTCCACTCTCTCCATCATCCAAATCAGTTTTAGACTGATCATTAACGATTCGTGAATGTTAACATTTTTCACTCACACACACCCACTCGCGCGCGAGCGCGGTTTGTTACACGACTAGGCTGAAATCGAACAAGGAAGAATCTCGAAAATTGGTAGAGAATTGTGGGCGGAGCAGCGTTGACAAAATTTGTCACACACACACACTTTTTTTTACAAACTCCCCTCAAAGTGCGGAAAATAAACAAATAAAATAAAAAAGTGGGGAGGACGCCCAGGTTTACCTGACGCTGGCTAAGGGATGAGGGAAGTTGCAGGATGAGGAGGAAGAATGGGTTGAAAGGGAGTGCCCCTATAAAATGACCACCAGTTCAAGAAAGAACCACTCAGGACGCGGGTGGTGATACCACGGAGCACTCTTGCCGAGATGCCAACTTGAGTAACTCCATGGCGCTTTTCCCGCACCACACCCCACGCCATGACAGGGTCGCAGCCATGACCTTGATGTTATTGGTCGCCACTCATTTTAGCTCAGATATCGCTTGCCTCAGATCATTCCTATCATATTTACTTATCATAGCCCGCCAGGTCTGCTCCATGTCCACGCTGCCACTGAAAACCTGGACATCCAGGAGTATGGCATACCCATCGGGCTTGATTGCAACGATATCTGGCTTCTTGCCTCGGTCACTCAACATGTGATATAGCCTCTCCCTTTTCGACACCCCAACCGCTAGATGACACAGCACCTGCTACCTGCATGGCAACCGCACCGTGATGTTAAATGCGGACACTGTGAGTACAAGGATACTGCTACATCACAAGATAAAGATTCTCATTTTTACCCCACCAGGCACGACAAAGGGTGTATACTGTCCCACCACTCCTTCTGAACACCTCACCAAGAAGGCTAAAGTAGACACCCGGACAGTGTGAAATAGCGATAGTCACGGGCCCTAATGCCCTCTGAAGCCTATTCCACTCACTGGGAAGAAATGGAGGATTCAGAGCACTGTCAGAGTTCTTTACCATCTACTGAATCATGCAGTGCAGCAGTGAACTCACCAGATGAGCTGGGTTTTGGAGCAGTTGGTGTTAATCGATCGCACCACAAAAACTGCTGCCAGGCAAAGTCCATTTCAGCAGCAGTGCGGACGACATCAAAACTCGAGCCCCTAAGGGCAAGCAGACGCTGGAGGCATAATGACGGGATGCTGGCTGATAGAGAGAGACAATACAGAGCCCGCCGGTCTTGACCCGTGCATAAATATAAGCACTTGGGACACCAAGTGGAAAGGCTAGACAAGAGTGCACAGCAGAGCAAACTTCAGGATCTAACTACAGCAGCCTCCCTGCAGTAAGCCTACCATCGAATGGCCCATAGGTTAGCTTTGGTAGTGTGTACATGCCGAAGAGGCGCAGTTTCTGCTGTGGCTTCAATGGAACCTTGTTGACACAAACTAATGCTCCTCCAAGGTCCCATGAAGTCGACCCCAATGCACCGCCAGAGACCTCCAACATGGACTGGGCGGGAATGGGTGTCTGCCCTAAGACAAAGCACTCCTCATCCACCACCTTCACCTTATGTTGGTGGCCCGCAGGACCAAGGAGACCGACCCACACTTAGAAGAGTTGACCACTAGACCACACCTGGCTAGCTGCTCAGCAAAGGAGTTGAGGGCAATTTGCAAGCCCGCCCGGGTTTCCAGGAGTAGGACGACATCATCCGCAAAAGCCTATGCACCTACTTGCACTCCAGGGGCGAGATCAAACCCTATTTCAGCTGCTTTTCAGATGCTGTGGATACGGCTTACCCAATGACGTATCCAAAACCAGGTTGAAGAGGAGTGGTGACAGAGGATCCACCTGGCATCCTCTGGCATCCACCAGTATCCACATCCCCTGACATCTTGCTTTGTGTCTCAAGGACCGTCACGCCCTTGTGGTACAGACAGGCAACATACTCAGTTAAACGAGCAGGCGCCTCGACACCACGAAGACAATTGGTCAGGGCTAAATGGCTTACAGCGTCGAAGGACTTAGCGACGTCCAGAGCGGCAAGATGGACCTGCCGTTTCTAGATACGGGCCAGCAAAATGAAAATCTAGAGAACTGTTAGGTTCTCCGCTGGTCAAAATAGTCTCTGGACGTCACTGATGACACCAGCCACTTGGAAGTGAGATGCCAAAATCGTTTGAAAGGGGCGAAAGAATACTGACGATTCTGAAAGGGGCCGGTAGCCCGCAGGCCCACTTACTCCTTTCTTTGGGATTAAGATGGTCTGGGCATTGGTAAACGCCACGTCCCGTTCTTCCCGACAGAAGTTGAGGATGACCAGCTTGACATTTTTTGGGGCTTTATTCCAGCATCGAGCAGGCATACCATCGGGTTCCACAGATGTGGAGTTTTTGACACCGCGTCATGAAGCACCGGTGTGCACATATTGGTGCGTAAGGAATCCCTGGTGGAAGCAGGGGGCACCACCGGCTCACGAGGGTTGTGGCTGGGAACACTCAAGAGTGGCTCCCAGTAGTCCACAACTCCTGAAGAGGGGGCAAACTTGTTCATCCCCAGCTCCCTACAGTACCTCCGCAGCTACACGACCCGGATGCTTCCTCCACAACTTCTGGACCCACTGATATTCCCGCCTTCTTGCATTTTTAGCTGCTCTGCGACCTCCACGAGGCACCAAAGTAGAAGTAACCCCTCCCTGATGCCCTGCCACGGTCGCTTCCTCAACCCATGGGAAGATCCTCTGCACATAGGCTGCAACCTCGTCCTCCAAGCCTTCAGACCCCTCAACAGCCCGCCTTGCTAGATCCTGCAAGTAGGCGATCTCATAACTTTCAATACGGCCTACCTGCTCCCCGAGCCTCAACACTTCAGTCTTCAAATTTTTAAGAAGACCAGAGGTCCCAAGGGAGGATTGCTGAATGGCGGGCTACTGCCCCACGCCTGTCGGAGATGAGGGAGAGCCACGGCTATTAGTCAGGATCGCATCCTGAACAAGCAGCTTATAGTGGGCCTCAGGCGAAGAGATTGAGTGGGAGAAAGCGTGTGCATGGGAAAACGTGCTTGCAAGAAAACATTTATATTTCGTACCCCATTACGCACAGCCTCTGCCTCCTCTGCTGCCATTTGCTGCAAATCCTCAGAAACATACTTGGGCCACTCTCGCTCTATATCTATAGCAGCGTTGGCCTGTACAGGATGCTTCTGCCAAACGTGGGCGCTGAGGCCACGCTTGGAACTGAAGACTCTCTCACAGTGGGCACACTGATGGACATTCGCTGGGGCAGTGGAAGAAGACGAGGGATAAGAAGATGAAGAAGAAGAAGAGAGGGAGGCTAGCGGACGCCGCTGCCTGGAGCGCCCCCTGGCGCCTCCCCTAGAACCTCGCGTGCCAATGGCTCGGCGGGGGTTATGACACTCATCATTGTCGTTCCTCATAACTGGGGAGACGGTAAAAAAGGGGTCGGAAGACTCGTTGACACGAGCCTCCCCCCCCCCCCCCCCCCCTGATCGACAGCGGGTCATTCTGCCATCCTCTGTTCACCCAGAGGGTGCCCGGGTTGCACGACGGGGACTTATGACCTTGACTTGGGTAGGGAAATGAAGAAGCTCCGAAGAGATAAAAACACCAACAGTTACCCTACCCCTGCTTACCGTTAGCTACCCCTACCTTACAGCTCACAGTTATGGTTTTTTTCACGGATATTCGGTCTTAGAATGGTCTGAAACGCATTTTTTGAATGCGGTTATTTTTTTTTTCATGCTCGGGTTGTCCCCCACCCCCCTGGATCAATCTCAACAAGCGACCCTCTTATTAAAGAAGCCTTGCCTTTAAAACTTACTTTCAGAGTGACGTCCTAAAAAAAAAAAAAAAAAAAAAAAAAAAAAAAAAAAAACGCATTATTGAGTGTTAGATCCGAAGGGAGACCTACATGGGAGATGGTCTATACGTTTATGTAAGTTTACAGTAGCACTACAAACACTTGTAACTTTAGAAATGATTCTGTAAACTTGAGCCGAATTTACGGTGATCTGATAAAATTGTAGATAGAGTTAGGTTTAATTTATTATCACTACATCTTATAGTCAATTTTTTTCAAGTTTCATTATCATACATTATAAACTTGCTAATTAACCATCTGGTACCTATCTAATAATATGTACAAGGTAACCTAATCATCAGTGTGATCTAGTCATTAAAAGGCTCTCACCTAAACATGGTCATAATGCCAAAATTATTTCGTAAGTTCATATTTTACCTTCAATGATTAAGTTCAAGCAGTATAATATATAGTTGAAACAACAAATTCCAAAATAAATATATATACGTAGGTATCAAGGATACCTCTCCTAGCATACACGTATAATCCACAATAGTAACCATCATCAGCATGTCATAAAATCATGGCTTCATAATCATAGACCGTTGTCCATTCCCTGCTCACATAAGCGTTTCTGTATAAGAATTAAAATGTTCAAGTTACTGATGTTTTATGGTCTACCAGAGTGGTGATGTAGGAGAGGTAGAAACTGAAGATGATAATTTGAGGTAATACATAACTTTCATTAGACACCTAGTTATGTAACTCCCTACTCATAAGTAACGAAACTAATGTTCAATTTCGTTTCTTTGTACCTCTGTACCTGCAGATGTTCAATAAATTGGACGAAACGTCGGTCTAGATAAACTGCTTAAATTCATTTGAATTTGATGATTAACTCTCAAAAATCAAAACAAGAATTTCTGTACTGAGTGGTCAAGAAAACAAAATGACTGAAAGAATATATGCGAAAAGGATTGTTTTGACCACCAGTCAAGTCCAACCTTTTCTATATTCAAGTTCAACCTTTTCTATCGGTATCATAGTAAACAAATACATCAAGAGGTAGCACCAATATTATTAATATTATTTTTGCTTACTCACAACCGATGGTAGGGAGGCTTTATGTTCGTTTCAGAGCTTGTTGATCAATCAGTTTTGTGAAGCCTTGGAAGATACCGATTGGACGACTTTAAAAAAAAATAGATTTTTTCACAAAATGTTTTCTTGGTTTACTTCAGACTGAACCATTCTATTGAGCTGGGATTTATCGTAAACTTTTTTTCTGGATGTCTGTTTGTGAGAAAGTGAGAATTTGTCTCAGTGCTCAGGCATTTTATGAATCGACCATACTGAATCCGAAACTGATTTTTTTCGACAGTATTCCTTTAATTTTGCACAGCAGTGTAGATTCTGATGTTTTTGACATCATATGAGTAATGTATGATTGACTTCGTGATCGTTAACCAGTGATCAGCGTAGAATGGCTATACAGTACAAAAATAATAAACCTTTGAGAAAAAATTTGCTGAGTTTCCATACATTTATTATCACGCACAAAATCTGCTTTGAAACTATAGATTACCTGATGAATCATTTCGTACATTAGAAGTCTTTAGGGCCGGATGCGGAATGGTTGTTCCCAATAATGAATCTGTTTATCAAGAATTAGAAGGCACTGAGCCACAAGATAGTATAGGAATGAAGCCAAAAGGGATGCAATATCATTGATTAGCACTACCGAACCTCAGCAAGTTTCCGGCAGCGGGTTATTGTACATTTATAAGGCGGACACTAAATATAGGGAGCGAACCTTCCTTCCGGACCTGAGGCCTTCCTTCGACCCGCTTCGCCACTCCCTGGAAAATCGGGCTTGCGTGAGGGAAACCCGCCTTCTAACGTATTATATGAGAGGATCGCCCCCTACCGCCACATTCTCTTGCCAATTACTACGGACTGACCCACTATGAAAATCAATTCATTCTGGTCAATATCCTGGTCTATATTCCGAAGCTGATTTGAGAAATATTTGGTTAGCTAATACGATCAATCAATTCCATTCAACTGGCTCCCATTCTCTGTAACTCCCAAGTTTGATGTTATTATGCCAACTCGACAGTAGGCCACATGTTACGATTGGTAAATAGATGCAATACATATGTATAAAAAAGCTCTCGAAAGTTTGGATATTTGACCATCCACAAATCGGTGCGTGGCCAAATTTGTGGCAGTTTTGATCTAGCTTGTTTAAGGCTTGCACAATGCGATCTAAATCTTGAGTTCCTTTCTATTGATTTGTCGATTGAATGGCAGTTGGACAACTAATTCAGTGATAGGTTTTGAGTATTCAGGTGTAGTTATAAAATGTCTTATTCCAGCTACACTCCGGCATATGCATCTAGTATTCATGGTAGATAGGTCTGAATAATCAGGGAATGCCGTTTATCAGCAATGAGTAAAGAAGGTTAATATGGTTCATATATATTCGTTGTACACACCACAATAGAATTAAGGGATCAATTTTTCATTGTAGACGTCAAAGACCCCAGATCAGTCGGAAGAAGTTCACATTAAGTACCTAATGGAGATGGAACCTCTATTATTATTATTATTATTTATTTTTTTTTTTTCTCAAACACTGAGAAAACTAGCGATATCAAGCTCCATCTTGAGCCAAAATAGAATGAATCGCGCTTCTTCAGGCTATCAGCTCTAACCCGAGAATCGGTATAAGATATCGAAATTTTGTGCCAGAAGTCAAAATTTCTGTAAGATGTACGGTTTAGGAACTATTAGAGAAAATCTTTAAAATGGACAAATTAAGCCATCATTATGAGGCCGCCATTTTGTATTTCACCAATTTTTAGATGGCAGACAAAGATTCGCTCACTCAGAACGGAATACATTTTCAAAATCTAATATCAAGCCTTCTCCGCAAATTACTACCTATTTTCGGACCTGGCTCCTGGACTAAATAGGGTGCATCCCATCTCCATTAGATACCTAATCATGAGATATAATGTGAACTTTGTCCAATTGATCTGGGGTCTTTGACGTCTACAAGGAAAAGTGATCCCTTAATTCCTTTGAGGTGTGTAGGTATATAATTTTTTGTGCACATAATCCCCTGTCAAAAATAGGCAAAACTGGAAAATGACTGGTATGGAGCTATCATCGGCAGGAGGCTAAAGTTAATAGCAGAGTGCTTACAGTTTTATAAGGATCCTCATTGGTGGCTATTTGGGTATAGTGTTCAAATATAAAATGAACATACCTACTGATGGAAAAATATTTGTATACCTAATAATCCTAAAAATTTAAAATTAAAATTTTCAAAAATTTCCTTAATCGAAATCCGTTTTGAGGCATTCTGAGACGAACCTTGGAGTTTAACGCTTTTTCATATATGTATATATATCATTCCAGTCTGTCATTCCAGACGATCGCTCTCCTTTAAGATTGAGATGAAAATTCCGTTCTTGCGCAAAAAATCAAGCTTTCCAAACGAGAGGATGAGGTCCGCTGGCCAACACCTCTTGAGCTCATTAAATTACTAACATTTCAAAAAATTTACCTATGAAAAATCACTACAAATGTCTTAAAACGGCTTAAAATTGTCAAATTTATATGATCAAAATTTCAGTCAATAGAAGTTAATCAATAAGAACTAGAGCCCTATAAAATTTATAAAAATAAACTGTAGGAAAATAAACTTGAATTTCATTAATATTTGCTGAAAAATTATTTAAAAAATTGCTAAAAATACAATATTTGTTTTGAATCGTTGAATATTATTTAGAACAAATTTATTTGGCATAAAGTTGGTGGTAAACTATTCTTTGCCCTCAAAGAGCTAAAATTTCAAAAAATTGGAACGGTATAATACCATAATCAACAATAATTCGCCCAAACGTTAATCCTGCATGACTGGAACCATTTTGTATTATAGAAGATTTGAACACCCACTATGTAAAAAGAGAATGAATGTGATTTGAGCCAAAATCTTTCTGAATCAGCAACTTTTGATTGAATCTTCCCGAACCATTGGTTTCAATTGTTTTTTGTTCCATACCTATTATTTTTTAGTAAAGAACCTGCGAGCGGCTGCGATAATGAGCTTCAGAGAATTGTCTATAACTTCCATTCGTTTGAAACTAGCCGCTTACAGGCTGCAGTTCAGTTTCATACCATATATTGTACCGAGTCAATCCACCATTTTTATATTATGTAAATATATTAATATATGAATTAATAAAACATTGTATATTTATATCAAACTCCAAAATTACCCTAGGTACTTATTGCAGACTTTTTATTACACGGAAAAACCAGGATTCTGGTTCCCAGATTCATGAGTAATTATTTTAAAAACGACCTTACTTTCTTTCAAATCACATATGAAAGACGGGGATGAAATTATTGGCAGTAGTAGTTCGTTGTATCAGCTATGAGTTAAACAAGATTCAGACTTTCGCAAGGCTTTTCTAGAGCTTCTAGTAGACTTGAGTAAACATGCAGATAAGTTTTCAAGTCCTGAATTCATACACACCGGAAGTAAGGCCTTAGTTTTAAAATGACGATTTCTGGCTGTTTAGAAATCTGTTACTTTAATTTGTTCCCCTTGGGTGGAAAAAAAAACCGTGGAATAAAGCGACAGGTTACACCTTTCATTGACTATCGAGAAGTAAAAAAAACTTTCGAAACAGCGTCCAAATCAACACTTTTATTTCAGCGTTTTTTTTTTTTTTTTTTTTTTTTTTTTTTTTTTTTTTTTTTTTTTTCACTCTTGCCCCACTTTGGTGGGTACTGAGGAAATACCATTGTACATAATTACATTTTTAACTAATGTTTCAAAAAAATCACTGCTACATTATGTCTAAAATGAGTATGAAAAATATCCTAAAAGGATGTTAAGGGAGGAACATTAAACGAAATGAAGCGGCCACGACGGGCACTTAAACACACATTTAGCGCCTCATCCTCCCTCTCGAGGGTAGGTTGGTAATTGAGATAGTCATTTGTGAATTTCATCTTATTCATTGCATGGAGAGATACAACTGACGAAAAATCAAGGCTCTATAGGTGAAATGAGGGGGAAACGACTAGTAAGGAAAGGGGTGGTGACAGGGGAGGGGATGAAGAAGAAAAAAGAGAAAAGTAAAGAAGAAAGTAATCGCCTCCATCCTGTAGGAGCAGGGCAGCGTTCCCGTTACCCAGGGCAGTTACGCCCTCAGACCGCATTCAGAATGAATGGGATCGGAGAAGCCCCCTGGCCAAAGGGGCTGAGAAAAGTGGGTAACACCGGATTGGCCCAGAGTGCTCGGAAAGATAGGAGAAAAGGTAAGCAGGTGGAGGCAAGAGGGGCTTAGACTGCTGGAAAACACACCGATAAATTTGGAATGAAAACCACCCAAATTCTTTCTCAAACGTACCTACATGTCAGGTGAACGGGAAAAATCGTTAGTGCTCTGCCGAAAGTCACATCCGCCTTTCGCCACTAAGACTGTTCTGGGGATTTTGTTTGATCAATAATTTCTGCAATATATATATATATATATATATATATATATATATATATATAATTATATATATATATATATATATATATATATATATATATATAATTTGGGATTGTTGTTGACCGTGATATTATAACTATCAGAGGATGTTGAAGGTCGGTCAATGAAAACTCTTCTTATTTCGCCAACGTTTCGAGAATATATTTTCTCATCATCAGGCAATAGGCCCTGATGATGAGAAAATATATTCTCGAAACGATGGCGAAATAAGAAGAGTTTTCATTGACCGACCCTCAACATCCTCTGATAATTATATATATATATTATATATATATATATATATATATATATATATGTATATATTAAATTAAATTGTCATTGAAATAAAGCACCTTTAATTTGGATCTCACCATTCACAGTGATTTGTCATTGTTATTATTAAACAACGC
Source organism: Adelphocoris suturalis (assembly GCA_030762985.1). Classification (NCBI taxonomy): domain Eukaryota; kingdom Metazoa; phylum Arthropoda; class Insecta; order Hemiptera; family Miridae; genus Adelphocoris; species Adelphocoris suturalis. Next base: position 45,296,252 of record CM061045.1, on the reverse strand, counting down.
AACACAACACAACTCAATGGCTTCATCAAGACATGTTTTATACTATTGATTTCTTAACTAAAGGGTGAACAGAACGTAGTCGCAAAAAAGTTCCAGTCATGCAGCATGATCGTGTGAGCGAATTTTCGTTAATTATGACAGTAGATCATGTTACATTGTTCTGACATTTTAGCACTTTGAGTGCAAAGAAATTGTTAATAACCAGTTTTATGGCATAAAAAAGTAGTTCCAAATAATATTCTGAGAGTAAAAAAATATTTTGGATTTTTTTTTTTTTTTTAATCGCAGTTTTGATTGTCTTTTCAGCTAATTCTTTTTTTCAGCTAAGTCTTTTCAGTTAATGGGGGTATGGGATGATCTTTCTTGATACAATTTCGTAAAGATGCTTGGCGCTACAGGAAGTTTCTTGTAGAACAGTTTAATTTCTAAGAAAAAAATGAAGGCTGATTTCCAATGTATATAGTAATACCAGGTTCACATGGCTATTGGTTGCAATTTATTATATTTTATTAATAATTTTTTTGGAAAATATCGCATTATTTTAATAATATTCTATAGCATCAGAAACCAATGAGTAGGATTATGGCTCGAACCTCCGACGGACGGTTACACCTACCACGTTGTAATGTTTATTTTAATAACAAATGTATTTTTCATTGTGAACAGCTTTGTGTTCAATAAACGTTTTTCTTCTTCTTTCTTCTTCTTCTTGTCTTTCAGCACGGTCGCGGCCATGACCTTGATGTTATTAGGCGCCACTCCTTTTAGCTCAGATATCGCTTGCCGCAGGTCCTTCCTATCATATTTACTTATTTTAGCCCTCCAGGTCTGCTCCATGTCCATGCTGCCACTGACAACTTGGACATCCAGGATTATGGCAGACCCATCGGGCTTGATGTCAACGATATCTGGCTTCTTGCCCCGGTCACTTGGCATATGGTACAGTCTCTCTCTGTCCACATCCCAGCCGCTGGATGACAAAGCACCTGCTATCTGCTTGGCAACTGCATCGTGACGTAGAATGATTATATATATATGAATGTCTCAAAATGGATTTCAATGCAGGAAATTTTGATTATAAAAATTCTGGAGCCGTTGCAATACCTTCATTTTCTACCAAAATTCGCTCAATCTTGATCAGCGTTCTATATTTTCACCTACTGTACCAGTTGTGGAGACAATGGGCATCAACAGTCCGAACGTAATTTCTACATCACGCGAGAGAATACAGCATCCGATAAGGAATAAAGATTGATTTCCAGCTCTGAAGGTAAGGTCGGGCGGTGTGTGAGGAGGATTTTGAAGGGATGGTAGAGTGGAAAGCGATGGCTTTTAAGAAGGTGAGGGGAAAAACCTATAGATATTTCATGATGTCTTGCGGTTCATAACCCTTTCATCTCTCGGTATGAGGAGCTTGGCATGTTCTCGTTCTGCTCCTATAGGTTCGGACGTGGAACCAGCTGATCAAGCATCTACCAATATTGGCGTGGGGGAAAGATCCCATTCTACGAACTCGCCCTCAAAAAGAACGACAGCGTATTTTCAGGTGCCTTGAAGGAAAAAACCCTTTTTTCGCGGAATTCTGCCGTTTCTGCTCTGGAAATAGACATTATGAGAAACTTAACAAGATACACCGCCCCACACTGAAACACCTTCTTCACAGTGCCAAAATAATTTTGGGTACATACATTTACTTATACATCCTAGTGATGCTCGTTGTTTGCAAATACCCAAGCGATTTTGGAATTTGTAGGTAATATAAATTTACGTGAATTAATTGTTTTGATCCAATGCTAAAAGTGAACGGTTTGAAATAGCTGTCTTGATTTAAAAAAAAAAAAAAAAAAAAAGAAAAAAGGAAACAAAGTCTTGTCTTTATACATTCAATAATTCCAATTTCAATCTTTAGTTACACACGTAACAATACAGTAAAGAATTTATTAGGAGCATAATAATAGCGCGGTCAAAACATTTAGGACCACACCAGAGGCCCAATTATTATTAACTATGCGTACCTATTTGGGGTTTAATAAATCAGTATACTTACTACTGCATGCGTGTTATCATCACTCCTAAATTTCAATTAATTGTAGTTTATCTATACATTTCTTCCGATTCTTTGCTGTTTCGAAAATCATTCATTTCAAATAGGGACATTTTATACGCCTCTCTAAAACATTGGTTTTTAACTCAATGAATACTAATGAACATGGAGACTTCTCACGCGAATCTTGACGTTACTCCCCACAGTTGGGTACTGTTTCTATTAGCCTTATCATACTTGTTATTAGAACCATTTGAATTATGGTTTTCGGGAAGCATTTTTGAAAAGGAATACACTTAATTTTGGTGTTCATGAGAGCGACCTCAATTGGTTAATTTGAGACCAGTGACCAAATGGTCAAAATCGCACCGGTGATGTCACAAGAGTTCAACTCCTACCAATAACCATTTGTGATTTCATCTTTTCAACTGGATTACGTTGAATATGCCAATAAAATCAGGTAACTAGTTTTTATCTGGACGATTTCAAATGCTCCCTAAAACCTTAATTATGCATTATTGTTCACCAAATGGAGTTTGCATCCGAAATATGGTATCTTCAGGTTGAGAAACCCTCGATCAGCTCTTCTAAATTTATCGAGCATTGCTCTCAACCTTGTCGTGGGAGAGCCAAGCGCATTATGTTATTGATGATGCGAACTTATGAACATCCTCATTCAATCTTATGAATTTGTTACAGTTATCCACACCTCTCAGATTTGGTACAAAATCAATACGCAACAGAAGCGACAATTATTATAACAGAGCCCTATACGCTCCATCTTGCTATAAACCACTCGAGTCACTACGGCTGATGAATTATGCTGTACTTCAGTATATAGAACGGATTGCATCCTCATAAATCATCGAGAGCCACTGTGTCAAAATGAACGCAAGATTGAACCGCAACAGTCTCGATTGGCAATCGAACAACACTATTCGAATTTCATGAGATTTGGTTTCCATTAAATTTAATCCTTGAGCGTTCAAAATCAGCTACCTGATACCGTAACCTCTTAATAATTAGATAGGTGAAAACGTTAAACTCAATAAGGTATCGAGAAAGGGGGGGGGGGGGATTAAACGAGTTGTTGTGACATAATTATATTCGTTTCACCTATTATTTCAAGCCTAAGGAACCGATTTTCTCACTGTAAACCAATCAGGACATAAATATAAAACATAACTATGAGTTTTTTATTTCATAAAACTATATTGTTTCTGTACTGTTATGGTAGTTGGTGGGGGAAAAAAAACAACTTCTTCTCATAATAGGTAAAGTAGGTACTTAGTTTGTTATACCTCTTATACTGATTAGGCTCTCCTCGGGAATAGCTGGCAAAACTACCTACGATAATCATTGGTTGAATTCTACTTGGTGTGTGAATGAGGTGAAATGCTTACATGAGGCTAGCTGATTTGTGGACAATAATCGCGAGTGAATTAATTTCTTGAGTTTCAATGGATATAGTGAGAAAACAACTCCAGAATTTTCAAGAGAAACATTATCGTAGATTCCATAATCGGAAACAGGTATCTAACTAAATAATAATTGAACTACTATCTCTTTTATTATATTTATTTCCGAAACAGGTACCTAACCATACATTGATTGAACTAGAACTAGTATTTCATTAGATCAATTTGTTTGCAAGTATTTTCAATACTAACTTTTTTCAAGCTGTTTAGTGTGTTTGACGCTATCTGACTCACTGAACTCATTATTATTTTTATTTAAGTCGTTTTCAAGAGAAAAACTTGTTTTTGTGTCGTCAGAAAGGCTTTCATGTGTTACCATAGGACTCACCGTAAAAAATTACATAACAGTAAACAAATTTGAGATGAAAGTTCGAAATCATGAAAATATCATATAGTGTGTTATCGTGGTTTTTCCTCTCTGTTTGTTTTGCGCTATTTTCTCACTCAAATTCCATTGAAAACATGTTGTATAGTTATAGAAAACAGATATAGTAGTTTAGTAATTATAAAAATATCGTAAATGTTTTTCTTTGAAATCAAAGATTGACCAATTTTGACGTTTCGTAGATAAAAACAAGTCATTTTTAAGTAAGAGATTTCAAACATTTTTCAAGGGCCTACCTTGTAAAAAATTACCACTCTTTCCAACAGTATCCCTAATATTAACTTAGCAGTGTATAAATAGGGTGTTATTTCAGTTTTATCATACAAAGCAATATATATAATTTTAAAATTCAATTCATCCTTTTACAGAATCAATTGATCCTTCAAAATGAGGGACTCAATCTTGGAGGCAACCAGAAAATAATATGCAGAGACCTTTTGTCGAAGAATAATAATTTATTGCATTGGTTTGCATAGTTAATTATGATCAATAAAAGAAATTCACAACGTTTACAAGGTATTGATTCAAGGAATTGGCAAAAAGGTTTGCAAGAAGTTCATGCAAAGCCATGAATTACATAGTTTTGGTTTATTATTTTCAGTAATAAACCTTGGTAATCGACCATGGGGGAAAAACAAAATCCGTCCGCCTACCGTGTGCTGTCCAGAGCGTTTCCCCTAAACTACTGGACCAAAGTTTATGAAATTTGGCGGCAGAATCATACATTGGCAGGGGATGTGCCAGTAACATCGGCATCAATTTTTATCATCCATGAAGGGTTGTAATTAATTGCTGAAATATTAAAAAATCGAGATCTTGAAAACTTTTAAGGTAACAGAGTAATGTTTTTTTTTTTTTTTTTTTGTAATTTACATGTATTTTCCGAAAGCGAAGTAAATATTAAGTGAATGAAATCATACGGAACGCTGTACGATATTACGCTCTCTGCTGCAAGCTAAATGGAGGGGCGACCGTTTTTCGGCGGAACTAAGTATCATCAATGACTGCTAGATAGTGTTTGGCTTGCAGGAAACGAGTCTTGCGCCGCCACCACGGTTTTGCCAATTCACGGCTCTGCATCATCAGCTTTTGTAAGGGAAGGTTAGTTGTGTTGTTTAATCTTATTAATTTCTGTTCATTAGACGTCTACACCTATGCAGACACATTAGATTATTCCTATTGAATCGTTTAATAATATAGACAGGTTTTCTGTGTAGAAGAGCTATACAATACAGAAACAATAAACCTCTGTGTAATACCTATTTTGCAGCGTTTATTTTTCTTTTTCCCTCAATGCAGAGGCAGATCTGACGCTGCTCTATGCTTGATGGAAAGCAGATGTATCACAAAGTTGGTGCCTACAGTAATTTGTGTCTGATGTGCGTAGATGGTAGGAGAGATTTTCGCGCACTTGCATAAAGACTGCATTCCGACCGTCACCGTTTTCCCGAGCCCCAGAAACCGCCTTACTAAGATAATTTCAAGATTCGGTCTCTCTATGAAGAACAAATTCATTTTGTAAAAGGACGGAAGGATTTTGTCAAATTAAAAGTGATATATATATATATATATATATATATATATATATACAGGGGTGCCCACAGGGGGGGGGGGGGGGGGGGGGGTCACGACGCAAACTGCGTCGTTAAAATTTTTGGGGGGGGTTAGACAAATGAGTATTTTTTTTATTTTTTTATGAACAAGTAATAAGATTTATACTAACAATTTGCTAGTGTCAGCTGTTTTCAATTCGAATTACTTTATTGGATAATATGTTGTAAAAACAGGTATTGTGCGCATGCGTTTTGAGTGCCATGATGACAGCGGTAATGTCTTTGACACTAATATTATATTAAATATAATATATAATAAATATAATAAAATAAATAAATAATATATATAATAAAATAATATATATTAAATATCTATTTAATAAATATTTTAGTTGGGGGGGGGGATCGTGAGTTTGGGGGGGGGGGGCTTGAGTCGTTGTGCTTGGGGGGGGGGGCACCCCTGATATATATATATATATATATATATATATATATATATATATATATATATATATATATATATATGTGTGTGTGTGTGTGTGTGTGTGTGTGTGTGTGTGTGTGTGTGTGTGTGTGTGTGTGTGTGTGTGTGTGTGCGTGTGTCTGTAGCAGGCTGATTTTGTTGCGAATTATCTATTTGTCGAATCGAGAACTCTGAAAAATCTCACTAAACTCCAGTTAGTTACCCCTACTCTCCACCACCTCGCCACCTGGTGCAGCGCGTATAAATATCATACGACAGCCACCGAGTGAGTTGGATCATATTAATTTGTGACGCGTTTACACTTTCATATGTGTTATTAACGGGTTACACTGGCGGGGAATCCATGAACAAAGTAGTGGTTACAAAAAAGGTAGCGTCGATGCCGGTTATAGCTTTCCCCTGCCATTGTTTGTCATTTTGTTATACCCAGTAAATCATATATCCGGGTTTCCACCGTCCCATTGTTTTTACGTTAGCGCTCCATCAATTTTTCGCCACCTCGTACGACCCGTTCCGGCAATCTTTCTCTTCCTTTTCCCCTTCTTGGCCTATCTTTGACTGTGACTATAGTACCATTTATATATTGATCTACCAAACAAATTTTCAACTGACTTCAACAGGCATCAGGGTCACTTTTCTCCTATTGAAAGACAATTTATAAAAAATGTTACTGCAAGTATATTATTCGGATACCATCATTGTGGTTATCTGTCTGGAAGAGAGAAGTCTAGGGGGTTTTTTTTTTTTTTTGGAAAACCTAAAGAACCATAATTCTGGTCTTTGAATCTTGATGGGTAAAGTCATAATATTTTAGTGTATTTCTTCTGCGAGAAAATTTTCAGTGTATTCACGTATAAAAATATTTATGGTCACTTAGTTATGTAGTGGACTATATCCATCGATATCTAATCTCGGTTCATGCATCCAATATTGAGATCGCTCTAAATAATCAATCTCAATATAGTAAGTAATCAATTAACATCTTGTTATTGCGACTCTTAGAAACATTGCTAACATAAAATAAAGGCTCATTCGTGTCCCAAAGTTCTATAGCAGTGCATTTAATTATTATTATAAATATTTGTAAAATACATCCTAAAAGGTACCTAAACTCATGTAAATTATTACTACAAGTCAAGTTTAGGACATTTTAGGTTTTTGCATGGGCTGAACTTTCTCCATTCAAATGAATAGTATCAGCCCATGGGTATCATCTACACAATTCTTCCGAGTTTCATCGGAATCGAGTTATAAGTGAGAAAGTTGACCGTGTTAAATAATCACACTTTTGTCTACCCATGCAAAGACATTACCATTGATCTACATTGATCGATAGAATGTAATTTAGAACCGTTCAAAGGCCTTTTCTAAATGGGCCCGAATAGTTTGTAACAGTTCATGTGGTGTTTTCCGAAGTAGAAACGGATTACTAAATTATTTTATTGGTAACTCTATTTCCTTGAGCACATTTCAAGAAACAAATATTTTATACTCGTAGATCATAAATTTTTATTGTCTTACAGTGTCATCGAAACCAGATGATATTTGAGGAACCTATGAGTGTTTCAATTATATGAGTAAACATTCGAACTCACAGACTAGATACCAAATTCGTTCAGAAAAATTTCCATCTAATTGAGCTACTGAAAATGTTTAGTTTGAAAGATAGTTATTTTACGTTAAACGTGAACCACGAGCCCTTCTTCAACCTTGATTGACTAGGAATCGATACTCAAACATTCTAATATTACGATTCAATAGGTCAGTCAAAAAATATTTGTATACAAAATATAGTAAAAATTCGAGGTATTTTGAGTTGCTGTAGCATTAGAAACTTTGTTAATAATCGTATGCTTCATGTCTGGGGCTTTTAATCCTATACAGGTTCTAATAGTCAGTTATACTATCAGAATATTTATTTATTCAGACGTATAAAAAAAAAGAAAAAAATACATCTATGTGGAATGAATAAATAACTAGTGACCCAGATGGTCCAGTACTGTTCCACTATTAACAGTAAAGAGGTTTTTCCAATCTCGACAAGAGTTCTCGTTGTAAGAAATCAAGTTAGTATCTTGGATAGAAAACTGCTGGGAACGTAAAATGTTTTTTTAACCGATCGCAGCTAAAGAAGTTTACACGGTGAAGAGTATCCTAGATATGAGGATCGAGTGAAGAGACGCAGGCTTACACAGCACTTGGAGTGTTCTCAATTCTCAATCCCAACCACTCACCGTCTCCAGAGACACTGCCCTCCCACGGGGGGGGGGGGGGGGGGGTATCTAAGGTGACGTGATCCGACTAGTAGAACGGCGGGACAGGCAAATACCCGTGAAGAAATTCCTGGGAGTCGTACACAGAGAAGGTATGGCAGTCAGCTCAGGTCGCGGAAGGGGTGTACAGGAAGGCCAGGGAATTGTCACAGTTACTACACCTAGAGTAGGTGCAGGGGATGGATTGTGAAGAGGCCTCCGCTGTCCTCCTGCTGATGTGAATGTGAAATAGAGGGAAATATGGCGAGGAAACACCCAGCGGTGCTGGATATATCGTCACGTACCACCGCCAAATGAGCTGTGCCTGTTCTGAAATATTATGTAGAGGTGCCCGGCCAAATGAGACCCTCTTCACAACTCTATCACCTCTTCAAAACTGCTGCATTTCTCTACCGCTTTCCGGAACGTCAGATTGCAAACTAGCTCTACAGGACTGCATTAATTTATTTCTCACGCCTGAGCCTTATTGATTGAGAATGTTTTGACTTTATTTGTACTAACTCTCAACCCATAGATGTGAAATTGTATAAGTTGTCACAATGCTGTTCTCTCGAAAGTCCCAATATACGTATCTACGTCTGTAAATAACGGTACTAACTAAACGGTGAAACTGCGTTAACTTACTGCAACCAGCTAACTGCAGTGATTGTTAAGCACTCTATTATCATCTTACTAATTTTGGTGAGAACCGAACCCGTTATCTGTAGGACCAATAAATTTCAAAAACACTACACTAATGAATATTGCATTCAGGCTAGAATTTCCTGATTCACTTCAGTTTCACGGTGTTTAATGTAAGTGTAAAATAATTTGGATTTAAAAATAAAATAGTCTCAGCGAATTATTTAACTAAGAAATATACTAATCCAAGATCATCTGGTTTCTGATATCACCTTCGTTTCCTGTCTTGGTAGAAACTGATCGGAGCTTGGGGTATAAATCGAAGTAAGTGAATCTGCACTCACCGCAGCCGCCCGTTTAGTGTGTAGGTTTTCCGTCTAGTGAGAAAAAATGGAGGATCTTACCACAATATCAACAAAGCAACATGTTCACTTTCACACCCCCCTTTCCCACCAATGAGAGATCTCATAATTATTTCTGAGTAATTCCCCAATTATTATCCGAAGTGAGGTGTACACACACACACACACACACACACACACACACACACACACATATATATATATATATATATATATATATATATATATATATATATATATATATATATGTATATAATATAATATTTAAAGTATTTAGAATCTGAATTAATGGGTCTCTCAATACTGTTTGTATTTAGACCACAGTGTTACATACCCTACCATAGTCAAAATTTGGGTACAGATAGGTTATTGCATCGAGTTTTACAACATTTTCGTCTGATGATGCGAATTGATCATTTCAAATTTATAATCAGGCACCAGAACCGTGTAGCTCGGCGTGTGCTATATAACGAGCAAAGCATTTGGTTTGACGAGCGTTAGCTCGTTTGAGCTGTTGAATCTGACAATTTTATTGACAACACAAAACAGTTCTTGGAGAAGCAACATTATCGCATAGAATCCATATAGATGCTATTAGAGTGCTCTTTGACGAGCGTTAGCTCGTTTGAGCTGTTGAATCTGACAATTTTATTGACAACACAAAACAGTTCTTGGAGAAGCAACATTATCGCATAGAATCCATATAGATGCTATTAGAGTGCTCCATATTCAACACCTTGCAATAAAAACAACTGTCTGTATGTGTAATAACACCAAATGATTCAATTTTACATGTACGCTGTAATCGCTTCTCTAGATGGACTGATTACTTTGTCACTATATGCTATAGCATAATCTGTTCTCTGTTGTTTCCTACACGTTTGTTGAATTTAATTGTAAACTCAAGTAAAAAACGTTTCAAACTATTTAACAACGGTTTTCTACGTACGCATTAGATAGCACTTCTGTGCGTTCCAACGTACCTACTTTCCTGTTCTAGGAAATGTCACCAAAAATGAGTAAATATTGAGTAGATAATGTTACAAAGGCAAATTAATAGCTGTGTACTCTCTTCACACAGTGCAAAGAATCACTGATCTCGGTCATCAACATGAAGTGAAAATCTCGTGCGAATCCACGGATTTTATTTACATATTTTATTTTGTATCATTTCCTAAAAACTTTTTATTTATTATGCATACTTTAAACGTAAAGCAAAAAACATTTACAGAGGTCAATTCTTTTTGATGGCCAATTCAGAAGTTCATTAGTAAAAACAATAAACTAAAAATCGTTTTTCAGGTTTACCTAGTCATAAAATCATGCGAAGTATATTCCTTAGACAAACTGGACAAGGCCCCGGATTCACACACTGCACATTACTTTTAAATCTCCATAGAAGGTTTTTGTTTCCTGTTGTACTTAATCAACTATACCTCAATTTCACGAAACTCTCCACTTGACAATAAATTACGAGTTAATCCGAAACCAAATTGAACCCGTTTTTATGGGTGTATTCAAAATTAATACAGATTTATTGCAGACAAAAATATGCTACGGGATGTATGGAAAAGACGCTCCCGACCGTAAATATTATTTTAACGAAAACCGTATCAAAATAATTTGTACTATACGTGATTACCTTGGATATGAAGATCTTACAAATAGCATTTCCATCAATTAACATTTCCTATACATACCAAAATGACTCAGAACGTAGTGAGAAACCACCGGCAGATGCGTGGCACATTCCAGGGGGTTAAATCGGCAACGTTGTTTGCTTTTCAGAAGAAAGAAAATCGGTTTCGGCAAAACTTACGCAGGAGAATAAATTGGGAAATAACTAGTAAATTATGGAGGTTCAGTCGCTTGAACGGAGGAGTAGGGTGTATAAAAGATACTTAGTTTGCGTAGTTATGATCTGGGAGAAGTGAATTAAAATGTGTGGGTATTTTTGATAGTTACAGGCTATATTACGCTTGCGCGTGCGCACAGGCTATTACGCTTGCGCATGCGCAAAGGCTACTGAATCCCGCGAGAATGAAATTCATATGGAACCATCCAGGAACCAAAATTGTTGTTATAATTTCGAAAGATTAATTTTATGAATTTGTATTATATATAAAACTAAACGGAGCTTGGTGTATTAATCGAAGTAAGTGAATCTGCACTCACCGCAGCCCGTATGTATAGGTTTTCCGTCTAATGAGGAAAAATGGAGGATCTTACCACAAGATCAACAAAGCAACATGTTCACTTTAATACCCCCTCTCCCACCAATGAGCGATCTCATAATTATTTCTGAGTAATTCCCCAATTATTATTCAAAACATGCCCAGCCATCATACCGACGAAGAGAGGAATATATATATATATATATATATATATATATATGTTACCGTTAAAGTGTGTAATTCAGTTAATGTATAAAATAACTAGTTAGTATATAGAATAACGAGCGGTTGTAGGTAGTGTGTATAAGTAATTCAAAGTTTTCTATATGCTTTCCCTTGGGAATATATGAAATAACTAGGTATTATGTAAAGTAACGAAACACCAATCATTAAAGTGTAGAATCGACTGCTTTTCTTGGGAAGTCACTACTAGAATGATATTATGAAAGGATTGAAGAATTGGCATGCATTTTCATTGGAGGTATTTCACTGGCATCCAAGAATCTTTCTTCGCAAACGCTGAACTGCGATCTAGCATAGAGCTGTCGGAGAATCCCGTTTTTCGTCCCCAGTTTCAAAAGTTTTCGTCGGTTATTTCCATCACGCACGCCAAAATATTATTGGCGTCAGCTTTTCCGCGGTCTACGTCTGGCACCTGTATCCTGCCTGTATCTCCAATTTTGGGATTTGGAAACTTTTGATCAGACGAAAGCTTCATTTTTTTGGCTTGCTACTGCAGGCTTGAAAGGAATGCTTCTTGATGAGGAACTTGCCATATTGAGGTCACAAACAAAACTGAGGATAACTCAGAATTGAATTGGAGGAACAGATAGGAGAAGATCCCTTTTGAACTGAATGACCCTCACCCTCAACCTCTGACCCCTCAACTGACTTCTCAACGAAATCCCATTGCACACAGAAATTGCACACTTCAACTGGTCTCCGTAGTTATTCTATATACTAATTATATATACTAGTTATTATATATACTAATTATATACTAGTTATTTTATATACTAACTGATTTCACACTTTAACGGTAATATATATATATATATATATATATATATATATATATATATATATATATATATATATATATATATTTATTTATTTCACTTATTGAAAATGACTCTAGGAGAGCTACCAAAATTCCTTGTCAACGTTGTACACAAATTTCCCACAGTTATTCAATTTCTTTGTTAGTTTGAAAAAGGCAAAAAGCCGAAATATAAAAATAGTTTTGTGACGTTTTTTCTGTTATCTTTTCTAATTTTGTGAATATATATATATATATATATATATATATGTATATATATATGCCAGGACCATATTTCATAGTGCAACTATTTATGTGAGTGAAAAAGATTCCTTATTGGTTACTCCTTACACAAATCAATGTTTTCCCGAGCTCACGATCGACTAAGGAACAAGCCAAGTACGTATCAGAATCGAAAGAACTGATGGAGCATACGTGCAGCTTTGCCAAGTGGTATTAGCAACCCTCTTCATTGTGTATTCCCTTTTCCACCTCCTTTCCACGCTATCGGTAGTATAAATAAATCAGAGCGCTTCACTAACATTCCCTTCCGAAAGCGATTGGAAATGTTGTGATGTAATAAAAGGGAAGGGTGTGGTCACCTAAGAGACATCACTAAGCAAGATCCTGCAATTCAATCGTTGAGATACAGTTTTTTTTTTTTTTTCCTCACTGATCACGTTTTTAACATTTTTATAATTATTTTGAAGAAAACATGCTTTTAGATCTACTTCAGAAATCCCCATATTTTAAAACGTATCTTTTCGTAGATGAGACAGTAATTTTTATTTATGGTAGTCCCCGGGTCAATTTTCATAGGGGCACTTAGACTGCACTTGATTTGCTTATTGACTGGTTTGCTTCAAGTTTACTGAGAGAGACTGGGGGAGAGAGAGAGAGAGAGAGAGAGAGAGAGAGAGAGAGAGAGAGAGAGAGAGAGAGAGAGAGAGAGAGAGAGAAAGATGATTGATTGATTGACGGTATTTATTTAAACAAACAGGGAAGGATTAGGACCTTATGGTCCTCTCTTCCATCCTCCCTGTACAAGTTACATATACATTCCTCGTACAATCAAGTTAATAGATTTAATTAATAATAAAAAAATAATAAATATAAATATATAAATAGCTGTAGGTATATATCAATGTTACTACTTCAAATTATTGTACACTTTTTATATGTTTAAATTCGATTTGTACACAGATCCATATGGAATTCACACTAAAATCATGGAATATCTTTGTAATCAGTGTTACATCATATAATTGTTACATTATATAATTGGTTTTTTATTCTTTATACATTTCTAATAGATTTTTCTTATATTCATTTCTAAAGCTATTAACTGACTTGTTTAGATCAAAAATATGCGGGTTCATATTAAAAAGTGTTATTGATTGCATGTGAAATGATTTACTGTATAGGACTGTATTGTGCTTTGGGATCTGAAGAAGTGAGGCTGCACTGCGAGTGGGAACAGAATGAACATCTTGACGGAATTGATATTGATCAAAAAGGTACTTAGGCTTTCGAAATTTCAAAATTTTAAAAAGCATAGAGGCTATAGCAAGTTTTTTCCTTTCACGTATTTTCAGCCAACCTAACTTTAAGTAATATGGTGTCACATGAACATCAAGACGTAGCCTAAATACAAAACGAACGATGGAGTTCATGGCTACTTGTAAAGTATCCATTTGTTTGGAAGTCAGATCACAAAATGCTAATGCGGCATATTCGAAAGAAGGAACCAGCAAAGCTTGAGCTAATTGAGCTCTAACATGTTGTGGGAAATCTATGGCTAACCTACGTAGCTGGTATAGGCTCCTATACATCTTCCTGCAAATTTCTGACACTTGATTATCCCAATCCAGGTTGTCTGCCACTAAGATGCCTAACATTTTAAATTGTTTTACTACGTCGAGTTCCGAGTCTCCTATTATGATTGGGTGAATTAAGGTGGAATCTATTCTAGCCAAAAACTTAGTATTTCCCAAAAACATTGCCTTGCTCTTCACTGCATTCAATATCATGCCGTGCTCAGAGCACCAGTCATCCAAGCATGCAAGGTCTGCATTCACTCTGTTAACTGCCTCATTCAACTCATCTAATTTGCATGAATATTGCAACTGAAGGTCATCAGCGTAAATATTATAAGAGCAATACATAAATACATCTGGAATTGAATTAACAAAAACAGAAAAAAGCAAGCCAGATAGCACAGAACCCTGAGGTGTACCTATCACTACATCTTGCCAAGACGAAAGAGTGCCATCAGGTGCTTTCGTGCTCTGTGAGCGACCAGACAAATACGAATCGAACCATAGCAACATATTTTGAGATACCCCAATGTACCTAAGAATTGAGAGCAAAATATCATGTCTAATCAAATCAAATGCACGGCTAAAGTCGATACCAACAAAAATTGTGATCATGCGGTTGTCCATTTATCTTCTCACTCCGTCCAGGGCGCTAATAAGAGCCGTTTCCGTTCCTTAGTGGGCTTTATAAGCGGACTGTCTGTCATTTAGTATACTATTGTCCAAAACAAACTTATTGAGCTCCATATACACAAACTTGTGTAGAGAGAGAGAGAGAGAGAGAGAGAGAGAGAGAGAGAGAGAGAGAGAGAGAGAGAGAGAGAGAGAGAGAGAGAGAGAGAGAGAGAGAAAGAGAGAGAGAGGTGGCAAATAACATCAAGGTCATGGCCGTGACCGCGTCACCGCGTGGGGTGTGGTGCGGGAAAAATTGCCTCGGAGTTACTCGAGTTAGGTATCACAACGGGATTGCTCCGCGGTTTCACCACCCGTGTTCTCAGGGGCTCGTACCTCAACTGGTGGTCATTTCATAGGGGAACTCTACCTTTCATTCCACTCTTCCTTCTACTCCTTCTGCAACTTTCTTCATCCCTAGAGCCGGCGTCGGGTAAACCTGGAGGTCCTCCCCTTTTCATTTATTTATTTTTGAAATATAATTGTGTGCCCCCTCCGCCGTTCAGAAGAGTTTTGTAGAAAAAAATAGTTTGCAAATCAACATGGCATCCATAGAAAGTGGACTGAGATCCTTGATTCAGGAAATTAATGAAAGAAATCATTAGCAGTCATTTATTTGTAAATTTTCGGTTGAGGTGTATGTAATTTTGGCGTACTTTGGTGCGTTTGGCTGCACTCAGGCAACAATCATCGTCTGGTTTCCTCCATTCAAGATGGAATATGCTATTTATTAGTGAAACTTCCTTATGTATACAGTACAGAAGTCAAATACTCTTACTTTCGTGCATGAGTGCAATTTTAGCGCACTTCGGTGCTTTGGCTGAATTTCAGTACCTATCTGGTCGTCTTGAACTATGTTTCCTCCTCTGATTCACTTTATCATATTATTGAAGCAGGTTGGTGCGTCTGGCTACGCTCTGATGTCACCTTGATTGTCTAGAGATAGTTTCCTCCTTTCAGCATGCGATATGCTTTTAATTGGTGCGTGACTTCCATCAGCATACATAGTACAGTAGTTATATACTATATTTTCAGGTTCATTGATCACAATTGTCACGAACTTTTTTGGGTCTCGCTGCGCTCTTGCGCCAACCTGATCGTCTGGTACTGTTATTTCACAACTAACGATGCAATATACTTTGATTACTGATAAGTCCATTCTTATGCGCTTTCGGTAGGGCTTAGCACGATTTTCAGAGGTTATTGAGATGTTTCCCTAGGCGTATTCCTTTATTGGCATTTGTCATAGAGCTTGAGTAAACGGCAAATCAATAAATCAACAGTATTATGTCGACTCGTTTCAATCGATGTGGACTGAACCTGCGAATGATTAACTGCATTCAAATTGCAAGGCTCAACTTTATCTCAACAAAGACAGCAATGCACCATAATTATAGTTTTTAGGAATGGATTATTGGTCATTTACAGAATTCTTGGTTGTTTTGATGAGTGATCCCGTGGAAGGGAGAAAGGGTTTGTTTCCAAAATTACTTGACCACAGATTTTTTATGGGTACAATGGATGGCTTCTAGATGTAAGTTTTGACAATGAAGGTGGTGGAAAATTAGTAGTTTCTCCTTCAAAGGTCATTAACCTGATACACCCAGAGGATATCCTGCAGGTTAAATAATATCAGGAATATCCCAATATCCCCAGTTGCAGCCTGTTCAAGAACCTATTGAACGGGTAGGGGGGGGGGGGAGGATAATTAAAAAGAGGAACTGTGGTGAGGGGGGGGGGGGCTTCCAGCGCAGTCCGTGGAAGTCCGTGAATCGTAACCACGCTCTGCTACCATGTGACAATGGTGGTGATGTAAATGCAGTAGTTCCTCCTTAAAAGGGGAAAGACGATTAACCTGCTACACAAAGAGGATGTCTTGAAGGTTGAATAACCTCAGGAATATCTTTAGTTGCAGCGTTGTCAAGAATTCAGAAGAAGGAACTACTCATAGCAATCACAGAGTAAGTAATGTTTTTATAGATCATCTCGGCGATAATACCATGTGTCGTTTATTCTGCCATTTCGCACTGGTGCAGTGATTTAGTTACGTTATCCAACATTAGCCAAGCGCTAACAACTATGAAATACAAGAAATATTGTCCAAATATGGTGGATCCGAAATACGTCCACCGCTCAGTACTCTTGGTATAATTTCCTATTGACTAAACACATCAGTAAGGATTACCTGTCCTCAGGAATGGGAACCAACCGACAGTAGGGTTGAACCCTGACGATCTCGTGCAGGGTATCATAATTTTCCCTTTCTTTCGTCACCCCTAGGTTTTGAAGGAAGCCCACATGAATATGGAAATTAAGCCACAGCGAGTTGGAATCGACCCAAACATTTACACGTTTGAGATCCTAGAGAGGAAAGCGAAAGAAGGGCTGTGGTGCGATAAAGCGAGATTCAGACATTCCAAACGAGGAATTAATAAATTATTATGGAGATTCCTATAATGAATTGTTGATAGTATCATTTGTTTCATGACTATATTATTTGTGTGTATTTTTGTTTATGAATCACGTTTGATGATTACAAGATAATTTTTATAAATAGACGCAGGCGTTTTTACAGCGAAAAACGGTAAAAAAGTAAAGCACGGGTAGGTAAAGCTATAGATTACGAATAAGATTCACATTAAAAGCTAATTTAAATAAACTAACCGTTTCACCTCGAAGTTGAACGGACCCCTATTTAAAACACAGTTAAAGTTCAGTTTGCGAAAATATCCAACATATTCCTCCCTAATGACTTATCAGGATAACTGTGTCAAAAACTAAACATGTCCTCGTGTATTTTTTTTTAGATTACATTATATTTATTTATTCTTTATTTTATTATTATTATTTTATTTTATTTTATTTTTTTTTTATTAAACATAGTTGAAAGCGTACGTTTCCCGCATCAAAATTCCAAATGTTTCTCAGGGGTGACGATCAATATCTATACCATTCAATCACCTATTGAAAGATGAGATACTTCCCCACAAATTATGTGTCTCTGGACGAATATCTCCTTCACCTGCTCAATCTCTTGCTGGTTCTGTAGCTAAATTTCCAGCTTTTTCTATAGTAGTTTTGTAGTTTGTTTACTTGTTAGTTCATTGCTCACTACCTAAATATTCTGTATAATTTTTTCCATGAACCAATGGTCAAAAGGAGAGAAAGAGAACATGTGATGATGAGAGCAAACGGCTTTAATTGGATGAAAAATATTATTTTCCTCTTAATTCTCTTGCTTTGTTTATTATTCGAACAAAATTCATCTTTTTGGTTTATTATTTTCTTTAATGTAAGTACCTTTGTAATTAACCGGTAAAAAAAAATTTATGGAGCGGGTCTTAACCTCCCGCTCTACACTATAATTTTTTTAGCGTTTTATGATGCACAGAATCTAAAATTTAATTAAACAATAAATTCAATATGTCCGTCTGCCTTCTGGAACCATTCACGCAAACCCAAAATTCGCATATGGGTGATTGTCACAGAAAGGGGCAGGAGTGATGTACCGACCAGTTGTGGCGACCCGATAAAGATTTGAAAGCTGAGGAAGGTCGTAAATTGTAGTATAGGTTTTGTACTTTCGTTTTTCTTTTCAAGTTATTGTTATTCCCTTATTAAACAAAACTAACAAAATACAGGGTGTCTCAACTTAAGTAGGCAAGACTTCAGGGATCAATTCTACAAGTAATTTGCAACAAAAAGTGTCTCTTAAAGTGTTATTTTTTAGAGGCTTCGTTTTCGAGTTATTGACAATCTAAGATTTTTTTCGTGTTTTCGACCTTATCTCCTAAAAATGGCTGTGACCCCATCATTCTTTGAGTATTCTCACACCTGAGGATACCGTTGGAAAGAACGTTAAATTTCCTATCTTTTTGATGCCAAATCATAATTATTCAAGAGAGTTAAGATACCGAAAAAAGAGGTCAAAGTACAAACTTTGTAAAATTCTAAAAATTTGGGTTTTTTCAATCTGATTCCACCCTCCATAAAAAAAATGAACAGTAGTTTGCAAGTACAATAAAAACTTCAAAATCTTATCAGCTTTCTAACGGTATAGCCAAAAAATTGATGTAAGTAACAACAAGGAGAAAAAACGGCTTTTGAATGCGAAAAAACGTGGTATTTTTAACGAAAATCGATGGATTTCAGGAAAAAATGATCTCCCACAACCTTATGATTTAAATGTCGAATTCTACGTAATTTTTCACGCTGAATCGAATGGTGACACTTGCAGACCTCTACGACTAACGAATACGGGCGAAAGTGCCCTTTGACCCTAGAAACTCAGAGAAGGAGAAGAAAATTTTTGTAGATAATCATGCTATTGCAACGGCTGCAAAAATTTTAAAATCAAAATTTTCGAATATTTTCTCCATTTAAATCCGTTTTGAGACATTCTGAAACGAATCCTAGAGTCTAACGCTTTTTCATATATATATATATATATATATATATATATATATATATATATATATATATATATATATATATATATATGTGTGTGTGTGTGTGTGTGTGTGTGTGTGTGTGTGTGTGTGTGTGTGTGTGTGTGTGTGTGTGTGTGTGTGTGTTTGTGTGTGTGTGTATGTTTTGTGTGTGTGTGTGTGTATGTTTTGTGAGTGTGTGTGTGTGTCCTTCCAGGTTATTACTCTCCTTAGAATTGACATTAGAATTCCGTTCTGGCGCCGAGAAATCAAGCACACGCAATTGCGAAAATTTCGAAAAAAGTACTCAGTCAAGCAACATGTCTAATAGAGCGAATTTTCAAAGAAGTGAGGAAATTATGGTAAACCTTATGGACATAGGTGTTTAATAATGCATTCAGCTAGGTAAACATTTTGCGGCACTACTAGTTATACTAATCGTAAGCCACAGGAAAAATGAGAAAAACGGTACTTGATGTTAAATATGTTCTATTGACCACCAAAGTTAGGTTGATGGACAGGAGAGGGTATTAGGTTTTGGTGTTTTGTGCTTAAATTTACGTATGATATTAGGGGGCTATCCGTCCAAATTTGAGTGAAAATTGAGGGAAGGTTGACTACTAGTAATTCGGCACCAAAAAATAATACAACAATTATCGCAGAATGTGTAGTCGTTCCAAAGCATGAATTCTGATGGAATGGGAGAATCACCTTTATATATCATTTATTTATTTATTTCATTTCATTTCATTTTTCAGCACTAAACATCTTTTTTGGTTCTTAACTCAACATAACCATATTAAAAATGGTCTTATCTCGGTTCTGTACTCCCAATCCCCGGTGGATACCGTAACCCTAACTAATATCCAGACCGCGTAGGCACGTAGCCCAACCTAACGACATGCCGTGCAGGCCCAAAGATAATAGTAAAAAGAATGGAGAATTTCAATGATCGAACATGTAATATCAATGAGCGACCGAGCAAAAACAAAAACAAACAAATGCAACAATAAAAAACAACATACAGTGAAAAAATAAGGTTGTTTTGCGAAATCAGAAGGCATTGTTCCTTGTGATTGAAGCCTACGTTTTTATTTTGGTCATATTGGCGAGTTGGAGGCAATACGGTCCCATGTGATTTTTATTGAAACCAAACCGTTGGTAAATTTTTCTATTTCACTCTCCCCTCTCCCCCCTCTCTCCCTTCATTGTTATTAACCTTGAAAGACTACCAACAACATTTGATCTAGAATTCGGGAACTTCTATCTATTCGTTTCAAGTTTGAAACAGATACAAAGATCGGTAGAATTTTGAGCTTATATTCAGAATAATATTGACAGTATACACTACGTAATAATGATAATTATATCATACAACGTCCTGAACAATAAATAATCGGAGAAGCTTCTGCTCACAATCAAGCTCAGTAGTTTCGAGTTTATCACTAACCAATGGTATATTCTGAGTGTGCACGAGAGTGAGGTTCCTGAACATTTTATCCACTCCAACTTTAAAAGAAACATAAAAACAAGCAGTGTGTAGAGAAGGAAGAGGTGTGGCAGATTGCAGCCGGTCTGAAAGGTATCATCTCACAGATACGGAGTGCAGCTCTTGTGTGCAATCAAAGCAAACAGCTCTAGAGATATTGGACATGGGAGGAAATAAACGAATTCCCTCGTAAAACCGAGCCCTTGGCACACATAAATGCACACGACGCCAACGGTTCAGTTTTATGTTCTATACTAGCTCACTTACAATGCCAAGAGCTAAGGCTGTGCCTACGGGTAACGAAAATATCACTGAATCATAAGTGAAGTGTACTTATTATACTTACGTATTTGACTGATTATGAATATCGCTTGATGGGAAACAATTGCATTCAAGATGATATATATATATATATATATATATATATATATATATATATATATATATATATATATATCTGTAAACATGGGGTGTGAGACTTTTAAGTGACAGATACCGCAATCATTACAATAATTAGGTTAACGACAATGTGATTGCTTTCGGGAATTTTCCGATTGGTTCAATTACAATATCCTTTAACAAATCATTTTATAATATAAAATCATTCCAATATAAAAAATATCAACAACAACTTAAGTAAAAAATAGAAGATTAAAAAAAATAATAATAATAATAACTAAATAAAACTAAATTAAAAACTTTCAGTCGTGCAGTCGGACTTCATTTATGATTTTTCGTGAGTTATACCTATATTATAACACGTCTGTCATGCATTTGAGGTATACTCGGGAACAAATATGTTTGTTCAACTTTATTGGATTCAAACCTTCCTCAGTGCAGAAAAAACTCGGTCTTTTAGTCATTAGTCACGTTTCCGAGACTTGGACTACTTTTTATATTAGTACGTATGAGCTATTTTGAAATCCTGGAATCGTTTCCGAATGTCCCGGAAATGATTTTCATGATCAAATGTCTCAATAGTTTTGAATCTACTGAAGAAGCTCAATTTTATCTCAAGTCATGCTGCACGATAGAGAGTCAATCAATAAGTGTTTTTTCGTGGTTAATGTGTGGTTACGAGAATTCATTTAGGTAATGGTGAATAGTTTTTGAATGGGAAGTCGTTCCGATTTCCATTTTCCTCCATGCGACCAGTGTTATACTATTTTTTTTATGACTTAACCCATTCGCCGCGGAGCCCTGACCGACTGCGTGTCCCCTGAGCGCGAAGCCTTTCTTACCCGCAACTCCCCTTGTAGCGGAGAAATATTTGAGACAGTGACGCTCGCCCTCCTATTTTAGTTTTTCTAGTTTCTCCACTATTCTTCTATTTTTGACGTAATTCTTTTTGCATGTTGTTCAGGAATATATTATGGACAGAAATGTTTGGTGTTTGAAGGGTTTGTACCTTTTTTGTCATTATTATATTCTCATAAACTCGAATTCATCAATAGTTTATTGTTTTCATAATTTGTCTCATTATTACTTCATTTTTCATAAACATAATTACTGATTCATTATAGTACTATACCATTGTTATTGTTTTTTATTGTTATTGAATTCGATTATCCAAGAAGTCCAGAGAAATTGCCAGGTCAGAGCCAAAAGAATTTATCGAAAAGTGCCACCTAGGTAGTAGGTACCTACCCACTCATACTTACACTCCTAAACCTAACTAAACCTACTATATATACAAGTAAACTAAGAAAAAACTGAAACCTGGACTATATACACTACTACTAATAAGATAAAATAGAAATTACGAGATAAATAACGAAGGTAAGAAAAAACTGACGGTAGAAAAGTGTTGGAATAAGCCTCAAAGTGAGGAGAACAGAACCGAACATCAACAAAGTGTACAGTGGAATGACGCTAAAAATAACTGCGAGAGGCTTTCTCAGAATATTTCTGAAGAATCCTCACCACTTTTATGTGTATTACTCATAGAATGACAAAAGATCACGAGAAAAAGGGGTCTCCACAGGTAACATGGTTTATCGCGGATGAGAGAGTGTTCAGGATGGGAGAGGGATGGGGGGGACTGAAACACGTCGAGCGCTATCTAGTATGTCCCCAAGAAACTGAAAAATAGTTTGAAAAAGTTCCGGAAGTTCGCATGAGAATGCAGGAGCAGTTTGGGAAAACGCGGGCTTCGCGCTCAGGGCACTGCTAGCATTTGTGAAAAAATGCGGGCCTCGCGCTCAGGGCACTGCTAGGATTTGTGGAAAAACGCGGGCTTCGCGGCGAATGGGTTAATAAATCCCAAAATTCGACCCTAAAATCGGGACCCTCCGGAAGTTTGTTCGTACTGCGTTGGTATTTCGATCCGCGCTGAACGGGAAGTGACGCGGGTTATGTGCTATCTCGAGCAGCTACTTCCAATGCCATTGTGATGATCATATTGATAAATACTGAAAGGCTTCACGTGTGTCACCACTATGCCATTAATAAAGGCCATAAGAGAGTCGACTGTCCAGATCAAAATCAATCCCCTGAGTGTGGAAATTGCAAGAGGGTTCATGACCCATGACTTCGACATGAGAGATTAGGATTGTCCAACACGCCAATGGGCGTTGCGTCGCTTGATGAGACGCACTAATTTTGGGGAAAGTCACATTATAGGATAGGGTAATGAGCTTGTCACCTTACAAAACACTTATGTAACAGGCAAGAGAAAGAACAGAGTAGATGTCTCTCGGTGAAATACAGGAACTTCCTTTTTAACAAGAAGCTGTGGCATTATTTCCAAAGAAATGGTCGCTTTGGCCACACCAAAAGTCTACGGACATCACAAAGGACCTCGAAGAGTTTAATCAATCCACCTCAGATCCCTCCAATATATATATACATGGGACTAAGGTGCCAGTAGGCGACATTCAAATTCGTAGAAGATGCTTTATAAGAACACAAAAATGAAGGTTGTACAAAAAAATGAGGGTTGTACCGAAACTCAGTCTTGCGCATACTGTGGGAAGGGAGGCCATTCAAAGTTGACTGTCAAAAAAGACACAAGAGTATGAAATGTGCTTTTTGCGTTCGGGGCATCTCAAGAGACGGAACGAAGCATTCACCTTTAAGCTCATGCTGCCCTTCGTACCAGAAATAGGTTAAGACACTTGCTTTTCGCCATACGAGTTAGGCGTTGCGATGAACCATTTCTCACGCGATTAGCGAAGTTAGGAAACGTCGAGCTCGGTGAATACTCAGATGGGTGACCGCAGAGGTAAGTGTCCTCCCTAAAAGTTGTTTTCACTGTTCTGTACGACGAACCCCTATTCACTAAATGGGACAAGGCAAATGAGTAGCTTTAAGCGAAAAAGAGAAAAAAAAAACAGCTTAGTACCAGGCAATATTGCCTGTGTAAGGTGATTGAAGCGCTATGGAAGGTAACCATGTTATCCCATCGAAACATCCCATTCAAGAGAGGTCAATCACAATGGTAGAAACAGCGAACTACAAAATTTAAAGTAAACATTTTCGAAAACAACCCTTTCTGCGTCCACGGTGATGTATGATACTACATAGGATAACAGTCCCTGGATAACTCTATGTCCAAAATTGACAGCACCAAATATTTTTCCCATTCTTTATAATCTTGGCTTGGACAAGGATGTTTCTCCTGTAGGTTTTGACAAATAATGTGGTACCATTCTAAAGTTAGTAATATTATGTTTTAATGATATAATATAAAATAAAATAATATATCTCTTCTAAAGTTAAAAGACCAAAAACGTATAATTAGCGATTTGTCGGGTCTCAAAACTACAAACATACTTTACAGCATTTCATGCTAAATTTGAAATTTCAACTCGTTCATTTCGCAAACATCTGCAAATATTTATTTTTCCAATTTTCGGAAGCAATTTGCAAAATTAAAAAAAAAACTGAAAGCTTTTATTTAAAAATGGCCATGAAACACAGAAGCCGAGTAAAATACGGTCATTTATACTTTCCTAGTTCCTAAATATAACTCCAAACTGAAAGTGTTGTGGATTTTAATATGATTAACGCAAAATTTCGATCCACTGGGCTAAAATCACTTTATCATTATTTTTAGCTAGCTTCATCAATGAAGCTATTACTCCTCAAAAATATTATTATTATTTTCTCTAAGTAGTCATCTTATTTCTATTAGTCTCTTCCATTAGATAGGGTAATAAAACCGCGATACACATTACTATCGATTTTTGTGGTTTCAGACTTTTTTTCTAAGTCACCAAGAGGTGTTTTCTCGATTCTCACGTTCATCTAGTTCATTAGAAGTTAATTTTTATGTTGAAGTCATGGACGTGATCTCAAAAGATGAAGTGGTTTGCTCGAATGTACTTAGTTGTATTGATGAGATCCAGAATGGATTACAAAAATATTGTGATCAATTTAATCTTGGCGGCTCTTATAACCAATCTCATGGTTTGAAAACCCCGGTTTGAAAGTTTCGTCACACGAGCAAATTGGTTATTACCATATGATGGATCACATGAGCCATCGGTGCGCGCAGGGTACACCAACCGGTAGTGAGTATGGTTTCGAGTACCCCTTGTTACTTGGAAGTAATCAACTGTTAGTGGTTTCAAAGGCCTTCAAATCGTGGATAAAAGACCCCACCGAACCGCCGGTGATGGTGCCATCAACCGTCTCTCAATTTAATTACCTCTGAGAGGGAATGTGCGTACCTGTGGAGCGTAATCAAATCAGGACACATGATTTACCTTACCTTCGGGTTTCGGGTTTTGGATTAGCCTCCGGGTCAGTTGCACTAAAGTAATTTCCCGGAATGGCCGTCGACTGTGTAATTATTTATTCAGCCTTGGCCCCTTGAGCCTCCCCTGAAACATTCCTCTTTCTGCATCGTCTGTCAAAAGATTATTTTACGATCGGTAGGGTGAAAATCTGATTGCTTCTTCTCCCTCATTCACGAGCTGTAGATTCAGTAGGAACCAGATTTAACTTATGGACACGCATCCATCCAACATTCAAGCCATCTGTAGCTATCGACGAGCAAGTTTTTTATGACTATCACATGTATGCAAATGAAATGTCCAGAAATCGCAATATCATGTCAAGATATAATATTTATATTATGTGGAATCCCGCGTATGGAATTTGTTGCAATTTATCAAGATAGTAGGTGAAATTATGTATTCACATTGGCTCGTCTGCTCCAATATTTCAGATCAGGACAACATTTCTAAACTAACTTGCAGATGAGCCACAAATGAAATAATTCAATAAAAAAAAAGTAAAAATGAAAATCTCAATAAAATGACTAATAATAATTTACAAAAAAGAAATGGCAGGGTAGCAAAAATTACCTTTAGGTAGAAAGGTCATGAATGGCAGGTAGAAAGTTGTGAATGGCAACCGATGGGAATTTAGTTTGAAAAACTGGTTACTCAACTTATTGTTTGGTTCGATGTGATGTATGTCATTAATTGGATGATTGCACACAATTTGGATGTAGACTCAATCACAGAATCACTACAATATGCGTATTTGTAACGCCGATAAAATACGGCTTTTGCTAAAAATCCGTAAAAATGACGCTGTAAGTTTTAGACTGTACTGCTAAGCAACAGGCGTAAGTGCCTACGACGGCGAGCGTATTAGAGACAACATGATTCATGATCCTAAAGAAGGATCTCCATGAGAATTGCTCATCGTTGGCAATGCTGAAGTTTTTGAAAGGACACCTAGGTACAGTAAAACGAGTTTGTATATTTAGTCGAACATACAATACGTCTGGCTAGTTGGGTGGGTAATATAGCACTTATGTTATAGCACTATGGGCGTATAGAATTAGTTCAAAGAACCAACTACGACCAAATTGACGTTATCACAAATTCATAGTTGCGCATGCTGACACGCTACTATTGGTTCTACAGCAATACAATTTGTAGGTAAAAAGTTCCTGAAAATGTCTTCAAAATTGGTCAATTAGTTTCGAAGTTTCACCTGTGTCAGCCAACTTTACTTTTGCGCATGCGCAATATTGGTTGTAATGGATGAGGATGAGAGTCAAGTCGCAGTGGAGTAGTGACATTTTATTAGCATAATTGGCCACCCTATATAATCACCTGGATATTACATAATTGGCTAATGACAGCGACAAGCGAGATTACCGCAATGTGTCGTGGCACTTAGGCCTAATATTGACTTCGTCAGAAGAGTTGCCATTCCGCGAGATGCCAGGTCGGGGCTGTAAGGCAGGAGTTTGACCACTAGCTGGGGTAGTTTGTCGATATCAGACGCGTAGGAAGCTGCGACAGCCATGCAGACGTGTTAAAAAAGATTTTGTAGCAGGATAAAATCGGCAAAATTCTATCATCGAGAGGTTACAAAGTAGGTTTTAGAACTAAAAATAGTCTTAAAGCATTACTAGGATCCGTTAAGGACAAAATCACTGTTCAGGGTGAAAGTGGGGTTTATAAACTAAAGTGTTCTTGTGGCTACGAATTTTGCTGTCAAACTGGTAGGAAATTCAGGCCTCAGGACCATCAGGAGGATTTCAGTGAAAATAAGGGTAAGTCTACATTTGCGAAACATCTTAAGGAATCCAATCATAGTTACAATTTTGATTTGACAGATAGACAGTTTGTAGAATTTCTTCATTTTTGTCCAAAGGGAGGTATGCTGAATGTACTTGAAAAATTCGAAATTATCAAAAGTGACAGATCTGGTAAATGTTTAAATGAGGATATACCTACCTCAATGTATTTCACCGCTGATAGGTCAATTTCTATAAAGCTTGGAGATACCCCTTCACACTGTTGAAACCATATTTAGTTATTTTTCCCCCTTTCACTTCATCTAATTAGCTATAGTCCCCCGTCACTTTGTTTGCACTTGATTGGTTGTACCTGCTGCCCCTTTCTTTTCTCTTGACCAATGGGATTCAATCTCCCTTCACCTGTGACTATAAAAGCTATGTCCTTTCTAATGTCTTCAGTTATTGTTTGTTACTCATGATGGCCTAATCGTCGAAATCGATCCAACATTGTAACTCTTTATTTTTGTGGAAACAGACGTTTTTTACTAACTTCCGTTTTGAAATGGGTTCCCACAACTTCGTCGCGAGTGATTTAGTTCGTGTTGTAGCAGGAGGTGACGGAGGACGGACGAAGGTGTGCCTGTAAGTTTAGAACATCGTATTTTTCTTTTGTAGATTGAAGGAAACTGATCACGTTGAGAGCTGGCCTGTAGGATGTTCGAGAGAGCCAGCTATCAATTTTGGTTACTGAATTAGTTTCGTCAATTTTCGGTAGTAATTCAGTTGTTATTATTTTACACCGACCTTGGACGTCAACGCCGACAGATGAGAGGTGACTTGATTCTCATTCATCCTTGAAGAGGGAAAAGCCTCTAAAATCGCAAGCTTGCTTTACTGTAGTTCCTACTTATTTTTCTTTTTTTGGAATAAAATATTTACACATAATGGGTATACGTTCATTGAGACCAATACATTCCCCTATCGACTAAGAAAGGTGGGTAACAGAAGTTTCCCTCATCTGTACGGGATTATTCCTTCGCAATGGGAATCCTGTTTCCCTCAGGGTGCAGATCAGTCCAGTGAGGGACGTTCGGTGGAGAGGCACCTCTCCCTCAGCTTGTGCCATCGTTCATTCCCTCAATTGATATACCATTCACAATGGGTGAACTGCCGAGAAATATGAAGAAATCAAACAGGACTTCCCCTCGGAAGGATACGATCCATTATGAAATGTTGATCGATCTCCCACAAGAGGAAAGCACACTCTCTTGAGGCTGTATAATTCTATATATGCCTCAGGTAACTATCCTTCCTTCTGGAGGGAGGCTGTCATTGTCCCTTTGCACAAAGAGGGCAAAGACCCTTGTGAGGCTGCTAGTTACAGACCCATCTCCCTTACTTGCTGCATGAGCAAGATCCTGGAGGCTATGGTCAACTACTGCCTGGTATGGTTCCTAGAGAGCAACTGCCTCATCAGCCAATATCAGGCTGGTTTTCGCAAACACTTCTCAGCAGTTGACCAACTCTCAGCATTTGAGAGTTATATCCAGGAGACCTTTTTGGTCAGGGAGCACGCCATTGGTGTGTTCTTTGATCTTGCTAAAACCTATGACACCACCTGGCGTCATAACATCTTGCAAAGGCTACAGCAGTGGGGAGAGGGCGGGCCCATGCTGGACTTCCTCCACAGCTTTCTTTCCCACCGAAAATTCAGGGTGCCCCTTGAGAATGTCATGTCCAATCTCCACCCTCAGGAGAATGGCACCCCTCAGGGCTCTGTGCTTAGTTGCACCATGTTTATGGTCTCTATAAATGGCCTTGCTGATAACATCCCAGAAGATATTCGTCCCTTACTGTATTTGGATGACTTAACTACACTCCTGCGAGGCGATAATCGTAGAAATATGAGTGCCACATTGCAGCGTGCTATTGATACCATCTATCAAACAGCGTGGATGCGAGGGTTTAGTTTTTCACCTGCAAAAACTACCTCCATCCATTTTTGCAGAATGCGCAAAGCACATGATGAGTATCCACTCACAATTGGTGGAGTCACAATACCTTACTCCACACGACTCATAGTTGACCGCCAGCTGCGGTGGACCCAGCATATTGAGTACTTGCGCCAGGCTTCTTTGCAGGGTGTACAAATGCTCAAGGCCCTACATAACTATAAGTTTTGTTGGGGCGCCCAGCAGGAAGTCCTCTTAAGGATTTTTCATGCTTTGGTGCAATGAAGAATTGATTATGGGTCTGCAGTTTATGGATCAGCAAGAAAGTCCTTGCTGTGTAAGCTGGAACCTATTTAGACAAGGGTCTTCGTTTGGCCGCTGGGGCCTTTCGAACTACCCCGACAGCCTCCCTTCAGGTGCTTGGGCGTAGTCAGCCACTAAAGATTAGGCGAAATCTACTGACACTCCGTTATGCAGAGCGCCTTCATTATTTCCCATGGCACCCTCTGCATATCATGGTAACTCTACCACCCCTGGATGAAACATATTCCAGGCTCCAGACTCAAACTCGCCCTTTGGGCATTCGTGTTCAGGAGCTCACCAGGTGAGACTGCATAGAGAGATACCCTCTGGTCCCTTTTGAAGTCCCCCCCATCCCTCCATGAACCTTGTCTGGGATGCGCATTGATTTTCGATTGAGCGTTGGGGTCAAGAGCTATACACCCCCTCATATCCTCAGATGTTGTTACTCAGAGGCAATCCAGCAATATGCTGGACACACTCTCTTATTCACTGATGGCTCTAAAACAAAACGCCTTATGGTGATGGCCTTGCTCTTTGGAGCCCCAACTTCCAAGTCACTACACGCCTACCACCTGTTGTGTCTGTGTTCACAGCAGAGCTGTGGGCAGTGACGCTGGCTTTTCGACACTGCCAGCTATCGGGAGTTGGAAATTATGTGACCTGTAGTGACTCACTGAGTGCCGTCGAGGCGATTAGGGACACATATTCATATGATCCCTTAATACAAAGCATGCGTATGTCACTACACCGAGCCACAACATTAGGCACAAACATAACTTTTATGTGAGTTCCAAGTCTTGTAGGTATTGACGGCAATGAGAGCGGTGATGACCTAGCAAGGAGAGCCATTGGTGATGACTCCATCGAAATGCTGCCTATACGCATTGAGGATCAAATCTCCTACATGTAGTATAAAGCCAATTCCATCTGGCTCGAGCAATGGCAGGGCCACTGGTCTGCGTGGAGTCGTTCAGGGCCTTTGCCTGGTTGATCCTGTCGTGGCCCACCTTCCAAGAAGGGACCGAATAGTGGTCAATCGGGTAGCCACTGGCCATACCCGTCTTACTCACAGACACCTGCTAGATCCAGTAGCTCGTGATGTTGTGTGTGGGATATGTGGGGGTGATTTTTCTATCCGCCACTTTTTGGAGGATTGCCCAGCCCTCATGGACCTTAGAGTCCAGCATTCGCCCCCTCAGTGGGTGAATGTTCTGGCAGGACATGTTGGTGTACCTGAAAGCCACTGAGCTTTACAACGAACTTTGATATTCTGATCTGTGATATATTTATTTATTTATGTACCTACATCTAGCCATACCTTTATTCAACTAATATATATACATATATAGTATTTATCATTATATCGTTATCGATAATAATTTCCACCTGTCCTAGAATAAGGGTACAACTCAAAAATCGCGATTTTTGAGTTAGTTGTGGTTCTGAGAAGTAGAAACGGTCTAGTTTGTCTGTAGAAGGTGGAGATTTGTGTAGGGCACTCTAATTCCGCTAGAGAGGTGTGTCTTTCTTTTATGGAGGGAGTAACCAATTCACGTCCTAGGAAGAAAGACACAACTCAGTTGAGTTCACGCAGTCTGTGTCTCGTTTTGAGTTGTTTCCTTTTTGTGTGGACAATGTCGGCATAATTTTAACTTGTGTCTTTCTTTTCTGAACATTTTGGATCCTGATTAGTGAGATTTCAGTGTTTGAGTTTGAACAACTCAAAAATTCTTTAAAAATCAACAAAACCGTTCCCCCCACTCCCTTCCCACTGGCAAAAAACTATTTATTCACCATGGGGCGTTAGAGTAATAAAGTAGGAAACAAGTTTCGCAAAGATGAATTATGTTCATCGTGTTCCAAAGAACGGGTAGCCAATGGTGTGGAAGGAAAACTTTGAATGCGATTTGCCGAAAATGACAATTTTTGAGTTGTACCCTTATTCTAGGATGGGTGCGAATATTTATGTATTTCTAAGGATCATCTAGTTGTAGTTCAGTTCTTATTACGGGGTATTTTTATCCGCTGTAAGGGTTACAAAGCGGTCATCGCTGTATCCCTTGAGGCAAAGTGCGGCGATGGCTCGTTTTGTGGGTTATTATTATTAGTATTATTTCTCCCCCTCCGATCTGCCTGTGGAGTCGGTGATGGCAGTCCGTTTAGTGACGGACGGTCAGCATGGCTCCCCTTAGAATCATGCCCATTACAGTGTCCTTTTGACACCCCTTCTTGATTGCCGCTAATGACCCTTCCGGTTGACACGCGGCTTAAATTCTTTTAAAAAAAAAATTGATCATTTCCCTTTTGGCTAGTAATTGTTTGTTTTTAATTAACAAAATAATTTTTATCGAGTTTGTTAATTAAAAACAGAAACATTCAATCAACTAACCAGAAAAAATACACATATTATAGGTGTTGCGGGCTTTAAAATTAGCCAACAAAAATAGTGACATTCAACATATTTTCCGAGCAAGTCCTTCAAAAAGGATCGAATTCAGAAATGTGTTGTTGCTGTTAATTGGGGGAAAAGGTCTAATAAAAATTTATTTTCGCAAATATAAACAATTTATAACCAACTACAAAAATATTTGTAATCACGAACTAGGCAAAAGTGTCTTTAATTTAAAAACGTCTACCAGATTGGGTGTGGCTCAACCCAACGTCGACCACGTGGGGTCCAGGTGGACCCCATGCGCACCTTTCCCCCCCTCCCTTATAGCCACTTTGCCCCTCACTGCCTGCTCCTCCAGTAGCTTCCTACTCAGTACTGCTCCAGAGGTTGGCGAGGTAGCAATGGTCCTCCAGGATAGTGTACCTTTTGAATTCATTTCTGTTTGATGAAAATCGTTGTTGGGGTCTGAGTAGACCCCACGTGGACTTCCGTGAAAAAAAAATTTCGGCACATTCACTCACATGTTTTGTCTTAATTTTCAATCGTTTGAGCATACATACGTAGTGGTTACTTAGTTCTCCTGTTTGCACCATGGAAAAAACTGGGAATGTGAATCAGTCGTTTTTTGTCCATACTAGTAGACAGTGAAGTGGAGGACGAAATCTTGCCTAACGAGGACTCAGTGTCCGACGAGTTCTTTGTTGTGAAAACATGAAAAATACCAATCGCAATGTGACTGCAAACAATTGGTTCACGTCATACGTATTAGCGGAGGTGCTCACTAAATGTAAATTCACTTTCGTTGGCACCATGCAAAAAGGCAATATGAAAAGGCAATTTTCGAAAAGTTCTGTGTTGGCTGAAGTTCCGCATTTTATTGAAAAACAATGGGCCTTCTTAGAGTTTATATGCCTAAAAAGTTGACTAAAGTTTATATTTCGTTCTGATATAAATAAAAGACTTGAACGTTTTGCTTTTTATTCCTTTCTCTTGCGTTTTTGGTTTTCTTAGATGAGGAAATTCTTTGGCACATGTAATTTCGGAGCTACAAGCTGCAACTTTGCTACCATAGACACGATAGGAAACTATCCTCGTAGACACCTCAGAATTGATCGCATGATGTTTTGACGCTAGGCCCATGCAACAATAGGGCGGCACAGCCAGAAATGTGAGTGGGGTCCTGGTGGACCCCACGTGGGCGACTATTACTCTAGCTCCCACGTGGTCGACGCAGGGATAGCTTCCTTGTTTACGTATCATGAATATATAGATCAATGAAAAGCCTTAAATGATCTTGAAAAAAATCCATAGAGGAAAAGAGTAAATCAAGAAGTAGCGTGAAACGACATGATTGGTCAATTAAGAAACGAAAAATGAATCAGTTTCTTGCTCAGAATGAATTGAATACAATGAAATAGGTAGGTAGATGACAATCTATAACCTAACCCGCGAATTCACTGACGTGGTTGGACAGTGTGAAATAAGCCTGTCCACTCGATATATAGTTCAATTCTATGTAGCGAATTTTTTAAAATAATGGAACAACCACCCCAAGCAAGCAAATGGGATTCCATTTCAATTAACAAGAGAAGTTGAGCGCAGGGTGTACTCTGCAAAGAATAAAAGTAAGACTGTTCGCTAATGAGTGCACAAAAATAGATAGATGTTGACTTCAAGGAGTTCTAAATAGTGTTGTCACAATAAACTTCGTAATCCAGCTTTTTGTACGTAAATCAACCATCCTTGAGAGTTTCTAACCGACCCATAGAATAGGTAGAGCGTAGAGGTTGCTAAATTTCATCTGTAAAGGACCGACTCTTACACTCTCGGACTGACCTATTATTACTATACCCTTCATTGCTGCGTTGGAATTCAAAAGATTGAGACCCTTCTTAGTTATGATGTAAAAGTGGTAGCTATATTTTTTCATTCACTACTAAAAGCTGAAGGTAGAAAGGAACTACGTTCATCAATGTGTCATTTGAGTTTATTCATATTCTTAGGAAGATAACCCGATAACGACTGGAATATGAATATTTTGTTCTGTTGGGTGTATTGACGTTAGAGGATTTGACATTTTGAGTTTCGTACAGAGAACAATAGGGAACCTGAACATGATTTGTCATAATGGAGATCAACATTTTAGGGAGATGGTGCAAGGCACTAAAGTTCATGAAAATGTAAGCAGGCGAATGGGCTCTGTGGGGATTATTGCCCTTTCCAATATACAATTCCCATACCCATGAGAGCTAACAGCTACAACATGCATGAATTCCTCTCATCCTCGGCGTTGCTATATTCAATAACATGTAAGGGTTTATGAAACAGAAGTTTGGACTTAGACTTAGAACTTTTCTTGCTATGTCATGAGTGGATTTATTATTGAAATGAACTACTACGAGTATACCCGCAGTTTTAACGTAGTTAACGAGAATAAAAGGGCTGTAGTAAATGGGAAATACGTCTGGCAAAACGCTCAAGCTTAATAATATGATCTAGAAACTAGTGAACTTTTCTCTCCAGACATCAAAAAGACGTCTGTCAAGTTGGTTGACATAGCTTCCTCGTATACATAACATGAGTGTATAGGTCATCAAATTGTTCAAATAATCTTGAAAGATTCTAAAGCGGGTTCCTGTGGTCGAAAATTATAGCCTAATAGATCATATCAATAATTTTAAAATCAATAAATCAGTTTTTGCTATAAACCACTCACGGGTTGAGAATTTCATCAACATGAGGATAAATTTGAGAAAATTGGAGGGCACCATTGCAATCAACTGATTTCATATATTTTCCAAATTACGTTAGCTTCTATTCAGATTGTCTAGGAAATATACACAATGCCAAGTCAATGGGTTTGACAAGTATTAAATGTTTTGGCAGAAGCGCATGCGTGTAATTTATTGAGAATAGTAGCATTAGCCAGTAAGATGACATTCAGAAATGTACAGTCGTAAAGTTATATTGGCTCCTTAGTCGAAATAATCAATAGTTAGTACTCTATGTAAAAATAATGGTTACAGAAACATATCCGTAGATCCCTATGTGCTCAAGATATAAATTACTCGATGAAAATGTTCAGCACTCATTTTTGGTTGTGATACATTTATCTGAATAGCTATTACCGATATCAGAGGTTCCGTTTTAACTAATTATTAGGTTTCTTGACAACTTGTTGTCAAAACGGAAGTTAGTGAAAAACGTTGTCTATTTCCAGGAAAAATAAAGAGTTACAATGTTAAATCGATTTCGACGGTTAGGCCATCACCAGTACCAAACAATAACTGCACAGGAACCTGGATTTGTTCCTGAGTTGATAAATTTGATGAATACTGTGAGGATTGTGAGAGTTTCACGCAACGTTTCGATGCATACCTTGAACAGCGGGAGGTCCCTGAAAGGAGAGAAGTTAGGTCCTTTATCTGACTCTGAAACTGTACTCCACCCTCAAACGTACGAAACTAAAATAGTTGAAGAACTTATAACACTTCTTAAAAACCGCTTAGCTCCTCAACCATTGGTGATACCTTCAAGACACATCTTACTTAACTGCAAACAACATGAGGGTGAAACCATTTCACAATACATAATAGCACTTTGTAAATTAACCCTCCCTGTCGTTATCCTGCCGACATGCTTAATAAAATGTTCCGCGACGTATTTGTAAGAGGTTTCATAGACAAAACTTTTCTACACAGGCTTTTTAGGCAAGAGGACATCACTCTTGAGAGTACTCTAGAAATCGCTCAGGCTATATAAAAGGCGGCTATAAGTTCTCAAGATATCCTTGCAGCTTTTCCCTTGAACGTAAACAAACTCAACAAACACAAAATGCACAGTGAAAAATCCAAGCCACCGTCAGGTGAACGAACTCCAAACTCTACCGTAACGGCCAACTCTAAAACCCAGTGCTGAAGATGTGCAGAGTTTTCCCACACGACAAAATCGTGCACAGCACTCCAGTAGTACCAATCGTAAAACCAAACTGTTCAGCCGCACTTACAGCAGCACAATCAAAGATCAAATGATTGTACCCCAATATCCCTTTCCTGGATTCGACAAGGTGTTATATAAACTCCGTGGGGAAACGAAATTCACCATTCTCGACGTAAAAATTGAATTTGTACACATTCCGGTCACACAAATGACCTCAGAAATCCTCAAAATAAATACCCATCTAAGGCTCTTCAACGTGAAATGGCTGATGTTTGGAATAAGCAGTGCGCCTGCCGTCTGGCAGGCCTACATTAAAGGTGTGACTTCCGGTCTCCGGGGAGTCACAGTCGTGCACGACGACATCATTGTGACAGGCTCCAACGACAGTGAGCACCTGGAAAATCTAAAATCAAGGCCTTCCGGTTCCCTGATCTTCAACGACCAGGACGACGAGTGAACCACCTCCTTCACCACCAAAGGACGACAATGGGACTACGGTCGAACCCACACCCGTGATTCCAGGAGCAACAAGACGCTCTTCACCACCAGAACTAGACAGCACTTCTACCTCAGAAGCCACTAACTTAGCCGGTCCCCCTAGTATACACCGCAGAGGGCTGAGAACCAACTGTACACGCCAGTTGCATCCCCCACTCTTCTAAGAAGATCAACGCAGATCAGAAAAGCCCCGGATCGTCTGAATCTCTGAACGATTTCCCAACGGGGCAGATGTGTTGTGTCCGACTCCAATAGTTGGAGTTGCTATAATCGTTACTATAGAACCAGTGAAGCCAAGTTGTCATGTTTGTAGCTAATGATGTAGTTCTATGTATGCCAAATACTTTATTCTTTTGATTTAATAAAAGTATTAAAGTTCTCTACAAGATCAAGTGATTGAATACGCAAAACAACTGTTGAGATCAAAATTGCTATTACACCCATTCATTCGATGCATATGATTTTATACCATAATGTATCAATTTTCTGTTCCGTATCGCGAGTTTGGGGATAGGAATTGCGGAGGTAAGTGACGCTAGTAAGTTCACGAGTGGGTGTTGCCCCAAGTTTGATTCCCTTCCACTCACCCCGCCTCAACCTCTATATTACTGAGAATAGTTTCCTGTAGCGTGCCTCAAATATTATCATATGGGACTTTGGGTCCGCTTCGCAAGCTGCGTCTATAGCACAACAAATACCAAACATGGGCAGAAACCCATTCCCTCGACCGTAGTGTTGACTTGTTTCTCACAGCACGTTTGAAAACAGAAGCTTCTATTCTACTTGCTCGTAGTCAATAATCACTGCCCTGCTATAATGCATTTGATGTTAGAATATTTTTGCCTAACATCATTTCCATTGAGATTATTGTTGATTTCTATATGTCCGGGGCACGAGTGAATCATAAGAATACATTATATTTGCTGGATCATACAAAATCATCTAAACATTTATGAGTGCATCGATCTGAGGACTTAGAAAACTGACTGAATGTATCCTACTAAAACTGAATACACTCATCTTAATCAAATCGTTAAAATGAAAATGGCTTTGAATAAAATTCATCTTTGAGAGAAAAAACTTGATAACTAGTTAAATTATCTGCTCTTCAGCATAAAATTTAACCTTGGAGACATAAACTATTCGTAGAATTGAGACGATCTGTATCCTGACAGTAATAATGGTATTCAAAAGGGGCTTGGAGCTGCCTTAACAACGGTTTTATATTATGTTTATGTAGCGTGAGCTCAAAAAACATAATTTCCGGTTAGAGACTATTGGTTGCCGTTATGCCCAACCTAACAAGTTGCAGTGGTCACAAACAAGAGAGAATTTCACAGGGCGATGCGCTATTGCCACCTCTAATCTCTTTGGTCATTGCGGAAATTATATCTATTCTTCCCAGTTAGAGAAGTCGGGTATAAAAATTGTAGGAGATTTAGGGCGGAATTCATAGACGCGAATTGAGTCTGAGTGGGCCCCTAAGTGTATCGATAAGGGAATTCATGCACTCTGTGCGATTCATAGAAATGAATTGAGAGCGACCCTGAGGGTGCACTGAGTGTGGCAAAGCATAAGACGACTGCTATCATGAACAGTGAACTAGGGAATAAGACATAGCTTAACAAACTAGTTTTATTCAGTAATGTTGAACGTCATTATTGTTTAATTGTATTGTCATAAAG
The DNA here is from genome assembly GCA_030762985.1 of Adelphocoris suturalis. Classification (NCBI taxonomy): domain Eukaryota; kingdom Metazoa; phylum Arthropoda; class Insecta; order Hemiptera; family Miridae; genus Adelphocoris; species Adelphocoris suturalis. The sequence continues at coordinate 45,258,178 of CM061045.1, read as the reverse complement.
GATTTCATAAGCAATTTGTTTTCTGTAGATATTTTATTTGTGTCATATTCTACATTCTGTATAAATATTATTACATTACATCATAAATATCATTACCTACATTACACAAAAATTTGTTCAAATTAAAAATAAAACGTAATAAAAACCAATAAAATTAAAAGGTCAGTATTAACATTGTTTTAGGTGTTGTTTGTTATAAGGTATTTCATCCCATTTTCACAATAAATATACCTAGAAATATATAAACATCTATAATAGCAAATACTGCATCATTGGTTCATTTTTACAATTATTACTACCTACCTAATATTGCTTTTTTATTAATCTAAGGCATTAAGGTATTATTAATTGAACATTATTAAGCATAAATTAAATTCTTAATGCCACTCAATTCATTACATTAAGGTTTATAACAGCAAATTATAACTGTGAAAGGCGAATCCCTGTACAGCCGCAATGCACGGCACTGGCATTTTGCCTCATTCAAAGATGGCGGCCGGCGACGGCAGCGAACCGTTTCCGAAATACTCAGCGCGCGTTTCATGTTAACCTATAGTTCGTTGATCACGAGGCGTCTCTAGAGTAATCTCAAAAATAACCAAGTAGAACCTTTTCCACACTGGGTTCTTGTGAAATCTGTCATCATAGCAGTTTGGTCCCAGAAAACGTCTGTAGGCCGCCCAGAACTCTTATTAGAATGTGTTTAGTTGCCTTCGAGCATATCATATTATCAATCACATTTTGAAATTGATTCAGGTGAACGAAACTTCATAATGAAACAGTCATAATATTCGTATTATGAATTGAAGAATAGTTCAAATTTATATTACGGGTCAACACTATACTTCTCCAGCCAAAAAAAGTTTGATAAACTCAGTTCAATCGATTTTTAGTTTGTATAGAAAAAAGTAAGTAGATCTATCATATGTATTAATTCTTAATACATTAAGTACCTTACTTCCATTTTCCCATCTTCTTCATGAGTCTCTCATCTACTTACCAAAGATTTTTTGCACTATAGGAACCCTGTGATCCTCTAAGCACGGCGGGTCTAAGCAACTTAATTTCTAATTATTACAGCAACTTTCCTTTGGCCTAATACTGGTCTACCCTTACCGCATCACAATGCCCTCTTCCTCTACTTTCTTCATTCTTATCTCCACACTCATTGCTTCTGAAGCATTATCAACAACTCTGGAATATATTTTAAAGGCTCATGTAAACTTATAGTAGAAGTAAACTTCACTCTTTCCATCTTAATCTTCGCATGTTCCTATGCTCTTATTTTATTGGTTTAATTTATATCAATGTTATACATTTGAGTTTCGAAGATGTATTAGCAAGTGGGCACATCAATATGGGTTGTATTTGGTATTGTGACCACAATTTAGTACTAAGGCCTCCAGTATTGGTCTTTAATCGGTTCCAAATTAATTTTTAACCAAGATAAGGTTTAGAAGCTGTAATTTACAGAATACTGATGGTTTGGGAATCTCTCCTGATGACCATCCAGTTTCTTCTCACAATTTTCATCATGAGAGTATACGTAAGTTGGAGAGTATGCATGCATTACTATGTCCTAATGTCTTGTGACCCTCAAGTGCATGTACTCGCCACCTATCTCCTGCCTACCCGCTTGGGGAGACCACCATCCTAAACATTCAAGAGAAGTGGCGCCTTTAAGCTGTAAAAAGTGCACCATTAAAGAGGAAACAAAGCTGTCACTTTCCTCTATCCAAAGTGATAAGAATTCATGGAGCTTTGTCACATAGTCTTAACTCCCTCATCTGGTTGCCTGAGCGTTATTTGATCAAGTTCTGGAATTTATCCCTCCGTAATTCAACCGAATAAGTTTTTGCCAGCCGTTCTGTAAGCAGAACATTGGTCAATTTCTAGAACTTCCTTGCGATCTATTTTGTATCCCTTCTCCATATTTATTTGTGCTCTTAATTGATTCCAGGCAACTTTTCCTTATCATTTCCTTTACAAGGGTTATAGTGCTAAATTTATTTTTCCAGGACACTGCTCTTATTTCTATAAGTCCCCAAAGAGGGCGGAATCTTACTTGAAGTCTTCAATGAGAACGAACTGTATTTAAGTCTCCAATGTTGAGTAAATTATCGTCCCTGCTTGTTCCAATCCTAAATTAGGGGTTTTGAATGACATTTTCTGAAGTAGAGCCGTAATCCATCCTGTTTTTGGTTTGCAACAATGCAACAATGCAACTACAATCTCGTATTTACTGAAAAGCCTGTGAAAATATTTGAGTGAGTACCTACCTAATAGCTCTACGAAGGAAGCTAATTAGCATTGCGGTTTTTCAGTTGAAATTTTACGGACTGGAACGCGTGCAACTTTCCGTCAACATTTAACATAGTATCCTTCAAATAAGTAGGTATGCTTCTAAGGGTGCACCTACATTGGATCATGAAGTCTCCCGATCCGAACCGGAGCGACGATGGCCTTCCGCCGAGAGAAAACTAAACATCAGTATTTTACCTATAACTAAACCGTTTCTCCCAAACCGGCAGCTCCCGACGACTCTCGATCCGAACCGAATCGAACTGTTCCGTCGGCCGATCAAACGTTTGTTTCCAATGCCGGGACCCGATACGCAGTGAAATGACGAGAAAATTGGACAAGGAGTATCGAAATCATCTCATGACTCACATGAGCAGTTTTGGAAGATGAAAACATTTTTGTTTCCCAATATCACAATATCAAAGTTTTCATTTACATTTCAAGGTTCAAGACTCGAAGCTTTATTGGCAAATTATAAAAGAAAACTCGAGGAAAATTAAGTGCATGAAAAACAAATTTTAAATGACAGTTTAATAATAAATAATTACATTATTCTTTGCCCACCGAAGAATAATTACATAGAACTTGTGCTCGGAAGAAGGGCTCTATCAATACCATAATTAAGAAAAATGTACTATTAACAGTCGGCGCAAATAAATATTAATGAAACGGAACTAGCCATTCTTTTCATAACAACCAATACATTGTTAAAAATCAAATTAAAGTATACTACTTAGTAAATTCATAAAATTAGATGATTTGCCATATGAAAAAAAATATTGATGTCTTTCTGGTATATTAATCTGAGGGCCTTGACATAGAAATTTCTTCTAAAAAAGTCGGAGTTTATTTTTGGGTGAATAATTCAGGAACTAGGTACTATGATTACGCGTACTTGTAGAAGGCGACAAATGTTAAGCATCAATGTCAAAAATATATGATCTGTATATATCAGTGCTGTGTAGTATCTACTGGCCTTTTTCAATAAATTATCATTCATAATTTTTTCTAGATAATTTGAATTTGCAGGACATTAGGAGTAGGCATTCATTATTACTATTATTATATCATCAAATGATTGGTGGCGATGAAAACATTATAAAATAGAACAATTCAAGATAATAAATTAGCTTTTATGGCTAGATGCATTCGTTCTCCCATGAAACTCTCTCAATTCCGGTTGGTTGCGAGTCATCGGATCGGTTCGGATCGGGAGACTTCCGAATCCAATGTAGGTGCACGCTGAAGGATATAGTGTATTGGTGCCCGTCTCAACGAAGGGAGTGCGTCTACCAGCGACCTATTTCTGTGTTAAACGAGTATGTCTTGTACTTTCAAGCCGTAATTGGGGGAGGCTCCTATCGAACAATCGAGGAACTTAATTAAGTATATATGCCTAGCTTCGTAAAGTCCACTCTAGGCTCGGTACGAACGAGCATTTTTTCAGTGGTGCGGCGGCAGCGATGTGAAGCCATTTTTACTTTCCTTACTTAACCCGAAAGCGAAAGGAAAGTCATGCAATCACCCTGAAAATCAATTTCTGAAACTCATGCTAGGATGGGTATTTTGTTCAACCTGAAAACATATCTATACTTTTCATGAAAATGTGTGTATGTATGTATGTATAAGCATGTGGGTTGCTGGTATATTGACCCGAGCTATCTCTAGGTACGGCATTTAAAGCGCGTTTTTGCAGTATCGCGTGCATCTCGACCGTCTGCTCACAGTTTTCAAGTGGTTTTGACCGTACCTTCATTTGCTGTAAATCTTTGGAATACGTATACATGGAACCTAGAGCTCTTAAAACTCAACCCGGAAAGAAACCCATTGTTCCTAGAAGTGGAATACTTTTGAAGAAACTCCCACAGCAGTAACAATAAGTATAGTCAAAGTATACGGATGACATAGAGAAGGTATTGTATACCTTCTTATAATTTCTGCCCTTTTAAACAATAACAGATGTACGTTACATCAAAATATCTGAGTCTGTACGATTTATAACTCTAAAAAGCCAAAAAGAAAAAGTACCAGCTGTTCAATTTGTCTGGAGCACAGCAATTTTTATTGCCACGTCATACCTTTTCAGCTTTTTTTGAGCTGCTTTCAGCGATTTTTGCATATTATGCATAAAAATCTTATTAAGTGTGATGCTATTTGCCTCACAAAAGTCGGTGGAGGGATAAACCCCGAAGTATTTGCATTCTGGTCACCTTTAATAACACACGGTTTCAGTACATAGTTGTTTGTAGTTCGACTAGGGCATTGGGGTCGTTCGAAGAGAATCAAACTACTACACAATAATAAGGCTGTAAAGTGAGTTCGTTAGTGTCAGTGATCGATTTTTATCTGGATTCTCTGTTTGATCTGAGGAGCAAAATAATATGAGCATAGCAAAACCAACTCTTTTTTTTCTTTAATAGAACCGGTCTCCACTCTTGTCATTTCACCATGCTAATTTCGCTCTGAACTATTCACTTTTAATGAGTTGGTTGTGCAGAGGGCTGATTAGGTGGCTGTTCAGCTTCCGCCAGCTTACTCCACGGGCTATTTAATACGGAAGATGGTTGTCGTATTATAAGGCAAGGAATGGTGGGTTAAGGTTCTTATTTTGTACAGGGTAACTAGTCTCAAATTACTATGCTCTACCCCGACTCACCATCCATGAGTGCCTTTCCACCCTCTCCAACTTTAATTATACCAACTTCTGTAGTGGCCCTGAGGCGGGGCTCGTTTTGCTCCTTCAACTGTCTTTCCAAATCGAACGTTCGTTTTCGTGAGGTGTATGCTAAGTCTGACTAAGAAAACCATTTCTCAAACGTTCGTATGCAGTTACGTACTATCTGACATAATTTATCAAACGTCTGTTGCATGATGTTTTACCACATTGAACTCAAATATATTGAACAACCATTAAACAATATATAGCAGGAGATGATTCGAAGGCAAGAGCCAACGACGCTGAAGATAATGTGGAAAAAATTCTGTAAATCCTGCATTTCCTAGGCCAAAAGGACAACGTGTTGTGTTGAGTGAACATGTAAACTTTTGAAAACACACTACTATTAAATACCACAATAGTTTTAAAAAAAACGTACGGTCGAAATTCGTATAAATTTTTGATATAAATGTAATGTAGTGGCCGAAAGTGGGAGTAGAAACCATAGGTTGACCAGACAGGACAACCATTATGACAAAGAAAACTGTTGTCTCAATTAAAACTGCTGACCGACAACGTACTATCGGCTGCTCTATAAAATCCGTAACTGCAAATCTCCTGCGGGGCCATCGGTTATCTCACATTCAGCAGACAGTTTTGACTTATCCCCTTCTCAGTTTAGGGATGCAATAGCTGTGCGCTACAATGGTCAGCCACATGATATGCCTATGCCATGTAATGGATGTGAGGCAGCCAGTTTCTCACTGCAACATGCTATTGACTCCAAGTCAGGAGGACTTGTAATGCGGCGTCCTAATGAGGTTCAGAATGTTCTTGGTAGATTGATGAGTATTCCTTGGGGAAATCGCTGTAGTGAACCTGTTCTTCGAAAGGCCAATAGTAGTGTGTCAGGCTTACGCGGGGACTTGGCTTGGAAATTGTGGGAACGACCACAAGGACTAATAAGAGAAGGGGTACGAGCCAGAGTCGCTTTTGCGATCATTCAAGCCTCCTGAATGAGTACCCGAGGAGCAAGAAGGATATGGAGATGGACTGAGGACTCGCTAACGCCAGAGTATGGAGCTGCCATCCCCTATTTCAGAAAATGATCTGAAGTTTGAAGAAAAAATAATCCACAGGACGAATCCTTTAATGAATAAATCTTGAAAGAATAAATTAATTAATATTGTTAATGAAAGATTAAAAAATGGTATGAATTCGATAACTCCAAATTAGATTGAATAAAATATAAGGGTCATTTTCAAACTACAAGACATTTTGACGACTTAATAAATTAAAAACTGAAACTTGCTGAAAATTAGTGAAACTTTTACCTCATTGTTCTGTTGCCTCTCCAAGTGTGCAAAATGCTTGGCAGCTTATGAATTGCATTTCCGAGCTCAAAATTGGAATTTGAAATTCAGATCCACGACAATGTGTGTTTAGGTCCACGACAATGTGACTGTTCTCTGATGCGCTTCCTGATAGCATATAATATCTCTTCAGGCAGTTCATAAAAGAAAATAATAATATTTTCGAACGGACTGTGTATATTGTATACAGGAGTAGGTAACGTACGAGATTGCCTCAGACTTGCAATTCAGTCTTTTGAGACTATTAAAAAAAAGTTAGGATACCATTTGTAGCTCAAGTAAAACTTATTTACCCGTTTTACTCGACAGCGATCACAGATAAATTATATTAAGATCACATAATTATTGTAAACCACAAAATTCAAATTGACTGGAAATTCCAGTCAACCAGCACGCTTCAGGAGCAGATTCCGAACAGGTCACATAAGCCTTAAAAATTAAGTCGAAACTCAATAGTTTGAACATTGAAAAGCCTCCCAAACACCAGGAACTTATTAAGTTTTTTAAAAGTTCCAGTCGTGCAGCATGATCGTATGAGTGAATTTTCTTAAATTATCATATTGTATAATGTTAAGTTGTTTTGGAATTTTTGAGTGCAAGAAATTTGTTAACGATTAATTATATGAAAAAATATATATATATTCTAAATAATAATATCCTATTCAAATAGAGGTTTTGAATTTTTGGCTTTTTTTGCAGTTCTAATAGATTTTTTAGGAAATTTTAAAGAATTTGAAGAATTTTTCGGCATAAATTTGTACACGAATTTTATAGTTACTAAACTTTATCTGAGCAATATGCTACCAAAACATATGAATTTAACGATGTTTAGCCGTTTTTAGCAATTGTTAGTGATTTTTGGAGTTCCTTTTTTGGAATTTGACCAATTTAATGTGCTCAAAAAGTTCTAGCCAAAACGTTCATCCATTTGTTTGAAAAGCTTGATTTTGCGGTGCAAGAACGGAATTTTTATCTCAATCCTAAGGAGAGTTATCGTCTGGAATGACACATAAATATATTAATAAATTAATAAATAAATTTATATATATATATATATATATATATATATATATATATATATATATATAATATTATATTATATTATATTATATTATGGTATATATGAAAAAGCGTTAAACTCTAGGATTCGTTTCAGAATGTCTTGAAACGGATTTCACTGAAGAACTTTTTCAATAGTTTTTATTCTAAAATTGTCGGAGCCATTGCAATTACTTTATTTCCAAGGAAAATTTGCTAAAAATGAAAATTGAAATAGTCACTCCACTGCTTGTCGAATTTTCTGACACTCGCTCTGTCACTGACTTGCCTGCTTGAATAAGAAGTCCATGAATTTCGACTCAAGCTGGTCAATGGTCATATATCTGCTAGAGACGAAGTAGGCTTTTAATCGGCATAATGCGTCGCCTGGAAGGATCTCCTTAGAGGTTTAGAATTAGTGGCCACGCGTAGAAGCTTCCTGATCGAGCAAGAAAGTGGACTGTGAACGAACCCATCGAGACTTTCCCAACAAGGGTTATTAGCTATTCATTCAATTCAAGACCCGTTGAACCTACGAACACGTGCAAAAGGTGATTGTAGCTACGTTTTTTCTGTTCGTAGGTACAACGTACTCCATTTTTACTTTTGTCACCGACTAGCACTTCATCTCTATGGTCACCTTAAATCAAAAATAAAAAATAAAAGCCCTTCTTCATACTAAACTGAAGTAAGCATGACTTATATACATCACACTAACTACAATCATGAGAAAAATGTAAGTTTTGGAATGATTCTTGATCGTAGGTACACCCAAAAATGGGGAAAAAATAGATTTGTGACTTTACACTTTGTTCGATTAAGCTGTGATTACATGTGTGGCTTACTCACCTCAATGAGTAATGACACTCCCCAGGCCTCGGCCCCGAAGATTGCCAAGTTTACCCGATATTTTAGGAGCCTCGTTCGTTGGTACAACGGTCTCCTATCATCGAACTCTGTTGTTATGCAACTCTGTATATCCAAGCTATTTAGTATTTGTAGTACTACATCGTTTTTATAATCCCCATCAATCAGTGTGAATTTCGGATTACTAATCAATCATTGACAGTTATTTCGAACCATCAATTTATTTTTGTACCAATCAAGTATATTTGTCAGCTTAGGCGTTCAGTCCTAAGCTGATAAATGAGTGCGTCACGTGCCCTGTTATGTACTCGTACCATTAGTCTTACGAGGCATAAAAATAATATTTAACCCGTACCATGATGGATTTCAATTGAAAGAATAAATCAAAACTCCTTTTCGGATGTAACAAACAAGAATCATGGAGAAACACGACAGCAATGAACTGACTTTCCCTAATATAGCTAACGCCCACCTGTAACTAAATATCACTCTCTCAACGGATTGGTTGATTAGCTCGTTTCGATTTCACTAATTACCGCATCGGTATGCAAACTCGTAGCCCGTCACTAAATCCTTGGATCATGAAACTGACATTAGCGTTGCTGTTGCAACTGTGCTGTGCTGCCTGATACCACTTCTGTGTACAGCCGACACTCAATAAACTGAAACTCAAAAGATCCCAAACGAATTCCAAAATAATGAGGATTTCTTTTCTTGAATAATTTGAATTTGCGAAAAATTTGGGATACAAAATTATAAACTTTAAATTCATTTCTGAAAAAATTAAGGGCGAATGTAGGTGCATCATTATATTTACACTCACTTCATGTTCTTCAATAGCTACGATGTTGCTATGTTATGTACCTACTGTATGTATTCTGTGTGGGATGTGTTCTGAAATGTATAGCATTGTTGTTAACTTTGAATACAATTTAATCGCTTATCTCTCACTCTTTCTTTTCAGGTATTATCAAGCATATTATCAATCACACGAATATTGGGAAAAAGCTATGAGATTTAAAGAAATGTATAGCTCAACCAAGGATGAATTTATGTAGACCCGCTCTCCTCTTTCCAATCTAACAAATCCTACAGATAGAGATCTTCCATTCCCATAAGGGGAGCTGTTAGACTTTGTATCAATATTGGCCCTGTTATTAAGATGGTAGTTCGGCTCTATTTGTATTAATTCCTCTTACCAATCCCCCAGCACTTCAGGGCTGGGGAAAGCACACGCAATCCTCTGTAAACCTCTACTGCCACGCAAACTTTCCAATCCCTCCATCTTATTTATGACTTCCCTACCACTTTACGGTGCGCTTGGCACCCTCTCACTTTCCATCTTCTATTAACTATTGATTCACTGTAAGGATGGAGGTGATAACTAATGCGGATCGCATAGAAAATTTTGCGATAGGGGTATTTCAAAGGAGGGGTTTAGGCTGCTGTCACGTATAATGATTGAATTAATATGATTTCAGGCAAGCCATGTCCAACGAAGAGTACTACGTACTGTTTTGAATTTATTATGAATTTAATTGAATAAAATAAAATACATAAATTAAAAAATACTTCAAAGAACACCATGAGAGTGGATTCTCATTATTATTTTGTTCCCCTTCGCGGGATTTTTTCAAGTATCGTGTTGATACTGACACGTGTTTGAATAAATTTGTTCAGTTTTGTATACTATATGAGTACCTAATAATTCATACACTTTTTTTGCCTTTGAAGCTATTGCGTTAAAAACAAAAGTTTTTTTCCTCATTAAGGAACTTGCTCACATTATTCTTACTGCAGGAATTGAAAGTAGATGGATTTTTAAGGTATGTAGTGAAAGAATGGTTTTTGTAAAAAGCCTCAATGATTTTATAAAAATAATCGAAGTTTGAATTTTCTGAGAGCCCGCCAAAACGCCTTTGGCAGCTAACTCCGCCCACTTTCTCGTCCTACGTCATTGTGTTGTAAATCTTATCTGATAAGGTGTTCAATCCTCAATAAGAAAAAATTTTCGTGGTTAATGTCTTCAGTTCCGTTGTGTTCGTTTCGTTTTGTTAGCTTTTCGGTATTTGTTGTTCCTCTAGTACCTACTTCATATTCTTCAAGAGATGGAGAAGATAAACAAGTTGAAGGAGGGGTATGAAAAGGGTACATCTTTTAATTTACCGCCTCTAACAGCTCTCGGCCTGTGCAAGTTTCTCTCATCGATTAAACTGGAGACTTTTGAAATAAAAGGAGTGAAGATGACAAAGTAAGTAAACTATAACCACTTATTTAAACCAGAACCTAGATAATTTATAACTAAAAAAGTTGGTGACTCTGTACATTAGTAGGTAAGTGGGTAGGTAGTACCTTTCTAAATAGCTACGTGTCTTGCCGAATGTGGACGCAAAAGGCATAAAAACAGCGTAAATAAGAGCTGGACGAAACAACCTATTAAGTATTTTTTATCAATTCAAAATCAACTCGATTCAACTACACTAGATGGTGAAGGATTTCTGCTCTTTGAAATAAAAAATTCCACTCGTTTGTTATGTTACAGTGGTTCCGTTTTTGATAACTTCCCCGAGCGTCCTTCTCAACGACTCCAAAAGGATTCAGCAGATCTCAATGAAATTGATGATGTTAGCAAATTCTTATTAAAAGGTGAACAAATCTAACTAGTTAATTCCAGACATGCAGCATGATCGTATGAACGAATTTTCGTAGATAATGAAACTAGCGCAATGGCTGGAAAAGTTTTCTACGAGGAAATCCGTGTTGGGGCTGAATTTCAATTCTTTTTTTCGTGTATGAACAGGGTGTTCGGTATAAGAACTAGGAAACTTCAGGGATCGATTCAGCAACTAATTTGCAACAACTTTTAACTCTTAGCAATGTTTTTGTCCGCTCCTTTCCTGCCTATTTTACATCAAAGTTTTTATTCATTTTTGACCTTACTTCACTGAAATGATCCAACTCCCTTAATTTACTAAATAAATTCAAATCTGAGAGTACCGTTGGGAAGAGCGTTAAATTGCATTTCATTTTTGTTTCGTAAAATTTTCTCATAAGTCACGTAAAACTTTTTTTCTTTTTTTTTTTAAGCTGGAACTTGAACTTTTGTCAACCTCCTGCTTCTTCAACAATTATTTTCAATGGTGGTTTGCTACCATACCACGGTTAAAACATCCACGTTTTATCAGGTTTCTATCAGTCCATTAAAATTTTATTTTAGAGCAGTTTTTTACAGAGAAATATGTGTTTGAACGCGAGAAAACGTGAATGTTTTTAAACAAAATCACCGTTTTGGCTCTGAGGTTGGATGAAGTTGGAGGGAAAAAGTTAATAAAACATGAACTAGAGCATTTAAAAACGAAATTATACTGAAAAATGTACTTGAATTTCACTAAAATATGCTAAAAGTTCAAGTCATGCAGCATGATGTGATTTTTTTAAGCTTTCATATTGTATAATTACTTTGAATTGTTTAGAAATCTGACTGAGTACTTTGAGTGTAAATAAATTGTTGATTAACAATTTTAAGGCAATAACATTTGTTCTAAATAATGGTCTGCTATTAAAACAATTTTGAAATTTTAGAATTTAAAAAAACCATCAATTTTTCAGTATATTTTAATAAAATTTAAGAACATTTTTCAGTACCTATTATTTTGTGTGTAAAGTTTCAAATGCCGTAGTTCTTCTCTGATTAACCTATTCTTAGTAACATTTTGATTAAAAAAATATATACATTTATTGACCTTAAGCCGTTGTTTTACAATTTTCTTTGATTTTTAGTTTTTTTAGCAAATGTAAATTTGAAAAATTTGCTGTTCACAAAATTTCTACACAACGAACTCATCCTTTTTTTGGAATGCTTGATTTTTTGGGGAATGTACGAAGTTTCCATCTCAATCCTAAGGGGTGTAAAAAGTAAGTACCTACTTAAAAAGAGCCATTATATTTTGAAAATTTTGGAGCCATTGCAATAACCTAATTTCCTAAGAAAATTCGAAAAAAATTGTTTCTCCTAAATTACACCAATCATTTCGATGAAATAAACAGGAGTTTTCTACCTCCCAAGCTGCTCATTATAACACTTTGATGGACCTAGAGATGTTCCCTAGATATTTCTGTTGTGTGAATAGATGGTGCAAAATCATAGAAAGTAATAAGAAACGCATGTTTTACGTTAGTGTAGTTTATTGCTGGGTAGAAGTCGGTATAGCCCCTTCTGGGACGGTCACAGTGACATCACACAGTAGTCAGCCAATCACGGAGCGTTCTCAGCGCCTTCCCCTTCTCTCGATTTTTAAACTCGAATTTAATCATTACAACAATTTTTTGTTGTGTTTCATTATATATTTGTGAATCGGAAGTGGTCTAGTTTATAGTGGAAAAGGTTTCAGAACGAATTTCAGATGGGTGCAAGTTCCTCATTGGGGGGATAGGAATTCGCAAACTTGGCTTGAATATTAAAGGGGATGTACAAAGTTGATATTTTTAAGAATGTAAAGTGCTCTGAAGGAACAAGATCAATTATTAGTAAATTTACTGACTTATTTAATGAGGGTTTGGGGCGTTACTCTAAAGGTAAGGTGAAACTTAGGGTGAAAGAAGGTAGCGTCCCCAAGTTTTTCAAAGCCCGAACTCTACCATTAGCTCTTAAATCAAAAGTGGAAGCAGAACTGGACCGATTGGTAAGATTAGGCGTTTTGAAACCAGTCGACCATATGGGCCATCCCAATAGTTCCAGTGCTGAAAGCCCATGGTACTGTTAGAGTCTGTGGGGACTTCAAAATTTCTTTAAATCCCGTTTTGGAGGGCACGGAATACCTACTACCTTGCCCAGACCATATTTATGCTACCTTGGGGTGTTCAAAATATTTCCCCAAGATTGATTTACGCGAGGCTTACCAACAATTGGTTCTTGATGACGTCCCTGAAATACAAGGCTTTGTTACGGAATTTCGTCTACCCGACAGAATTCCAACGTCTTATGGACCGAATGTTACATAATATTGATAAGGTCCATTGTTTGCTTGGTGAAATAGTTGTAGCAGGTGCCAATCGTGTTGAGACAACACGTCTGGAAAAAGTTCTGTCAGTGTTGAATGAAAACGGACTTTAAGTAAAATTAAACAAATTCATGATTGGTCTAGGTAGTATCAAGTATTTGGGCGGTGAAGGACTGCACCCTAGTACGAGCCATGCCAAGGTGATTAAGGAGGCTCCACCCCCAGAAAATCCATGAACGTTGAAATCTTTCTTAGGATTTGTGACTTTTTTACTTGAATTTTCTCCCAAAAGCGGTTGATATGATGAAACGACTTTATAATCTTTTGAAACACAAAACCAAATGGTATTGGTCCATAACTTGCCAACTTTCCTTTGGGGATATTTTTGAGTATTTCAATTAGTCAACCAGTACTTGCACACTTTGATTCTTCACTTCCATTTCGAATTCAGACAGATGCTAGTCCAATTGCTGTGTCAGCAGTTCTAAGCCACGTCAATCCATCTGGTTTCGAAAAACATCTAGCATCATTTTCTAATGTTTTAACTGAATGTGCTTACTCTCAAATTGAGAGGGAGGCATTAGCAATAATTTATAGAGTCAATAATTTTAAGGATTACCTTTATGCCAGACGTTTTACTTTAATAACTGACTGAAAACCACTTATGTATATTTGGAAACTTCCCACTTATAATTGTTCAGTAAAATTTACAAAATCTGAAACCAATATCGCTGATTTTCTCTCAAGGGTTAAAATACCCGATAAACCCCCAAATGAATTATTTTCAAAAACTAATCATTTACAATATATATATATGATAGGTACATATATATTGGAGAGAAATTAAACAGGAAACATGTAAAGATGCTTTGTTAACAAAAGTCATAAATTGTGTTCATTTTAGAGTCTGGCCATCACAAGTCCCTAAAGATAATACACTGTACCCATTTTCTTTCAGGAAGCATGAGTTGACCCTGGGAGCTTGGGTGTATAGTGTGAGGGTATCGTATAATGCTACCCAATATTTTGCACTCTGGAGTCCTCAAAGTACTCCACAGCACCCATCTGGGAGTAGTAAAAATGAAAAGCATCGCACGTTCTTACAACGATTGCAATATTTGTCTCAAATTTAGGAGCGAGCCTCCAAAAGCTACTCTCAACCCAAGGGCCTGGCCCACAAAACCGTGGACACGTTTACACGTGGATTTCCTAGGGCCTTGGAATAATAAATATTTTTTCGTAATTAAAGATGCACACTCAGAATGGATTGAGTGCTATCAAACAGCATCCACATCCACTGATGTCATAATGGAAAAACAGAGTGACTCTTTTGCTCGATTCGGATTACTAAGATTGTTGACATGAGATGGGGGGGGGGGGGGGGGGGATCCACTAGTTCAAAATTCAATTCATTCCTATCAGAATTGGAAATACATCACTTAGTAGGAGCCCCAACCACCCACAAACAAATGGGTCAGCGGAGTCGGCAGTCAAAATAATTAAAGCATGCTAAAAAATGCAGAACTGTCAGAGCGGTAGTTCACTAACAAGAACCATGAGCAATTTTCTTTGTATTTATCGAGCTAGCATTCACTCCACTACTTAAGAGACCTCAAACAAACTTCTACACTAGGTCGGAACGTTAGGACCATTTTCAACCAAATGAGACCCGATAACGAAGAGGTTGTTTTGGAAATACAGGGAAGTCAAAGGGAATATTATCGAGGTCAGCGAGAGAAGCTTTTTAAGAAAGGGGATTCCGTGTTAGCGAGAGATTATAGGGGAGCTGATAATGGGTTAAAGAGAATATTTCTGGTTTTAGGAACACAGCTGAACTCAGTTGTCACAGAAGATAATTTATGCTGAAAGATACATTTAAATCAGTTGCTTCCACACTCTCACACCCAAGATGGTGAAATAGATCCTAAACCAACACAAAGGGTTACATCAAAAAAGGACAAACCCCCTGAATTTCAGTCCCTAGTAGCTGCACAACCCAAACAGAATATAAGAGCTCTCATACGATTTTCGCCTGATTAACATGTATCAATAATTAATGTAAATTTCTGTACTTCGGCATGTTAAGTCATTAATTTAAAAATAACAGCAGGTTATATTGATTATGAGCACGTCAATTTTTATTTTTACAACAGTGTCACATTTATTTTTAATGCAGGACAATAAATCAACTTGTATGGTTCTATTGATGTAATGTATGTTCTACTTTTTCCTGAAATGAAAAATTAAGAAGGACTTTCATTTGATGATTTTTTAGAAAACAAATGTTTCTTTAATAATTGAAGAGGGGAAAATGTTATATTTGTTTGCATTATTAGTTATCCGTGGACAAGAGGACGAAGTGTTGTGCGGGTCTGCCACTTGAATATACATTCATTTCATATGGAAGCATAATAAACATGTTCATTTAAAACTCCAAATTGAGTACCTGTGCCTATATTATTTCAACCTTATTGATAAAGAACAACATTCCTTGCGTACAGCATTGTGTCTTCGGATTATTAGGCCGGTTTCTACAGTTCAACAGTTTAGGGCGTGGATGGTGTCCGTGATCTCTCTGTAGCCATTTCAGCTTGATGGAGGGCAACTCAACACAAGCGCCCATACCTTAAAGCGATAGCGTCCACCAACCGTTTGCCGAGAATATATTTCAATTATTTCATTCATGCGAATGGTAAGAGTTGTAGAGTTGTAAATGTGTAAGGAATTCATTCGAGAAAAAAAGGCATATCGCTAACAACCCCAAACTGATTCTTGTGCGCTTTTCTTTAGAACATGATTTAGCTCTTGTGAATCACAAATATTTTTTTGCAATTTTAGGCGTTTAGCGAGATTTTCATGATTTTCTGGAACGGTTCTAGAATTTCCAAGATGGAATTTCTATAAAAATGGCGAAAATGGATGATATGAATGCGTGTCTCTTGGATCATTTAGTGGATCTCGTCCAAAGGCCAAGTCGGGAGATAATTCAGTGAATTTTGGATAAGATTCCTTAATATTTTGCAAAACTATCTTGAAAATTAAAAAATTGCAACAGGAAAGGAGAGGTACATTTATATGAAAAATCACTCAACATCGCAAACGAGTGGAGTCTTAACATTTTAGTTCACAAACAAGCTAGAGAGTGAGACTAAAGCAATCAGCATCACCATATGAGCGAATTTTCGCAATCTCAGGCATTATTGAATTCTTGAAATGTGAGCACTTTGTGCGTTTTGAACTTATTTACTATCAAATTCACGGGGAAAAAAACTAGACAAATATAATGTTCTGTTGAACTAACCAGTTTTAGAATTTGAAAACAATCTTTAGTCCTATTAATTGACTTTAAGCACATTTAAATGTAATATAAATAAGTACATTTTCTAGCAAAAAGTTCTGGAGAGATTTCTGAAAGTTCAGAGTTGAAGAGAAACTGTTCCTGCTTACTTATTCTGCTAAAAAATATGTGTAACTACCTAGAATCTAAGATATACTGTGATTAACTTACGTCTGTGGTTCAAATATACCTTCTTTTTTTTCCCCCGAAGAGTTATTTTACATTTGATTTCCGAGTAAATTCTTGTTCCTTTTGGAAGCTAAGCCAACTTCTCCATTTTTTTAATGTAAAAGAATAAAACTATTAATTCCCCTTCCCGATTTTTTCCATACTGCTTCCTCATTTAAACTTAGTGTCAGAACTTGACGATTGACATATTTTCTTGAGTAACTAGATTAAATAGGAACTTTAACTTCTAAAATTCGTAAAACCTCATTTTTTGTTGCTGAAAAACTTTAAATATCAATAACATCCTTAGTTCACAATGTATTTTACTTTTTGTGGTGTTGAATTGACGCAAAGTTGAACTATCTACAACTTTAATTAAAAATATGTCAAAAAAACGTACTTTTAGAACTGGTTTTTGGCAAAGAAAAGAGTTTAAAAGCCTGATTGGTTATAGGAACATGGAGTACAATCCAAATCAGCTTTGAATTTTCTACAAGGTAGGCGCAAACAATACTTTTGTCCACCTAGGTCATTCATATTTTGCCAATCTGCGGCGTCTACCTAATTGTTTTTCACTCTAAGCTCTCCCTTTTGCAAAAGCCCCGACGAAATTTACGTCAGTTTACGTAGTTTTTGGCAATTTGTTAATCCTTCCAAAATTTGGGTACTCTAAAAGGCTCCTTGCGCACTGGTACAGAAGAAAGTTTTATTCTTGGTCTCAGGCTCTCTTGGGCTCTTGGGCTGGCTTGGTCTTGGCTTTCTCCTTCTTTAGGCATACGAATCTCAATACATAATCAACTCCAGAGTACGGAATAGAGATCGGTGATATGAAGGAATTGAGTGCGTAGAGTTCAAAATAAATTGCTGATTAAAAATCCATATGAACAGCTCGAATTCTAATTCCCAAATATTAGTAATACAATGGTTGAAATGAATAATAAGTATAACACATGGACTACCAAGAATTATTAGGCCGTTCATCTAGGGGATAACGACGTATCAACGAACAATCGATTATTGTAACGTTACGTTATCTGTTTTAATTATATATTCTCTTTGAAAATGTTTTGCGTAAGCGCCAATTTATAATGGTTTCTTAAAAGGGTTGTTCAGAGAAAACCACCGTGGCATGAAATTTTACGGTCCTTTCTGTTCAACTAATAAAAAACTACCTCGCTAATGGAAGTAGTGCACGGAAAGGTAGCTGGCAAACGCACGATCCTTTCGTTCGCCATAGCTCCTCTTCTCCACCAATCTTTCTCATCCTTCCCATTCCATCCTCTCTCCCTCTGTTCTCACCCATTCCATCTCATGGAATAAAAATAAGGCGTGATTGCAGCTCCGCTTCCTTGTTCACAATGCCTCAGCAAAGATTTCATTCTATTAAAGTTCCTGCCTCTCTCTCCTACCCCTGCTTCCATTGGTTGATGTAAAGCCTGTATTTTCTATTCATAAACACTCCTTGATAAATTAATTTTGATTCCGTATCTCCCTCCTTCATTAAGCTGATTATCTAGAGGGTCCGATGAAATTATTTGTTCCGATGGTTTCGTTCCTACTGTTATCAAGTTCGGGATGAAGAAATTTTCATAATTTGTCCATAATTCGATTCAAGTAAAAAGCTTTGTGAATTGAATTGTCCGAAATTCATAATGGATAGTGTTTAGTCCGGCTAAGAAATCATGATGTATACCTCATAACATCTTCGTGTACACCAGGAAGTGGAAGAACTTCTATGTGAATTAAGAAGATTTAACTTACCACATCGAAGAACTGCACCATAGGCTAATCGTGGTTTTGAGAATTCCTGGGTTACGTTCTGGGCAATGCACATTTTAAAATTTAACCGTTAGTGTGTAACGCTCCTACTTCTTGACCATAGAGTATCTTGGGTCTATGTGTCCCACAAGAAAAATTCTTCCCTGTTTTTTTTCCAGGTAAAGGGACAAGTTGGGGAAAAAATAATAAAAAAATTAAAATTAAATAAAAATAACAAGTTTAATATTTTCCAAACATATTATAGAAAAATATTCGTCATTCTCGATTGCAATGAATCTTTTTACAAATAACTAATCTGAAATGTCATAAAAACTTTCCCCTTTTTATCCTTTATTTTTAACAGCTAAATTACCACTAATATTTATGGAAATTGATAGGAATATTACATGAGATTCCAATTAAAAGTAAAGAAGTAGCTGTTTTTGTATCACAAAAACCGAAGTCACTGCATAATTAACGTAAATGCCACAACAAAAAAAAAAAAAAAAAAAAATCGCTAAAAATGCTCGCGGTTTTTCATGCAAAAAAAAAAAAAAAAAAAAAAAAAAAATTACTTGTATCAGTTTTACAAAATATATTCATTTTGTATTTATTCTAATATCAATGTTTCATCAGATTTTTATCAAAACCGTAATTGTATTTGTCCCTTGAAAAATCAATTCTATTCACTCTTTCTGATAAGGAAGGATCATCAGGGTGGTACACTCAATCACATGACCCTGTTACAGAGATTCGCAATACAAAGATACAAAAGATCTTAGTTCCTACACCAATGATAGGCACCTGTTAGTATTGTAGGTATTATATTTCTCTAAAAACCTTGTCATCTGTGAAATGTGGGTCTCTATGTCCCTTATTTTATACCATCTGCCTGTGAAATATGGTTCATACTGACCCTGTATGTTTATGTTCATATGATTATGTTATATGGTTCATACTGACCCTGTATGACCAATGATAGGCACCTGTTAGTATTGTAGGTATTATATTTCTCTAAAAACCTTGTCATCTGTGAAATGTTTGTCTCTATGTCCCTTATTTTATACATCTGCCTGTGAAATATGGTTCATACTGACCCTGTATGCTTGAGAAGTGCTTACTTACCTTGACTGTGTGGCTTCTATCACTCAACTTGCGGCTTCGCAAGGCTTCGGAGGAGAAGGCGCGAAGCTACTGTGTGGGTGGGGAAGAGTGGCGCCTCATCATGACTGTACTGAGAACTGCTGAGCGTCGTATAGACCCACAATACACATGTATGGTTAAGCGCTCTAGGGGAAGGAAAATTATGGGACAAAGGGGATTTGCCATATCGGACTGAAAGTAGGTGGATGTACGTTTCTTAGTGTGTAGAATCCAAAACTGTGGTCATGAAGAAGCTCGGTGGAAGATTTGGTTAATTTATCAAATTATTCGTTTTACTTATCTACCACCCACATTTCCATCTCTAAAATGTTAATACATTTAGGATGGACATGAATATATGATTTTTGTTCAAAATTCACTTCTATTAATCTGAGTTACATGGGGTTTGGAGCAATTTTTTTTTTTTTTTTTTTTTTTTTTTTTTTTGTAAATGTAAGACACCATACAATTTTGCACGCAGTTACTTAAACAATAATTTGACTTTAAATCGACTATTTCTTAAATTAAGCGATTTCGGGCTGAGTTTCATGGTTGCCTTTATATATAAATGTTAGAGATAAGTTCTCCAAGAGATGAGACAGGCTTTTTTTGCTGCTTTCATTAAAAGCCCATGTTGAGAAAACGAAAAAGTACTTATTTTTCGTTCATTCGTTCGGACATTCTTGATGTCCTAGAGAGTCTCGCTATCAAATTTCAACTTCCTAGGGTGAACGGGAGAGAATTTAATTCACTCAGCTGATCAGGACTTGATCGTTGCGTCTCCACACCCTGAAAAGGAACTTCGTCAGGTCAATTGTAGCCTATGTTTCAAATTTCATCAAAATAGGCTGAGGAGAGCTGGTAGAAGTGAGTGGGCGAAAATCGTGGTGAGACGAGAAAAAAAAAGAAGGGAGTCCGAAAACATGCATTTTGTTTTAGCTTATAAAGAAACGATTTGCAGTTACATATTTAGCGTTAGAAAACTCATGGGACATGCCCTTCTCAGGTTGTGGAATGAAAATTAGATTTGAAACCACAGGGGAGGAGGCATATTAAATTTTTTTGTTGGTTTACTCGCAAAACCTGTGTTTATAATTACAATTCAGCATTTCACAACTGCTTTTCAGCCAGAATTCACTGTTTTACTATAATGGAAGGGGCACAACTGCGTTTTTGTAAAGAAAGTTGATATTTTAGCTGTTTAAATATTGACATAATTTAAAACTGTCAACCTACATAAAAAGTAGAATAACATATCATATTGACATAACATTTAATTGGAACTTTCTCATAAATTGTGACCGAGGTGAAAAATTTAAAAAAATGAAAAACTTTGAAGCTGATATGAAACCCAAGGCCTTTTTGAGTTAAACCCCTTTCATTCTAATTACTTGATATTTTTTCATTATTATATTTCCGAACTTTACATTCAGTAAAACAATATTCTAATTGATGATACTTTTAATTAAGTTTACTACACAAGCCAGTTTTGTGATTTATTTTTATTAATAATTTTTTTAACATTTTAGCACATCTAATATAAATTACACAATAATGTGCTCAACAATTCTCGTACAACTATTTTTATTATTTTTTTATTTTTATTTTTTTATTTTTTGTTGTTGTTGTAAGAATGGACTTTTGATATACAATATTTATTATGTCGCTATTACCTAACCTAAAAACCATCGTTTTATGCTTGTTCGGACCTAGGATAAATTATTAATTATTTCGGATAAATTATTGGTACTTGTTCTAAGTTTGTCAATAGTTCATTTAAATTGATTAATTCATTCAGATCTAATTTGTATGTTACTCAGAGCGGGAGAAAATTCATTGTGTGAATGTTGGTAGCTCTGCGACCGGGCCGTGTCGGGTTATAACCTCCGCCATGCGGTTCTGCTTGTGTTTTTTGCGGCGATTTTCGTGTTCCGTCCATGCTATTGACAATATTCAAAACCAACTTTATTCTTAAAAAATTAGCTCGAAAACTAGTTCCTTTCTATACACCAGTTCTGTACAGAGACTAAATTGTTCGAAAGTTCAGTTGTGCATAAAATATATAGTTTCAACAAGTGTTGATAGTTCGTTGTTTATCTTCAAGTTCCCGAACCACAAATTTTTGTCTAGTTCAAAATTTTAGTTCAGATTGACAATATCAAACATTTTATTCATGGTGCCGAAACCCGGGATGTAATAATTGTGCGACTTGAGTGAAATTCCAAGCCACAAACTCATAATTACGAAGATAAGAGTCAACAAGGAGACATAGTTCCTGGAATCGCCGCCGGCCTGTCCCTGCCTGATCGGGTGAGACCATTCCAATTCACTCATTAAGTCTGTTTCGTTTACGATTGTTGGTACTAGTTCAATATGGCATGTACAGATAGTTCAGTTTTTGAAATGTTCAAATTGCCCAAGGAGATTGTTGGCATCTTTTCGGAGCGAGATCGAGCATTGTATCGAGCGATAAGGTCATGGATAGTTGAGATAAATGCGTGCCTCAAGCAGGGGGCGTTCGATAGCGTTTTCGACAATCAGCTCAAAAACCTGTATGATTATAGTTCGGTACTTATGAAGAAATTGGATGGTTCTGAATTGGATGATGACACGATCGACAATTTCGTAGATTTTATTGCTACCACTCGGAATAAACTTTGGGTGCTAGAAGAATAGGTCCAGTGGTGGAGATGGACGATCCTAGGCCAAGGAGGAACGCTACGATCGATGCGGTAAAATCAATGAACATACTTCTCCCATCGGTTCCCCAGTACGATGGTGACGTCACTCAGTTCTCCGCATTCAAAACTCTTTTTGATGCTGCCGTTCACACAAACCCCGATCTCCCGCGCGAAATTAAATTTCAAGCTCTTTCGCAAAAATTGGGTGGGACTGCTCGTAATATTATCACTGGCTCCAATGCCACAGCCAATGAGTACGAGCGGGTATATCAGCTGCTCTGTTCCGAGAACAGTGGGAAGTACAAGCTTGCCAGATGTACCTTTGCTAATAGGCGCAACATTCCCCAAGCGACTAGTTCACAACCTCAAGTACTTGAAAAATTCTTGTTCGCCGCTAAGGCCTGGACCGACTCAGTGAAGGGTTTGCCTACCCCATCCCTCTCAGATTTTCTATTATTTGAGACGCTGTTCAATAAATTGTCCCCGGAATTGAGAGAAAAATTCAACAAGGACGTCATGAAAGACGACGATTCTATACCAGATCATAGCAGTCTGTTGAATTTTATAGATAATGAGCTTCGTTTGGCTCAATTAGTACCTACATTTCTCAGTTCTAAACCTCATGCTACTTCCTTGGAACCCTCGACATCGACCTCTAAAAACGCTAGATCACCAGTTCATCGGAGTCGTTCACATGGAACAGTGAATTTGGAACAGGAAGCTCAGAGTTATGACAAACATTGTCCCGAACCAATTTCATCTGATTCACAGTCAAAAAATGATCAATTCCGATGTTACTGTTGCAATCAAGATCATTTTCTTTACAAATGTCCAGTATTTAGTTCAATGACGACCAGGGCTCGTCGTGCTTTTACCGAGGAACACAGGCTGTGTTTTAATTGCCTCTCATTCAGACACCGTGCAAGTAAATGCCCTTCCAATCGAAAATGTCATTGTGGACTACGACATCACCGACTTCTGCATCTCGATCAGTCCTCAAGTTCTTCAATACCATCAAAGGCTCATATTTATGAATATGAATCTAGTTCAGGGGAAAAACGAGCTCAAATGTTAGAGGTAACTTCGCGGTCCCCGTCCCCAAAAAATTCTCAGACAGGGGTATTTTCATCAAGATGCCTGGCTCCTAAGTCACACAGCTTCCGTGACAATTATAGAATGCATCCACGAAATAGGTTCTCCAATGTGTCGGAGGAATTAGGATCTAGGTCTTCCTGTCCCTCAATGTGTAAATGGGATTCAGAAAGTTCATATTCGTCAGGGGAATTTATTGTTAAAAAGGGGGGACGCGCTGTACTTAAGTCAACTAGTCCTAGGTCTCCTTTTAGTTCTACTGGAAGCCTCCCACGGCGTTCGCGATCGGGTAGGTCAGACAGCGAGGGGAGCGAGGGAGCTCATTCAATCTGAAGGTGGCCTGCCATGAACAGTCCTGGCAACCCTAGTTCTTTGCATTTTTGTTCTTTAGCTGATTGCTCAAGTCAGGTTGTTCATGGCGGCAAATTAAGTCATTCCCGCTCTGATTACAATAATTTAGGTTCATTATGTAGGATGTTAGCAAATAAGAACAGTAGATCTAAGAACAAGTACCCAGAGGTAGTTAGTGATAAGGTTCATATCTCGTCTACCAGTTCCCCCAGAAATCATAGTTCTCATAGGATATACACTAACTCGAGTTCAAAGCAAGTACCGCCAAGGTCGTGTGCCCCCAATTGTAGCTCAAAGCGACCCAATTACCGTCCGGCCATGGTTTGGGAGGGGGGCCGATACAAGTTCGAAGGCAAATCCAATTTAAAATTTAAATTGCGTTGCGGTCTTTTGCCCACCGCTGTCGTTCCGATATCCCACAATGGTCGACATCCAGTTCAAGTTCGTGCTCTGTTGGATTCTGGGTCAGAAGTGAATATATTGTCCAGAAGGGCGACTCGCCTTGCAGGGTTGCATCTGACCACTGTTGAGTCATCCATAGCAGGAGTGGGAAATTCAACCAAAGCAGTTAATCATGCGGCCACAATGTACTTGCACACTATTCATGGGACAGTAGTACCAATTGCAGCTCATATCATGAATGAAGTTATTGATAATCTACCTTCAGTTCAACTAAAGTCAGGTAGATGGCAGCACATAGAAAAGTTGAGAGATCAACTTGCGGACCCTGCATTCGATTCTAGAAGATCTGCTGATATGATCATAGGCGTCGAGTTGTATGCCGCCTTAGTTCAGGGATCATCAACTCCTCCTGTTGGAAATTCACCTTGGTTGATTAGTTCTGATTTAGGGTTGTTGGTCATGGGAAAAGCTTCCCGAGAAAGGAAATCTAAGGTTCAGTTCTCCAACATAACCCATGTGAGAGCCTATCATGATGAATCAAGTCCGGCTTCCTGGTACTCAACAGTACCAGTTCCTATTACATGTGTACAGCAATATGCAACATCAAGTTCAAAATCTAATTCTGTTTCTAATAATTCTAATGCAGCCCCAAAAATGCGATCAGCCCAGATCATTCCTTCTTCTGACCCTATGTACTTTAAAACGGTTCTTCAAGAAATAAAGGCAGCTCTTCGAAAGATTATGGCACCCATTTATAGTTCAGTTCCGGAGGTCAAACCCAAGGAACAGCGTACGCTAAAGGAGTTGCCTCCTCGGAGGCGGGAGCTGTATCTGCGCCCCCAATCGTTTGTAGAGAAGCCCATAGTACGAAATTTATTCTCAGTTGTTCCACCAGCAGAATGGACCAGTCCGTATCGCAACTTGTTCGAATTATTTCATTCATTGAAACCCGATGGTGCGCCTTCAACTGTACAGCTCAGTCCCACAAAATTTTCAGTCCCCACAATCAACAATATTGATCATGGGAGGGTAGACATGGCTCTCCACTCCAAGGTTAATTCAGTTCATGCTAATTCAATTCCTCAGATAGGCACTAGTTCAGTGGGGGTTCAGCTCAATGAAGATACTGTGGAATCCCTTCTACGCCAGATGTTTGAGATTGAGTCAGTGGAGGCAGCACTCCCTTGGACTCCAGCTGAAGTTGAAGCTGATCGAATGTTTAATGAAGGGACCTACCGTGATTCAAATGGTAGATATGTAGTTCCTCTTTTACTCTCTGAGGATCGAAATTCATTAGGCAGCTCTCGTCATATTGCTCTCCGACGATTGTTCAGTCTTGAAGCAAAGTTGGGACGTGATCTAGTTCTTAAGGAGGCGTACCAAAAATTCATGGGGGAATACTTGGAATTGGGCCATATGCGCCCTGTTGCTCCACCCACTAGCTCCATGCCTCATTATTACATTCCACATCACGCAGTTCATAGGCCTGAGGACCCTCCTGAAAGGATCCGGGTGGTATTCAATGCATCCCAACGTACCTCAAATGGCAGATCCCTCAATGAAATTCTTCATCCGGGTCCCAAGCTCCTTTCCGATATTGCAGAGATGGTCACCAAGTTCCGAAAACCCAAGTACGTTTTCATTGCAGACATTCGCCAAATGTTCAGACAAATCCAGCACCCAGTTAAAGATCAAGACATGCTCCGTATAGTGTGGCGAAATTCCCCCTCTGAACCTATCCAAGACTTCGCTCTCACTACAGTGACATATGGGACAACTTGTGCTCCGTTCATTGCAAACAAGGTCATTAAGGATCTTGCACATCGGGGAGCTCAGCAGTATCCCAAGGCCTCTACCATTCTTGATGCTCATACCTATGTGGATGATGTGCATGGTGGAGCAGATCATTTCAAGGACACTATTGAAGTACGCAACCAGCTTATAGATCTACTAAGGACTGCTCAACTAGAACTAAGAAAGTGGGCATCAAACTGCCCTCATGTACTCCGTGGTATTCCAGATGAGCATAGGTTGGATTCAGCACAGACCATTGAGTTTGGGTTAGAAGATCAGAAGCCACTGAAGATGCTTGGCATAGCTTGGAACCCTATTCAGGACTGTTTTTTCTTCAGGGTGCCATCCACCCCAAATGTCAGCACAAAGCGAGAGCTGGCAAGCCAGATTGGCAAGATCTACGATCCCTTAGGTTGGGTAATGCCTGTGTCAGTTCAAGCAAGATTAATTCAGAGGCAAGTGTGTCAGAACAAGTATGAGTGGGACGATCCTCTCCCAGAGTCCTTAGCTCATGAGTGGTCAAAACTAGCCCAGTCCTTGCACAATCTCACTCAGATCGCTCTGCCCAGGCGTATACAAGCAAATAGTTCAAAACAGTGGCTTGTGGGATTTGCTGATGCCTCGGAGAAAGCCTATGCCGCGGTATTCTACCACGTGGGTCTGGTCCACGATCAGTTCATAGTTCGTTTGGTTGTCTCAAGAGCCAGGATAGCTCCGATGAAGCTGGAGTCCATACCAAGGATGGAGCTGCTTGCTGCAGAGCTGTTGGCAAAGACCTATGCCAAAATCAAAGATCAGTTTGATGAGATACCACTGAAAAGAGTAGTGGCATGCTCAGACAGTACTGTAGTTCTTTCGTGGCTTACAGCGGATCCAGCACCAGTGTGGAAGGTGTTTGTGGGCAATAGAGTTGCCAAGACCTTAAGAGAACTTCCTCCTGCCCATTGGTTTCACGTTGCTACTGGTGATAACCCAGCGGATGTAGCATCTAGAGGAGCTTCACCAGAACAGCTTCTAAGAACCAATCTTTGGTGGAGTGGACCATCTTGGTTGACTGGGGATAGAGCAGCATGGCCCATAAGAAGAATAAGACCAGATCTGTCAGTTCCTCATGTGAAAGACAAAATTCGTGCTAACCAAGTTTTTGTCACAACTGGAGTGGATATGTTCGAGGAGAGATATAGTTCATTTTCAAGACTCAGGCGAGTAATAGCATGGATGCTACGATTCAGGCAGAATTGCAAGAAACCTAGATCATTCACCGGACCACTCAAGACAGTGGAACTGAAAGCTGCCGATAGGGCACTTATTCTTAGATCTCAGCAACGCCAGTTCATGTCCATCTATGATGCTCTTAAGAAAAAGGGCCCTTACTCAAAGCTGATGAAGCAGCTCGCAATCATCAAGGATGATCATGAAATCCTCCGCGTGGGTGGGCGCCTGGAGCTTAGTTCATTAAAATACGAAACTCGACACCCAGCTCTAATTGCTAATAATGATGTATTGACTCGTCTGATTGTTCAGTTTGCTCATGAAAGATGTATGCACGTAGGACCACGTGCTACCCTAGCCTACCTTCGAAATCAGTTCTGGATCATTGATGGACGAAATACTGTAGCACGAGTTCTAAAAGGGTGTCTGAGGTGCTTTTCAGTTAACCCAAAGCCCTTTCAGCCACCCATGGGACAGCTCCCCAGAGGACGAGTTGAGATCGCCTACCCCTTTGAGCAGGCAGGGGTGGACTTTGGTGGACCATTCAAAATCACAATTGCCGGGCTTCGAGGTGCTAGATCGTTGGATGTATACTTAGCAATATTTGTTTGCTTCGCAACCAAGGCTGTGCACCTTGAGGTGGTCATGGATCTCAGTACGGATGGATTTATGCAATGCTTGGAGAGGTTTATGGCTCGTAGGGGAGTCCCAGCAACCATTTGGTCTGATAATGGAACTAACTTTGCGGGAGCTGCAAACTTGCTGAGAAGCATAAGAGCAGCTATGCAGGATGGAGTTGCGGACAGTTTAGTCGAGGAATTGGCCACTCGTGGGGTTGAGTGGAAGTTCATACCCCCCAGAGCTCCTCATTTCGGAGGGTTGTGGGAGGCTGCAATTAAGTCGGCCAAGAGACTTATTCGAGTCACATTGCGTGACCAAGTTCCAACCTTTCAGATCTTCAGTACTATAATTGCACGAATTGAGGCCATTCTTAATAGCAGGCCACTGGTTCATCAGTCCAACTCACCTGATGATGTTCTTGTTCTGACCCCAGGTCACTTTTTGGTTCAGCGTCCGCTCACAGCTCTTCCAGAATCATCAGTATCCGACTTTAGCTCAAGACTTATTCCCAAGTGGAGGTTTGTGAACAACCTTGTGAACTCCTTTTGGCAACGATGGAAGAAGGAGTACCTGCTGGATTTGCAACAGCGCTACAAGTGGTGCTCTCCCGACAAGCCAGCCCAGATTGGTGATTTAGTTCTCATCATGGAAGACCACTCCCCACCTCTCACGTGGATGATCGGTGTGATTACTCGCTTGATCCCAGGCAAAGATGGGATCTATAGAGTGGCTGAGGTAAGGACTAGTTCCGGACTCAAGGAGAGGCCTTTGGTGAAGTTGTGCCCGCTTCCTAAGGATGAATGACCTGCGGCAGCTTGTGGTCATTGTGGGGGGAGGATGTTCGGACCTAGGATAAATTATTAATTATTTCGGATAAATTATTGGTACTTGTTCTAAGTTTGTCAATAGTTCATTTAAATTGATTAATTCATTCAGATCTAATTTGTATGTTACTCAGAGCGGGAGAAAATTCATTGTGTGAATGTTGGTAGCTCTGCGACCGGGCCGTGTCGGGTTATAACCTCCGCCATGCGGTTCTGCTTGTGTTTTTTGCGGCGATTTTCGTGTTCCGTCCATGCTATTGACAATATTCAAAACCAACTTTATTCTTAAAAAATTAGCTCGAAAACTAGTTCCTTTCTATACACCAGTTCTGTACAGAGACTAAATTGTTCGAAAGTTCAGTTGTGCATAAAATATATAGTTCAACAAGTGTTGATAGTTCGTTGTTTATCTTCAAGTTCCCGAACCACAAATTTTTGTCTAGTTCAAAATTTTAGTTCAGATTGACAATATCAAACATTTTATTCAATGCTACCTAACTGAAAGTGACGCCGTTGCTTGGTGTGCTACTGCGGCACTGATGGTTGTGCTGTTCTATAATAATTATTCACCGCGACAGGAAGAAAAGAATTACAAGGTCTCACAAGATAATTGAACTGAACAATGTGAGGGCTGAAACCAGTCATAACAATGGAGTAAAGTTTGAAGAGTAGCTAGGTACGTGATTCAAAGACAGAGGGTGACGTGCTCAGTATTTGTATTAGACAACCCTCTCATGTATATTCAGGTACAACTACTTCTAACTAAAGATCATCATTCAGCACACAAAACTAATTTTGACGGAAGGTCATTGTGACCACTAGAGCTGGCTAATATGAATTTAGTTTAGACTTACATAACTACAGGAACAAATAATACACAATATATGCAGAGTGGTTCATATCTAGAAACCGTTTCAAAACGCCACTGAACTGGATTCCACAAAATAAAGAACTTTAAGAAGAAAACTATCCGAGAAAAATACCTGTAGAAGTTTTTGCGCACTTGGAAATAGATGATACTATGTTTCCAACTAACACCTCTTTTTTGTGCTCTTTTTTGAAGCGCGGTTTTTTCTAATGATTGATATTTTTAGGAAAAATTGCTCTTCTTTTTGGATTATCAACACAACTCTGAGAACGAAATAGTGGTAGAAAAAGGAGGGTATGGGATTTGATTAGAAGATGCCCTTTTTTATTAGTGTGGGAAAAAAATGCCCTGTCCGATAATTAGGGTAAGCGTGGGAGGGCTTTGAAAAATATGGTTGTTACACAACGGCAACTTGAGGTAGGGATGGAGGGAGATAGGGACTGGGTGAGTTGTGGGTTGGATAGAGAACGATTGGGAAAGGGTTCGCCCAAAATTCGGAGGCGCTGAACCGAATAGGTAACGTTTTGGTGCGGGGGGGGGGGGGGGGGGGGGTTAAAGTATGTAATTTTGTAAAAATAGTTAGTTAAGAGCGAACGAGTGGGGGAAATGTTAGAGGAGGACAAATTCAGAGTTCACCTCGAAATTCGGGGAAGGACTGTAAGTGTGAGGAGGGTGATGAAGGGCAAAATAGAGCCCTTTTATTTAAATAGGAAAATGGAGCTACAATCTGGTAGGTATACGAATATCCATAAGTGCAGAAACGGAGACCCCAGGATAGGAGCCCTGAAATTCGAACAAAATGGCCACATGCATGGGGAAGTAAATGTGCCACTACTTGAAAATGTCGGTAGTTGCGGATCCCAATGCCCTCTGAAGCCCATTCAACCCACTTGGGGGAAATGGGGCATTCAGAGCACTGTCGTAGTTCTTTACCATCCACTGAATCATGCAGAGCAGGAGCGAACTCAGCAGATGAGCTGGGTTTTGGAGCAGTTGGAGTTGCTCGATCGCATCAAAAAAACTGCTGCTTGACAAAATCAAGGTCAGCAGCAGTGCGGGCGACCTCCCAGCTCGAGCCCCTAAGGGCGAGCAAGCGCTGGCGGCGTAAAGATGGGATAGCGGCTGAGAGAGAGACAATACCGAGCCCACTGGGCTTGACCGGTGCATGGATATAGGCACTTGGGACACCACGTGTAAAGCCTAACCAAGAGCGCACAGCAGAGCATAGTTTGCGGTCTAACTGAAGCAGCCTCCCCACAGTAAGCCTGCCAAAGACTAGCCCATAGGTTAGCTTTGGCAGTAAGTACGTGCGAAGGAGGCGCAGCTTCTGCTGTGGCTTCAGTGAAGCCTTGGTGACACGAGCTAGTGCTCCACCAAGGTCCACGTGGCTTGCGGTAATGGTGGCAACACGCATGAAGTCGACTCCAAGATACCGCCAAACCTCCAGAACGGATCGGTTAGGGATGGAAGTTTGTCCTAAGACAAAACACTCCTCATCCACTACCTTCACCTTATGCTAGCGACCTGACGGGACCAAGGAGACCGACCCATACTTAGGTGGGTTGACCACCAAACCACTCCCGGCTAGCTGCTCAGCAAACGTGTTGAGTGCGATCCGCAAGCCCTCACGGGTTTCTGTTAGTAGGATGACGTCATCAGCAAAAGCCAATGCACCTACTCGCACCCCAGGGAAGAGATCAAACCCTATTTCAGCTGGCAGCTTACCCAAGGCCGTATCCACGACCAGATTGATGAGGAGTGGCGACAGAGGATCCCCCTGGCGTACAACGCACCCAATAACAACATCCCCTTACATCTCACCTCGTGCCTCAAGGACCGTCACGCCTTCATGGTACAGACAGGCAACATACTCAATTAAACGAGCTGGTGCCCGACACCACAAAGACAATTGGTCAGGGCAAAGTGGCTAACTGTGTCAAAGGCCTTGGCAACGTCCAGAGCGACAAGTTGGAGCTGCTGTTTCTTGATACGGGCCAGCGAAATGACAGTTTGGAGAACTGTTAGATTCTTCGCTGTGCCATCCGCTGGCCGAAATGCTCTCTGGACGTCACCCATGACACCAGTCACTTGGAGGGGAGATGCCAGAACCTGTTGGAAGTTGCGGAAGACCACCAACAAAATAGAAATTGGACGGTAGCCTCCAGGCCCACTTCCCCGTTTCTTTGGGATGACAATTGTCCGGGCACGGGTCAACGCATTCAGGGGTATTCCAGATAATAGCAATTGGTTGAGGATGAGCAGCCTGACATTCTTTTGAGCTTTATTCCAGTGTCGGCCGGAAATACCATCGGGTCCAGCAGAAGTGGAGTTTTTGACACGGCACTTGTGTGCCTCATTATGAAGCACCGGTGTGCACATGATACTGCGTAAGGAACCCCTGGTGGAAGCTGGGGGTACCACCGGCTCACCAGAATTGTGGCTGGGAGCACTCATAAGTGGCTCCTAGTAATCCACAAACTCCTGGAGAGGGGGCATAACTTGTTCATCTCCAGCTCCCTCCAGTACCTCCCCAGCTGCACCAGCCGGATGCTTCCTCCACAATCTCTGGACCCGCAGGTATTCCCGCCTCCTCGCTTGCTTAGCCGCTCTGCGACCTCCAAGAGGTACCCCATTAGGAGGAACCCCTCCCTGATGCCCATTCACGGTCGCTTCCCCAACCTGTGGGAAGATCCTCTGACATAGGCCGCGACCTCATCCTTCAAGCCTTCAGGCCCCTCAACAGCCCGCCTTGCCAGATCCTGCAGGTAGGCACTCTCATACCCCACAATGTTGCCTACGTGCTCCCCGAGCCTCAATTCTTCAGTCTTCAAGTCTGAAAGAAGACTGGAGGTCACGGGGGAGGATTGCTGAATGGCAGGCAGCTGTTCCATGTCTGCCGGAGATGCGGAAGAGGCCCCACTGCTATTTGCCAGGATTGCATCCTGGACAAGCTGCTTGTAGTGGGGCCTCAGGCAAAGAGATTGAATGGCAGAAAGCGTTTATGGGAAAACGTTGCTGCAAATAAACATTGATTCGACGTACCCCATTGCGTACAGCCTTTGCCTCCTCTGCTGCCATTCGCCGCAAATACCAGAAGCATTCCTAGGCCGGTCTCACTCTATGTTAATTGCTGCCTTGGCCTCTAAGGGATGCTTGTGCCAGATGTGGGCCCCAAGGCCATGCTTGGAGCTAAAGGCTCTTTCAAAATGGGTACATAGGTTTGCAATATACCAATTGACTGTGGAAGAGGAGGAGGGATAGGATGATGATGAAGAAGATGAGAGAGAGGATAGCCGACGCCCCTGCCTGGAGCGCCCCCGAGCGCCTCCCCTAGGGCCCTGCGTGCCAATGGGCTGGCGGGGGTTATGAGGCTCATTGTTATCTGGTATCATAATGGGGTGACGTGGAAAGAATGGTCGGGAGTCCCGTTGGCACGAGCCTCCCCCCTAATCGCCATTGGGTCATTTTGCCACCCTCTGTTCACCTAGAGGGTGCCCGTGTTGTACGACGGGGACGTATGACCTTGACTTGGATAGGGATATGAAGGAGCTCCGAAGAGATAAAAACACCAACAGTTACCCTACCCCAGCAACCCAAACACACACACACACACACACACACACACACACACACACACACACACACACACACACACACACACACACACACACACACACACATGAATTAAACAAATAATCAACTATCGTACATGTCAATATCACGTCGACTTGGAATGTTTGTGTCATAAGTTTATAGAATATACACACCGGCATCACAGTAAGGATGATCCCATACAACCTGCAAATCAGAAGTGGTAATAACATATTAGATCATTTTGCAACATCACGCAGTTTTTCATTTTATTTATTTTATTAACATTTTATTTTAATGTTATTTTTATAACTACCTCTATTTTATCATATGACAATACCAATTGCGTTTTGAGTTGTGACCGTCTCATTCGGACCGTCCCCAGCTTCAGAGTTTACTTCAAACGTTATACAATGGCTAGGTGATAACGTGAAAAATTCATATCGGACCTATCAAAACAAGATTTCCCGAGCCACGTACTTTGTTGGGAACAAGCGTTTGATCGCATGTGGCATGGAAAGTTGCAGCATAGGCTCAAACTTTACCAACCCAAATTATTCTTACTCTTATCATGTTAGTTGAAGAACAAAAGATTCGTAGTAACAACCCAAATTGAAAAGTCCACCATTAGAATAATCCATATTACGATTTCGCTATGAGGTTGCAGTTGCCATATTTATACATCGTATTCAATATATACATATATATAATGAACGCTGTGAAAATGTTGCACGCTCTACTTTTTGTTCGTCAAAATGCCTTTTCGCAAAAATGTTTCAGTTCTCGCACTTGTGTGAATAAACAGGTTACCCAGTGTTCGAGGAACTTACATGTAACGTAGGCATAATTTCATCAACATGTTTCCAGTATATATATATATATATATATATGTATATATATATATATATATATATATATATATATATATATAGAGAGAGAGAGAGAGAGAGAGAGAGAGAGAGAGAGAGAGAGACTTGGACAACTACCGAGAAGATGATAATGCAATCAAATAATATACATACACTATACTAGTCCTTCCGTGATTAACACGAGGTGATATCAAGGTACATTAGTGCATCATAACCTATAAAAGTTAGGTATCACACGTGTTTAGACAGGTTTAAATCCCTAGAGAACCGAAAAATATCGAGCCGAATTACCTCGTAAATGTTCATCCTAGTCTTGAACACACACCGATTGAACTCAATTATAACTAAGTCAGACGAAAAACTACCAAGATCAATCATTTTGAAAAACTTGGATTTTCCCTCGCCAACATCCGTGAGATACACAGAGTCAAGTGCACGCTTTTATCTCTTCAGGTGGCCACTAGCGGTTCAAGCAACGCGATCTTGATGAATAGAAGGGAGGGGGCGGAGTTCCACACCACACGCCTAACCTATGACGTAGAACGCTCAACTAGGTATGTATCTGTCAGATACAGCGCATGGAATGGAGTGTTGAGAAGCTCTGAAACGGATATGTGAGTGGTTCTCTCCTGGCATCAGCTCCGGTATTACCATCCTTTTTACAAAAACTTGCAATTTGGCCCAGTTCCGAATTTCTCAACAACACCAAGCAGTACTCCAGCCTGTAATGATTTTGAAGTTATTATTAACTGTACATAGTGGTCTTGGTAACTATGGCGTAACAAATTTATAAAACTCAGATCTCATTCGTTTTCATTGACGTTCTGTGTTTTTCAGTTAATGATGAATAGCTGATATGTGATAGCCAAAATATCAGGTTTTATGAGTCTCTTGTTTCATAACGATTTTTTAACTGAAAACGTACAAGTGTGCAATGGAAAAGTGCCTCAAGCCAATCAGATTTGACGTAAGCCCACATTCACCAACTGCCGCAAAACAATGGACGTATTGGCTTCGAGCATTCAATAACTTCCTTCGCCTTACGGAATACGTCAGTGAGGAAGATAAATTGAACGATCTCATTAATTTTTTGTTTTCCGACACGTAGGTATGCAGCTGTGAGTGCTCAACTTCTAGTGAAGCGATTTCAGTGCTTTACAAGACTTTCAAACCCAATCTTTCAGACTTTCAAACCCAATGAGGCATCAACTTGCAACAAGGCAACAACAATCTGGTGAGTCTATCTCGCAATACATTCAAATTCTGCACCTGGTAAAAACTGTGACTTTAAAAACGTCACCGGTTTGGAACATAAAGAAGTGTACATACGTGATGAATTAATCTCGGGCTTACAGTCCATAAGAATTCGGCAGCGTCACTAAGAGAATCATACTTTGAGTTTGGATGATGCTATCAAACAAGCAGAATCTCTAGAAGCAGCAGCACAGCATTCTGAACAATATGCCTAGGGAGCTACCTATACAACAGCTCCAGTTGGCTTCCCACCTGTTCATGGTGTTAATCCTTTCTCTAACTCTCCTTCTGAAACCATGGTCAATATCACAAAATATGCTTTCAGCCGCCTTTCCCCGCACAGGCAAATGCTTTTTCTGTGGTTATGATAGGCACTCCTGGGTCAAGTGCCCGGCCAAAGAAGCTGTGTATAGTAAATGTCATTAGGCTGGCCACTACGCAATAGTGTGCAGTCGCTTCTTCCATTGTAGCTGTTTGTTGTAACAGCTCCTTGGCTATGGCTCTTGTCAATAGTAAGCTCAAAAATAACCCAGCCATCTGCCTAATAGACACGGGAAGCTCGAATAGCTGCACAAACTCGAACTTCGTACAATGTCATAAAATGAGAGTGCTTCCTGATAATGCAAAGGTATCTATGGCCTCAACTTTGCTATCTTCACAAATCGAAGGGTACGTTGCTGTGAATGCTACAACGAAGCTCAGGTCCCCACAACCCCAATCTAAGACTGTCCGTTCTAAAAGCGCTTTGCGGTGATGTTATTATAGGACAGGAGGTGATGAAGTTACACTCCAGTGTCGATGTTTCCTTCGAGGGTAGCACAGCTCCACTTCAAATCGGTAATGCAGCTCCTGCAATAGTTCACCCTTTCATACTAATCGGCAACTTATCTTCAGATTGCAAGCCCATTGCTTCCAATTCAAGATTCAATTCAAGATTCTAGAAATAATAATTGGGAACAATGCCCTTGAATTAATAATTGGGAACAATGCCCTTGTATAAGGAATATATGAATAATAAAGGCAAAGGCCTGGTATACCAGGAAATTTGAAATTATAAGAGGGGAAAAAATTGAGAAATTATAAGTCAATGACCAATGAAATTATTTATATACCAAAGGGTGATAATTTAATGGGAATTCCTTCTGGAAAACCCGGGCCATGTTTCTTCTGAAACATTAACGCCCCAAAAATAGTGGATCAGATTACCAGGCGTCAGCCGTACCACAGCTCCTAACCACGCTCTGCTACCATATCAAGGACTTAGGTTGCCCCCCCAGAGGTGCAATGGGGCCCTAAATCCTCGAGAGAGAGGTAGGGGAGAGTGACAGTATCCCGTGAGAGAGATACCACTCCTACTAATAGCATTAATGTGCTATGTTCGGAGTAGATTGGTTTTCCAGTTCTTGGATCACCCATCAATCGCCAAACGTAGCAGCTCGATAATACGGGAAGAGGCGCCCGTTGGGTAACAACAGAGCGACGGCAGCGTATTCTCTGGGATTCTGACGGGAACTCAGTCAAAAAAGAAATCGCCAACTCTGTTGTCTCCACAATTTCAAAAGACTTACCTCTGATTGTGGAAAATAATGCCTCAGATTTTGCACTGGCTGCTACTTTAACTCAGGACAGCAAGCCAGTGGAATTACGGACCGTAAATAAAATGGAAGAGATGCTAATCTGCAATCGAAAAGGAAGCCTCCGCAATAAAGGAAGCAGTAAGAAAATGGAAGGTGTTCCTAATTGGGAGAGCATTCAAACTTATTACAGATCAACAAGCTCTCTCATTCATTTTTAAAAAG
Organism: Adelphocoris suturalis; assembly: GCA_030762985.1. Lineage (NCBI taxonomy): Eukaryota > Metazoa > Arthropoda > Insecta > Hemiptera > Miridae > Adelphocoris > Adelphocoris suturalis. Next base: position 45,221,179 of record CM061045.1, on the reverse strand, counting down.
AAACTATCAAGTAAGATAAAAAGTGATAAATCACAAGATGGCGGATTGAGCTTGCACCTTATGATTTTGAAATAGTGTATTGCCGTAGAATAAAAAACACTAAAGCAGATTTGCTATCTCTCGTGTGTGGAGAAATTCAAAGCTCTGACAAACTCGCTTCTCTCCACCAATTACTCTGTCACCCAGGTCTCCGCCTATAATGGTTCATTGGGTGAGAAAGAAAAATTTGCTATATTCTGTAGAAGAAGTGAAACTGATGACACCTCAATGCTCAGTTTGTGCCGAAGTAAAGCCCCGATTTTACAAACACGAAGCGAAACTGATAAATGCGACTGCTCCACTTGAAAGGCTCAACGTGGACTTCAAAGGGCCACTATCATCTTCTACAAGAAATAAATATATTCGGACCATCATCGACGAATTTTCAAGATTCCCATTTGCTTTCTCTTGTCCTGATGTCAGTTCGTCTACTGTTACACGATACTTCACTCAGCTCTTCCATCTTGTGGGTCTTCCAGCGTATATTCGTTCGGATCGTGGAGCTCATTTTTGTCTCGTGATGTGTCTTCCTTCCTGAATTCCCAGGGAGTTGCCACAACCCGCTCAAAACATTACAATCCCATGGGAAATGGACAGGTTGAGCGATACAATGGTATTGCATGGAAGGCCGTAAATCTTGCCCTCAAAAGCAAACAGTTGGCTGTATCTAGCTGGGAAACTGTCCTTCCTGAAGTCCTACACGCTGTTAGGTCGCTTTTATGTACAGAAACGAACAACACCCCTCATAAGAAGTTTTTCTCTTATCCTCGCCGGTCCGCGAATGGTATTTCTCTTCTCCATGGCTACTTAACCCAGGCCCAGTCCTTGTTAAAAAAAAGTAACAGGTCAAGTAAATATGACGACCTTGTTGAAGAGGCGGAATTACAACAAGCCAATCCAGAGTATGCTTGGATAAGAAGAGAGGATGGTGCAGAAGTTACGGTTTCACTGAGGCAACATAAGCCCCGAGGCAACATAACAACTGTTGAAGAGCAACTTCATCCAACTGTCAATCCAACCGTTCCTCTATATCCCACTGTATCGCCTCAACACGATGCTCCTGAACTGACTAAGTTTCCTAAAAGAAGTAGTCTTCCGGTTACTCCTTCGGCATTAACCTCACCTCAGACCACATCAGCTCATGAATCAACAGCCCAGAGCCAAGAAAGTCCAAGCGTACAAGCATATGGTCAGGACTAGTGCGAACGAGGAGACCACCAAAGACTATGTTTTGTCTTAATGCCCTTTTCTCTTTTGAGAGGGGGGGATATGTAATGATTTTGAAGTTATTAGTTACTGTTCATAGTGGTCTTGATACCTACGACGCAACAAATTTATAAAACTCGAATCTCATTCGTGTTCATTACCGTTCTGTGTTTTTCAGTTAATAAAAGCCAACATATCTGGTTTGATGATTCCCTTGTTTCATTACACCGGATACTGCCCCCTCTGAATCGTTTGAATCTCAGTCACAAAGGGTAGAGAAATTTTCAAGGAAATGCACGATTTCCTCTCTGCCTTCATAGCTAAAGAGGAATCACCTTTAACTCCCTTCTTTACTTCTTAAACGCCGTCTCACTTTGTAAAAATGTTCCACCTTCTTCAGTTATTTCGTTCGAGAGTACTCGATGGTGCTCTATATCTATCTCAAATCCTGACAGGTGTTTCTATCCAGAATAATTCTTAACCGGTTTTCCATTTTCACCCTTTCTTTTGGATAATGTAGGAGATATTGCTTCTTCATGACAAAATCTTCCTAGAGTGTTGATCATAGACATGATGGACATCATCAAGCTTTGGTGAAGTTTGTTTTAGAATGTTCCCAAATGAAGAGTGATTTTTTAGTTAAGGGAATCTAAACAAATTCACCGTTTGATTCATATTCAATTGAGTGATTAATTGTCCATCTTTACAAAATTATCGAAATATCGTCATGGACTCGCAAAAACTCTGGATTGAACTTGGCATTGCAAGAGTTCCACAATATAAAAGATACGTCAAAATTGTACTGCTCCCATTTGGTCATAAACATCACTGTACCGAGTATTCATTGTCATTAATAATCACAACAGTTATTGGAAAATTGAAGGGACATTGTGAATAATTCCAGCGATCCCCCATTTCATTCGAAGATACAATGAACATCATTGTTGGCCAATTATTGGTTACTAGCCTAGTTTTCTTGCTTGCTTCGTTCGCTTCGTACGGCTGTATCGATTCGATGTTCTTTACTGTTTAGTGTGTCATGTAGAATGATTGGAAACAGATCACTAAGGGTGATTTGAAATGTGTAGGGGATGTTGCTCGCTTCGCTCACTCTCTCTGAGATTGGATATATTATAAAATAGAAATCCAACGTGTGCTGGGAATGTTGGTTTTCCCTCTCGCTCGGAGTGGGATGCATATATGCGATGGGATATAGTCCCCATACCATCGAGACCTACAGCCCATGGTTCGGGTGGGGGCGGAAAATTTTAAAATTGCTCACAATCCCTTTTCATTGACAATCCCAAGGAAATGACCACAAAATAATAAATAAATGAATAAATAAAAAATAAATTAATCAATTAGGTTTTATAAAAAGGGTAAAACGAAAATAATAAACTGCTGTGTAATAATTTGCTGCATTTTCTATGTGGGACCGCGAAAAGTTTATTAGGTTTAATAAAGATTTGCCATTTATCTGCGTAGAAAGAAGCACAATCCAATTAGGATTAAGCAGAGCCACGAAAAGAAAAAAAAATCAAATCGTATAGAAGGGGCATAACCAAAATAATAAATTGCTGTGTAATAATTTGCTGAGTTCCCTATGTGGCACCATGAAAAGTTTATTAGGTCTAATAAAGATAGGGCATTTATCTGCGTTTAAGGGCTATTCAAAAAGATCATGTGGCCCCGAAAAGTTTAGTTTCAAGAACATTTCTGTACCAATAGAATCCAATAAAGAGTATGAGGAATCACGAAAAGTATATTTTTAAGGCCAATCATACCTGAAATAGTTCCGAAATCAACCTTCACGTTGTGATTCAAAATGAGCTAAATTTAGATTACAAACTACGGCTCGAGAATGCGTCCGATTTTGATTTTGAAAACGGCGTTTTAGTCAGTACAAACATAGAATTGGTTGTAGATTCGATTCTATATTTTAAAATTCTAATTTTCAAGTGTTCCAAAAACATTTGTTGAAGGAAAAAAACTTTTTTTTTTTTTTTTTTTTTTTGAAAAAGTGGGCTACACAACGTTGAAAGTAGAGGAAAAAATATAGCATTCAACACATTTTTCATAATCAGAATTAAATGATCACAACTGTCGTAATACTGTTTCAAAGTTCCCTCATTGAACTTCGAAGAGGAACCGGCCTCGTCCCTCGAACTGCTTCCCCCTTCAGAGGAACTCGTCCCCTCCCGTCTGCATGCGAATATTACCTTCAGTGATCACCTAAGGACCTAATTTTTTCCGAGGCGGCTACGCATTGGTCATCCTGCTATTTTCTCTATTTCGAGGGAATGCGCAGTTGGCCAGATTTGATATCTGGTGCACACTTTCGATTTTATGTGCTAGTCTTGTAGGCAATTTCACGCTGGTTTCGAATGAACACCATGTTCCTATACCAATATTGGATGGTTCTGGCGTTTTCGGCCAATAAACAGCCAAAAAAACAGGTTTTTTAAAACGTACATCTTCATTTTTCGCCCATAATCACCTTTTAAACAATTTTTTGTAACTGAAAAAAGTTACAGACAATTTAATTTTGCGTCGAATGATTACCAAGAACAGACCGAAACAATAAAAAATAAGGAAGTTATCATTTTGAGATATGAAAAGTCAAAAAATAAGGATTTTTGGGGTTTAAGAAATGAATTAATAATTCTAGAGGATTTGCTTCTAGGCAATAGTTGTGGAGAATAAAATTTTGCGTCGAATGATTACCAGGAACATCTAGATATTAGACATGTATGGATGTTATGAAATTTTGAAGTTTTTCTCTTATAGCTACATTTTACATTTTTTCACTTGAAAACCTCCGAACCAGACGGAACCACCTAATCCAGCTATGAGCTTCTTCATAGGCTATTCTACTCGTATATCATGAAAAAATCAACGGCGCTCACCAAAATTTACTAAGGATTGATACATATGCAAAAATTGAACGAAAATGTCATGTTTTGATGGCTGGTGAAGCGATAAACGCTCATCCCATCACAATACACGGCTCAAGTTTCAAGTTTTGCTTCTATTGAACACCAAGGTTAACAAAACGCAAATAAAATAGGAATTCCGCGAAATACCAAAGCTTGAACTTGTTTTCTTTTTTTTTCTCGTTATTTGCTATTATAAGGATTCCTGTCTACGATCAACCTTAGATTAAATCATATATGTTTGAGGTCAATAAACATAATTGTTTGCGAATTAACAGATTTGAGCACAAGAATGTTAAAACTGAACTTCTGCTGCATTAGCTAACCATTTACTATCTTAACTTTTTACTATCCAATTCTCGGAAGTCCACTTTGTATGGCAACAGACGTTATCTATACTATCAAATATCCATTTGTACTTATTTGCTGTGGATTGGTCGAATTCCACTCAAGTGGTGAAATGGTGTTTATACAGTTTTAAAAAACATAGTTTTACTCGAATCTACTGGAAATTGGAGAGAATATGTTATATATTTTGGAGAGGTATGTATAAATGCTGGGAATAGTAAAAGTTACTCTTCTAGTCATTGTTCAACCAATCAATCACTGATTGTCATATCACTCAACTGTGTACATGAGTCTTCTTCGTCATACAAAGTGGGATTCCGAGATTGGATTGTCAAATGGTAAGATAGTAATTGGTGGGCTGTTGCAGCAGCATTTCAGTCAAAAAATTCTTGTGCACGAAATCAGTTTATTCTCAAGCAATGTCGTTTATCGATCTCAAACGTAGGTATATAATTTAATTTAAGGTTGAACATACAAAGGAATCCTAATGGAGAAATAACGAGAAAAAATACTCATCATGCAGCATGACTAATAGAGCGAATGAATAGTTGAAAAAGTTACGCACTTAAATTCTGATCATTGAGGACGACCAGGTTCTGAATAAAAGTTAGGGGACAGCCGTGTGACGAGATCGCAAAAAAAAAAAAAATTTTAGAACACGCAGCCGAACTTGAAAATTTTTCAATTGTGGCCAACACTTTCGAGTAGGTACCTATATTAAATTGATCAAATTTCAAAGAATATTCTAAATAAATCAATAAGAATGGCTAAAAATTGTTTTTATATTTTCGGGCTAAGTGTTGCTCAAATAAAGTTTGTCAACTATAAACCAAGTAAATTGGCTTTCCAGAGAAAATAATGCTGATTATGTTTCCCACACCTATACCGCTAGGGAAAGCTATACAGGGTGTTCGGTTTGAAGCAAACGAAACTTCAGATATTGATTTTAAGAGCTCATTCCTGATCAAACTTCCTCCTAGAGATTTTTTTTTCAACACTTTGTTTCTGAGTTATTTAATTCTTAAGATTTTTTTTTTTTTGTGTTTTGTAGGTACGTTATGACATAAAAACGGCTATAACTTCCTCATTTTCAAGTGTTCCAAAATTTGAGGATACTGTTGGAAACCATGCTGAATTTTCTATAACCTTGATATAGAAAAACGTTTTTTTAAAGTTAATTTTCCTTGATTAAAAAAAAAAATGTTTGATTTTTTTAAAGGCTTATTTTCTATTAAGCTTCGAGCATGGGCTTTTTCGGCGTGCGCTCTTCGAGAAAAACTTCCTCATATTGTCCGTTTTCTTATGTATTACAAATATATATTACGTATATATTACACGAACATTCTTGCACTATTCCACGGCAGTTGGTGAGAATTGAATTAAAGCCATAGCACTCCAAGCAATGGTAATAAATATTAATTGGTTGGCTAATGAACAATCATGTGATAATGTTGCATTATCATGATGAATCATAACTAAAATTACTGGTACCTACGAATCCCTAGTTCGACAAAATTTACGTTTTAACATGTTTCTTATGTGTGTTCAGAACCTGTTCATTGGACAGAAACAAATGTGAAACAAGCGTTTCCGAAGTTTCCTCTTGGTCTTTGTTTTCTCGATAGTGTTTGAAAGCCCCAGTAGTGATTCCGAACTTCATGATAATCGCATACCTCGAAATGCCTATTACAGTCCCACTACATCTCATTTAAAATGCATCGGCTACGCAACACTTCGATGAGTTCTGAAATGCCCAGGTGAATAGTAATTGGTAGGCGGTAGATGGGAATGGAATTCCGAGAAATATGGACGATTCTTCTTCCGTTGGTGGGAGAGAACGTGTCTCACAATGGGCTGTGATTAGATATCTGCGAGAGGTAAGGGGCACGAGTTATGCAGAAGCCTTCAATACTCACCAGTATTGAGAGCCCCCGGATATTGCATACCCCCGGCTCCTTCCTTCCTTTGGGGTGCGCCTAACCATTTTATTATCCTCTCCCCTTACACCATTGGACCCTCCCATGCCAGTGGCCCTCAGGAATGCGGCGCCCGCCTTTTTTCCCTCTCTTACACAGGATTCATGAAGTTCTACAAAAGGCATCGGGATCCCTGTATGGGCTCTTTAAACACGTCTAGATTTAGGTTTAATGATGTTCCGTTAACCGATCCAGTAGAAAATAATCGTATCATTGTTGAGATAAAACTACTAGGTACTTTAGGGTTCATCTTTGGTATTTTTGAATGTTCTGAGTATTTACGGAAAGCCAGAATGTTATGCGATTTTTCCATTTTTGTTTGTTCATTTCCCTTATTGAGGACATTTCTAATTATTGTAGATCAGCAATGTGCATGTTAGTCACACCACGTTTTCTACTAGGCACAAGGAGTATTCCTTGAGGCAATATACGTGTATAACCAGATTACGCATATAGGTGTTAGTGGTTCTCCTGAAAAGTGCGCATTTGACCAGATAAGATTCCAAGTAAAAAGTTCTCTGTGAAATTTACTATAAATGATTAAAATGATCGGATTTCATATTAAAAAATTCTATGAACAAGCTAATGATGAAACAAAAATACCGAGAGCGACATCACTAATTCATTTGACTAATCTTGGAAGTAAGAAATTATAAAAAAGAAAATGATAGTCAACCATCATCCGTGCGCCCCCTTTGTTGTCTCAGTTGCGGACTATTCTAACCTATTAGATGTTTTCCCCCCTTTTTTTCAGCGTTAGAACTTTTTTAAGCCAGGATTTCATTATTGAAGTTTCGAAAAAGATTTTTCAGAGTCAATTTTCAATAATAACTTTTTCATAAATATTCATGAACGCTCTCAAACAATTTTTTTTTAACTTTGAAATAATGAACACATGAACGAAATTGCAAAATGGGCTTGATAGTTTCACGACAAAACAAGTGAAGAGACAATAAGTGCCCAAATTATGAACATTGCAGTTTTGAAAGTGTCATGTAGGTAGATTATATCCAAAGGCTCATGGAATTAATCATAAATCAAAAGATAATTATGTCAAAACCGAATTATAGTGAAAACTGGAAAGTAATGGTGCCAATAAAAATAAGCCAATAAAATTAAGCTCTTCTACATTATAGGTAATGACGTAAACATGAAATTAACTTGAACTAAAGGGTAGTGGTTGCCATCACATACAACCATAGAAATTCTGTAGTGATTGAGGTAATGATAAACCAATTTTAAAATTGGAAATAGTTGCGATTAAGTATATAGGTTGGAATTAGAAATTGAAAAAATAATAAAATAAATGAAAATACCTACCATACATAATCATACCATTCATACTATCTACTAGTGAGAGGAAAAAATTAAATGATCTAAAAATATTAGGTATTAATTGACCAAGTGCCTTGTTTCATGTCATACATAGCGTCTTTCACACACAACTAACACGCAAACAGACAGATAAAAGAAACGAAGTCAAAATTATTCGGAAAGGCCAAAAACATGGATCGTTAGTCGAAATTTTGATTTTGGAGGAAAAAAAATGTTTCACAGGAGTGATCTCTAATATCCACAAGCAAAAGGAGAGAACCGTAAGCAAAATAAACATACAAATACGTTTCTACACATTGATGCGGTCAATGACGAGGATAAACCTCTGCGAAAAAAATTGAAATAACGTACTCATGTTTCTATGGGTGATAAAAAGACAAACATGCGTCCAGCTATCTGATATCAACAGTTACTTTTGAACTTTGGAATGGCACAGAACACTCACTTCCCGGAAAAAAATTAACTTCGTGCATAGACGACCGAAACAGCACCTCATCAGATAATACATCTAATCTCTGCCCTCTTCTCGACAGTTTTGTTTTAGATGATGTTAACACGTTTTGAAGAGATTTCCGGAAATCCTCCCTGGAAGGGGGGGGGGGGGGAGGTACGTGGCCGGGAGGAGGTTAACATCAACGCAGGTGAAATATTATCGTATGAATGTGGAAACAGGTAAGGTAAGCATGTTCATGAGTTCAACTACTACTAACGAACGCGTATAATTTATTTCAATCTCCCTACTTTAAATGACATTAAATTCATATAAAAATTTACTAGCATCTAAGGAGAATTTCCTTAACCAGAAATATATTTCTGTGGCAACACGGAGACTCCAGGAACTCCTAAAGGTGCTGGGTCATTGGCGTACAGAATGGAAGGTGAAAATCAATTCACTAAGATCCTCAGTTGTGACATACACTTACAACCGCAAATAGGACGAGCCACCTGTATTTTATGCTGGGCAACCTATCCCAAAAGCCACAGGATACAAATATCTCGGTGTATACCTCGATCAGCGACTTACATTCCACAAACGAAGTAGAGTATGTGGCCTTAAATCACTATTAGATAGCCGGAACGTGTCAATACAAAATAAAATCATAATGTACAACACACTAATTGTGCCAATATGGACATATGCTATAAGCATATGGGGAACATGCTCTCGTTCACAATTTAGGAGGCTTGAACAGCAACAAAACAGTATACTCCAGAAGATAATTGTTCATACACCAGATTTCGTGAGAAATGAAACAATCTATAACGATTTTGGTCTACGAACCCCAACAGAAATCCTTCAAAAACGTATGAAGGATATTGCCCAACAAAACATAAGCCACAACAACGCACTTGTCATTGAAGGCTTCATACGACCGGAGGTACAGAGATTAGTACGGCCGCATCATATCTTGGACATAATTGATACGGACTTGGTGGAAAATTGAAAGTGTTTCACGTATATGTGATATAAAAGAGTGATATAGGTACCGCAAGTGTTACATAGGATATTGAAGTAGTTAAATAAATAATTAATTCAAAATTCTAGTGTTTCCTCCTTTGATGGAAGCACTTACAATTAGAGAGAAAAATAACAGACTGTTAGTTACCATCTGTCAATGAGATATGTTACTTTGTTAACGGGCTCAATGAATAAAAAAAATTAAAAAAAAAAGAAGAAAAAGCCAAAAATATATTTAAAAAATGACAGCTATATCAGCCTACTCTCTGCTCTGCCTGTTTGGCTCTCCACAGTTCCACTAGAGAGAGTTGGTGTCGACACCCATACCAGCCCCTGCCAGGAATCTGATACTTGGAAAGAGTGGTCACTTAATCGTGGAATAGAGTGATACACTTACAGAAACATCAAAATTCATAGATTACAAATGTTTGGCTGTGAAACCGGAAACCGAATTAGGAATATAATATTAAACTTCGCGTTGATTGAATCCCCCAAAAACCCTAAAAATGACTGTGCTATTTCGAAGTCTAGTCGAGCCAGACAGCTCTCATTTTGAAGTAACGTCTTCCACTTGCCTTCCATGTCAACAATAGAGAGTAATGATCGTGACTTATTCGTAAAGCAATCATTTTCTAATACCTATTCGTACATGCGAACCCACAATGGAAACCATATTCGTTTTTGAACTTGGTAACGAAAAATGACGGAAATAACTTTTCCTGATTCTATAGAAAGAACATTTTAATTTCCCAACACAATGTAGGATGATAGAAGTTCGTATGATCGGCTTAAAGAAATTATTTCATCACCAGAAGTTATCACAAGAACAATACATCAATCAAACAAATTTTTTTAAATTGAAATCGAAATATTCTTATTTATAGTATATTAAATATTCCTATAGCTGGTGATTACAACTTACATGGTGTGAATTGGGAAGCGTCAGATGGCGGGTTGTCATCCCTTCTAACAGGGCCTCCTAAGCGGGTTTTCCTGCGTGAAATGATGAGTTTATTCAATCTCGTCCAGCATAACCTATTAAGAAATCCTTCGAATAATACTCTAGATTTGTGCTTGTCAAGCTTGCCTGACCTCTCCCTTCGATCGTCTGAACCATTGGTACCCTTGGATATCCATCACCCTTCTTTCGAATGTATTCTTTCTCGATCTGCATATTCTGAATACATCAGGGAGGAACAGAACTCGGCAAAGATTGACTTGAAGAACTTCTGGAATTATATAAACTATACTAGAGGCTCTTCAACTGTTCCATCTATAATGCACTTTGGGTCAGAGTTGGCTGAATCGGATGTTGAAATACCGAACCTGTTTGGCAGATACTTCTCTTCCGTGTACCGGCCTAAGAAACCGAATGATCCTTCTATTTATAGTTGCTCCCTGGGATCATTTTCGATAAGCTCAGTGTTTATGTCTAAGGAGCTAGTGACGGCCAAACTGAGATCGCTGGACGTCTCGAAGGGAATGGGTCCGGACGGAGTGCTACCTCTGGTTTTACGAAGTTGTGTGGACACAGTTTCTGGTCCACTTGCAGTACTTTTTACTCGTTCGTTGGAGTTGGGTATGGTTCCACCTTGCTGGAAGAGTGCTTATATTACGCCAATCCCGAATTCTGCATCCAAGTCGCAGGTAAACGAATACCGACCTATCTGCTCTTTTTTTTTTTTTTTTTTTATTTACGTAAAAGGGACCGCACTCCGGGTTATGTATGATTCAAACACACTAAAACCTCACCTTCCTTTTCCCACGTTGGAACTCAGCCTGGAACTGTTTAACACATTACTTCAGGCCGAGTCCTTGAGAAATTTCTTCAGTCCTCTCGGTCCATGTGCTCCCTCCTCCTCTGTCTCTCCCGTTCCAAGATGATCTTTTTCTGGAGGATGTCCTCAACGTAGGCAGCTACAAAATTCCATTTTTGCTCTCGTTCAATCATTTTGGATACTACCACCTCCGGTGTCACGTCTTGAGGTGGTAATTCCAGAGCATCCTGCAGCCTTCTTCTTTCTGTTGCCCATCGCTTGCATACAAAGAAAGTATGGAGCACATCATCGTCCATTTCCTGGCAGTATGGACATATTGGGGAGTCTACTTTTCCCATTTTATAGAGATATGCGTAAAACAGCCCATGACCAGAAAGGAACTGAGTCAGGAAAAAGTTTATTTCTCCATATTTTCTATCTAGCCATACCTTGATCTGAGGAATCAAGCGTGCTGTCCATCTCCCTCTCTGCTCTACAGTCCACATTTCCTGCCATCTTGCCATTGTATATTCTCTCTCTTCAGCGGCTAAATGAGCTCTTTCTCCTTCCTCTCTTCTATCAAAGATTCGTTTGCGTTCTGCAGCCAATAGATGGCTGCTCATTAATCTCAATACCTAAGACGTTGGAAAAGATTATAGTGTCGCAGATTGGAAGTTCTGTTCGACCGCACCTCTCTACAAATCAGCACGGCTTCGTATCTGGGAGGTCATGTTCAACAAATCTACTGGTGTTGCAGCACGCAATTTTGTCGGCCTTTGCGGATGGGGAACAGGTCGATTGATGCTAAGGCGTTTGACCAGGTGTCTCACGTTATTCTGCTCGAGAAACTCTAGAGGTTTGGTTTTCATGGTTCACTGTTGCGCTGGTTCTCAAGCTACCTCGATGATCGTAGGTTGTTGGTCCGAGTGCGGAACACTTTGTCTCAGTCGTGTGTGGCTTCTTCTGGGGTTCCACAGGGATCTCATTTGGGACCATGGATGTTCTTAATATTTATAAATGATGTGGATTCGGCTATTGGGGATGATGTGCTGCACCTGTTGTATGCAAACGACCTCAAGATCTTCGCAGTGGTGAAATTGGGAGAGGACTGTGAGAGGATTCAATTGTCTCTGAGTGCTCTCGATGGATGGTGTAAAAAGAACGAACTGACTCTTAATATTAATGAATGTTCAGTGGTCTCGTTCTGTCGTTCATCCTCGCCGATTGTAATGGATTATTCGATTGCGGGACAGATCTTGCATAGAAAAACGGAAGTCATGGATCTGGGAGTCCTTTTTGATAACCATCTCAGTTTTTCTGGCCATATTGAGAACATATGTTCGCGAGCCATGAAAGCGCTCGGTTTTATAAAAAGAAGTACCAGGGATTTCTCAGATCCTGCTGCCTTATCGATGCTGTATACTTCGTTGGTCCGCCCATTACTTGAAAATGCATCTGTGGTATGGTCTCCGTACTACCTAAATTCAATGGAGATGATCGAACGAGTACAGCGCCGGTTCCTAAGATACCTCTCTTTCAAAATGGGCAATAAATGGGAAGACTTTGATCCCTTGGAAATGCTGAGAGTAATGGGCCTCGAGATTCTTAGGAGGCGACGTGAGCGAGCAGACGTAATTTTCCTACATAGATTGGTCAACGGTAGAATTGACTGTCCTTCTCAGCTCTCACACTTGAACTTTTATGTGCCGCCCTATCCAACTCGCCACATGCAAAATTTTTTTCTCCCAACTGTGACAACCAGCTATTTGCGTGGTGGGCCCGTGATTAGATGCCAGAGGATGTTCAACCGATTGGTTGGTTTATCGTCTATGTTTAAGTGAGCTTGCGTTCAAGAGACATTGTAAATTATTGTTATAGTCGAAAATTTCTTAAATGATTTATGTTACCCCTTTCTTATAATTATTTTGTTGTGCTATTTATTGTTGTTGAGAATTTGTGATCTCTATTTTTTTGTCATATAAAGCTTGTTTAGTTTGTTGTGAGTTTAATGTTATTGAATGTAGCATTGAACGTAGCATTGTTATTAAATCTAGATAAAAATTATTATTATTATTATTACCATAAACTGTAAATTGGGCAATTTTGCCTGTAAATAAAATTAAATAAATAAATAAAATCCTGAATTCTATCCATAATCCATTAAATGCTAGCTGCATTATGATGGACACTCGCCTCTAACGCTCGCCAAGTGACTAGGTAACTAATGATTCAAAGCCTAATTTAGGTCACGAGTGTCTTTATTGTCTCTACAATTCAGAGACACTAACTGCTGAATTTTAGGGTGTTTTTTGAAATAATAATGTCAGTAAATACGTAATGGTACATAACCCTCAGTTTATTTCATAACCTTCAATTTATTCACTTAATAACAATTTCGTAACGACAAAACACATTTAATCACAAAAAGAAATTAATTATATGATAATAATATGATAATATATGATATGATATAAGATGTGACAATAATATGATATGATAATAATCGCATGCTAGCATTTACAAAATTTTAGGCAGAACTCATTAAGAAAGCGTGAAATTCACTTCCTTCCGCCACCTGTTAGAGGCTCATGAACGACAACTGCCTCGTGGTCTGCAGAGGATAGCCACGATGCTACCAACAAAGAAAATTACAGCTTCCCACCTGTAATACTTTGGGGGCGAATTTCAAGACTAACTCGAGACCAGCGACCGACAGTTGATGGCACAAAGCTTTTATGAAAAATATATATAAAATAAAATATAATAAAAAAAGGTACTTCGTTTAACTTAGAATTGGCTAATGCTTTATTGCAGTCAATTTAAAATAGGTATAAATTTTGCTTCCTCACTACCGAAGGTAGGGAAGCTTTGTGTTCGTGATTGAATTCGGAAAATTTTTTGTCCTCCAAAATCGAAATTTCCACTTGCTTTTTGCGTTTCAGAGTTTGCTGATCAATTTTGATTCCGTGTCCGTCTGTCTGTCTGTCCGATGAAGTTTTCAGGGATGGTGCGGATTAGCTCCTAGACGGTCAACCATCATTTTCAAAGCCGTCGAATCAACAGTAGTCTGGGCGCATGCGCAAACGTTAATTTCTAATAACGTCGATTTTTCATCATCTGTTGGTCCGATTTCATTCAAACTCGGTAGATAATTGGCTATATGTTTTGAAAAAATGTCCTATGAATTATATTGTGATTGATAGAGTAATAAACATTGTGCATGCGCGAAACTAATATCAATAGACACAGGCAAAATTCCGAGTCTAATGGAACGATTGTGATGAAATTTTGAGGTACTGTGTAAAATAGCTTCTAATCGGTCCCCTATAACTTTCATGACCGTCACATGAATAGTAGCCTGTGCGCAGGCGCAAATGTTAATCATCCATTTCTTATCATCTATTATTCCGATTTTGTTCAAATTTGGGGAGTCGATAGATATATGTTCTGAAAAAGATTCCTGATGGATTGTATCATGAATTAAATCGCGATTGGTGGAATAATAACTATAGCGCATCCTCAAAAGTAAGATTAATCAACATAGACGACACTAATACACCGATTTAAATGAAATTTTCAAGGAGCGTGCCGTTTAGCTCCATGATTCCCCTATATATTTCATTGCCGTTTGAGTAATAAGAGTCTATGCGCATGTGCAAACGTTAATTTCTTATAACGCCGGCTTATTAATAATTTCGACTTGTACTTCTTTCTTCAACTGATTCTATACGTCCATGTTACAATGTGTGAGTAAACTATACTGCCCACCCAACTTGGTAGACGCTTTTCTCAAGATGCCGAAAAAATTCAAAGTATTGTCAAAAATGTCTGGGTTTGATTATGAGAACTGCCGGTCCAGACAGGGTAGCTCATGGCAGGATCATTCGAGGCACTCCGATTTTGAGGAAATCATTTAATATTTATTCATTCATTATACTATGGTATCACCCGTTATACTCTCCATGATTGTTGATAAATGATTTTAATCTCAACATTTCATGTTTCCATATTATACTATAGCATGTGTTACGTATTAATCAATAAATTAGGTTATTTGATTCAAAAACAATTAATTAAAAATTAAGTCACTAGCAAAACACATCAAATTGCAAGAATGATGTAGGTGTATTGTAAAGGTCGGTAATGCATACATATATTTCTTCTCCTCTAAATTATAATACACAATCCGTTATTGTAAACATCTCCCGTCACATACATTCAAGTTTCTCTATTCTTCATGGTGCTTCCTGTGAAGGACACTCGTTCGGAGAAAAAAGAGGACCCACAGCTAAAGGGTCTGGATACCATCAGTCTTTGTTTTTACTCTTCTTTCCGAATTCCAACATCAATTCACCTCGTGGACACTATTCTCCCAATCCCCACCGTCCTCTCGAATGCCAAATCGATTATCCCCAGAGAGGCTACCAACACTACACTCCTATCATTGTGTTAACAATCTGCCTCTTGTAACTTGTTTTCTTTACTTCTTTTCTTCAGTGCTTTCGGGTTACCGGATTGAAAGAATTTACTTTCACGTCCCTGGCGATCCAGTTAGAGCTTCCAATCCAATGTATTGGGATTATACAAAATAGCATACATCCAGCTCAAATCCTCAGCATATTCTACATTTCATCAAACTGCTCAAAACATCAACGGTTATGAATCTTAGCGGTTCTGGTTTGTTCAATGAATTAATTTTTTATTTACTCAGTTATTAACTTATGTTATTTTATTACTTTATTTAACTTCATATTTCTATTTTTTGGTCATTTAATATTTTCCGAAGGAGGTACGTACAATGTGCCTATTGGATGACGAAAATACTCATCACGCATGATATCTTCGTATAATTTTTGTTTTCTCTTGCAATAACTCCATAACTAGCCTACTTAACCAGTCAAGCACACCTACTCTGCATCCCCGAGGGGTCGGTAACTGGATAGCAGGTGATCTAGACAATGCTTGAAACAAGCATACAGGGTGTCCCCAAAACCAACTCCCCCTTCCACTAAAATCGTTAATAATGGGTGAAACATTATTATTATTATTATTTTTTTTTTTTCAATCTTGATTTTTTTGTAAGGATCTTAAAAGTGACTAAATTGCGCATTGAGCACGTGCGCAAACGTGTGCAATTGACATCAACCTCGTTATTTTAAATTCGAACCCCCATTTAATATTGCAGATTTGAATCCTACGTAAAATTTCATGAAAAAATAGCCCATCACTCAATTTTTTAAATTCGCACAAACGGGCGTAACTCTACTCCAAAAGTGCGCAATTCCTCTCTGAAATACCTACTGAGTATACTACTGAAATATCCTGTATCTATCTATTCCAACAATAGGTACAAACTACAAACCACTGCGTTCCATTGTTTTCTATTTGTCCATTCCACAGTCATGGTTATCCATTTGGTTTTGTTCATCCGAACATGATTTAATGCAACTAGTTTATAAATATTGTTAAGAATAATCAGCGCATAATTCATCTCAATTCATTAACAAATATGAGTCATCCAGACTTTCTAACAATAAAAACGGCAGTAACAGCAAACGAAGACGGCTGGGGAACCCCTTAGCTCCCGACGGATTTGCCAATAGACAAGGAAGGGATAGGCTACAATCGTATACATATATATATATATATATATATATATATATATATATATATATATATATATATATATATATATATATATATATAAGCTCTAACTCCAACTAGTCTGATTTCCAATCCGATCGGACCTTACTATACTAATCCTATGTGTTCTATCTGAAAGTTTCTCTGGCAAGGAAATGGTAGAGCGGTTTCTTTCCTTTAAGAAGCGAACTTCTTCCAGGGGAAGTAATTGCTCTGGTATATCAGTGTGGGGAACCCCTCCACTCATCATCCCCACAACCATAATTAGGTATTCGAACTGTTTTTACGGCCACATTATGGAATGACAGATTCACCGAAATAGATTGAGAATATCACAATATACCTAGTTGTTTCCAACACCCTTCCCCCCACCACCATAATCATTAGGATTTTTTAATTTACTGAAAATAGAATCAGGAAGAGACCGAAAATGCTTCGAGCAAAATATAAAAATGATTATATTAAAATCGTTTTGCATATCTAAACCAAAAGATCATGATTTATCGAAATTACGCCCTCTTTTTACCCCACCAATATTAAATTTGAAACTCCCAAGGGTTATTGCATAAATAGACCAAATAATTTATTTAAAAAATAAAATAAATAAATAAAATAAAATAAAAAAATGATGAGGAAAATCGGCCGAACATTTTAGCTTGGACTGTGCCTGAAAGGATCGGACCCCTCCTCGCCTCATCTTGATGGCAAATCCATAATTCCCATGGTTTTATGCTCGACTAGGTGCACTTCGGGATCGAATAAAGAAAGAATGACGAAAATCAGTTAATAATAGTAGCTTGGACAGCACTTATCAGGGGTACGCGAGGCTCTGTGCACATACTCAGGTCTCGGGCACTATAGTTATCTTAGCCCACCAGGT
The DNA here is from genome assembly GCA_030762985.1 of Adelphocoris suturalis. Lineage (NCBI taxonomy): Eukaryota > Metazoa > Arthropoda > Insecta > Hemiptera > Miridae > Adelphocoris > Adelphocoris suturalis. The sequence continues at coordinate 45,203,603 of CM061045.1, read as the reverse complement.
ATGCAATATTTCCACGCTGCCACTGACAATCTGGATTATAGCAGACCCATCGGGCTTGACAGCAACAACATCCAGCTTCTTACCCAAGTCACTCAGCATGTGGAATAGTCTCTCCCTTCTGACATCCCAACCACTGGAGGTCAAAGCCTGCTATCTGCTCGAAAACTGCAACGTTGGGCAGAAATACCATCAGACGTAGAGTTATGTGCCTAGTCATGATACGGTTTGCACATAATGCTGTTTAAGGAATCCTTGGTGGAAGCTGAGGTTACCACCAGCTCACTATAGTTGTAGTTAGGAACACTCAACAGTGCGCCCAATAGTTCACAAACTCCTGGAAAAGGGATAAAACTTATCCACCCCAACATACTCCAGTACCTCCGCAGCTACATGAGCCACATGCTTCCCCCACAAATTCTGTACCCGATGGTATTTCCGCCTCCCTGCTTGCTTAGCTGCTCTGCAACCTCCACATGGCACCAGTGCAGGAGGACTGGTGGGGATTCCTCCGGATGCCTCGCCACAGTCGCTCCTTTAACTTGTTGGATGATCCTCTGTACATAAGCCACTACCTCACCTCCCAAGCCATCAGGCTATTTAACAGCCCCTCTCGCCAGTTGCAGCCTTTAGGCGCTCCCATGACTTTCAATTCAGCCCACCTGCTCCCAGAGCCTTAACACTTCAGTCTTCAAATCAGCTATCCCGGGGGAGGATTACTGAATGGTAGGCTGCTGTTGTACGACTTTAGAAGATGCGCGAGAGGCCCCATGGCTATTTGCCAGGATTGAAAACTGGACTAGCGGTAGTGGGGTTCAGGCAAAGAAATTGAATGGCAGAAAGCGTGTGCATGGGAAAACGTTCTTGCGAAAAAACATTTATATGTCGTAGCCCATTACGCTCAGCCTCTGCCTCCTTTGCTGCCATTCTCAGCAAAGCCTCAGAAGCATACCTGGGCCAATCTGGCTCTATATCAATTTCACAGTTGGTCTGTACAGGATGCTTCTGCTAGACATGAGTATTTAAGCCACGCTTGTCACTGAAGGTTCTCTCACAGTTGGCACACTGGTGGGCATCTCCATGGGCATAGGAAGAGGAAGAAGGATAGGAACTCGAGGATGAAGAAGAAGGAGAGGAAGGCCAACGCCCCTCCCCGAGGCTCCCCAGAGCGCCACGTCTTGGCCAATGGGCCGGCAAGGGTTATGAGGCTCACTGTTCTCTCTATCTATAATGAGAAGACGCTTTGTTAAAGGAACAGGCGTCCGCTCTAATCGCCAGCGGATCATTCTTCCAACTTCTGTTCACCCAGAGGGTGCGGGTGTCGTACGACGTTGACGTATGACCTAGATTTGGGTAGGGATGTAAAGGAACCCAAAGAGATAAAAACACTCTGTTGGTGCCCACACCAATACGAATCTCGATACGTTATATATCCTACACAAAGAATGGACAATATTCTCAGTACCTGGGAACGGGTACGAAGGAGTAGTAAAATTCGCTTATAATGCCAGAGAATACAATCACCAAAAATATATCAATTTCTGTTTTGTTCACTCAAATCTACTCCAGAGTTCACTATACTACAGGGGAATGTGACCAAATATGGGATGCATTCCTAATATGAGATACCACGCTATAGTCCCTACGTGATGTTCCACCCAAGCAAATTGGCTATTAACTAGTTTTTTGAGATGACCTAGAGTGAGGAAAAACTGAACTACAGGATTTCTTCTTCCCTATGCTGTTCTGTAAGCAATATTGCCGCTATCGGAAAAATGAAAGTTTTTTTGCTCTTTTTCAGGACAATTTTTTGGCAGTCAGGCAAGGTTTTTTTTTTTTTTTTTTTTTTTGCAATTCAAGTTGAGCAGACTGTTTGTCGTGAAACGTAGTTTCCATTCCTTTCCCAAAACTTCGTTTATCTTATTTTTTTAGAACTTCATAATAAATAGCAAAAAAATCCGAACTGCCTATATAATGATGCTACAAGGAGCCTAACATATGATATCTCATATTAGGAATATATTTTAATTATTTTTCAATTTAGATTGAAATATTCTTCTAGTCACAAGTTATAACTAAATATGTTATTTTGTTAACCTTTTCTACCATTTTCCCGGTATAAATGATCCAGATGAACATTCAGTTGGCTCATAGAAAAACATAGAATAAAGGAAGCTGCTGTTAAAGTGTTGGAGAGGAGACGATGGACTACATGAAGGATTCCAAAAAGTATGGTGTATCCTAAGGGCTCTTGAGGAGCTACCTTGGACTGCAAGGTATTCAGCTTCCACCTTGACAAGCACTCCAGTTCTTCCCTAATGATTTTATCCCTGTGCCTTCAAGGCCTAGTTCATCATCGTCATCCCGATCTGGGACAGCAGTGATCCTAACTTTCTCCCCGTAAAGCTCATGCTCAAAGAAAAATAACAGATTAAGTGCAAGAAACTTAACAAATAACTGGAACATGCTGGGAAAAAAAAAAAAAAAAACACCCAAGGCTGGCCCTAAAGCTCGAAAAACTCAGGGAAAAGAGAAAACGGTTACAGCTAGGATGAAGGAGAGGAAGAGATCAGTATCGAATGATGAAGAGAACTGCAACGATCATGAGGATCAGCTTATTGATACAGAGTTTGATACCAAGATTTTTATGAAGATGTCATCGAACGCATGTTCTAAAGCTCGAAATGCTCAGAAGTCATCTATGGTGAGAAATGGACATAATGTTGCCAGTGTTTGTGGTGTTGATGAAGACTTTGGAGAAATAAAAGATTTCGTCTTTTTATGAAATTTATGTTTTAATGTAATTTAATGAATGAACTTGCCTACTTCAGGTTTATTTATATGCAAATTTACATACTTACATTACTCATTTTGATGGCTATTTTTTTATAGTTGACATTTTTGGCATTATTTGGATCCAATAGTTTGAAAATGATTATAAAACTTGAGTTGATTTTGTGAATCTATTTGAAATATATCATAATACTTATAAATTTCTCGTTTTTCGGAATTCGTAATGAAGGTTGTCCTATTATGAGGCAATCTCATTTGGGCACCCTGTTGCCGAATTGAACAAACACAGAATTTTGTACCTTGATGTTGTCAAGCATTTTAATGAAAATTAATTGAAATCTGGATATAAAAATATTGAATAGGGGGTGTGACTGAACAATAATATTGAAAACCGATTGTTCCAATTGTTTTTGGCTGGTCTCTGTCACTATTTAAATAAAAAGTATACCATATGAGGTCACTTTCCCCTAAACTCGAGATGTGCAACGAAATTTGTCAAAATCCACCTTTCCGTAATAGCTCGCTGTCTAGTGAAGCGCTTTTCTCTTCAAGGAAGTAGGTTCTTCAAGGGTAGCAGTTTTTCCTTTCGAAGGAGAACTCGCCCCTGTACTGAAGTGTAGCAAGTTTTCCTTTCAAGAAGTACTCGCTCCTGTGTAAGTATTTTTCCCTCTTCAGGGGAAGTACCTACTCGCTCTTATATAGAAGTAAAGCGGTTTTCTCCATCACGAAATCATTCACTTTTGTGATCCACCTGTGTCCAATTTGCTGTGAATTCAAGCTGTTTTCCTCTTCACGGAGTATCCACTTCTACGCAGTGGTGAAGCGGTTTTTTCCTAACGGGGTAATCCACGCTTCTTCCAAGTTGCAGGGAGTTGCCTTTAACGGTACTCGCGTCTACCCCATGGAGATTCCCGATCAGAGAACTTGGTCGATAAGTTGGCCAGGCACTGTACGAAAATATAGATAACACTGCCAAACAAAAAATGTCAAAGTCATGCTCCCACGAATCAGGTACCGGTCCGGGATGTTTTTGAGGGTGCTGAATCCGAATCCGAAGCTCTTTTTAGGACGTCCTTCTGAAGAGGCAATGCATCGTTAAGAAGAGGGACGCCTATTAGAATTGATCCAAGAAGGGTTGGGGACAACCCAAGCATGAAGGAAAAAAAATAACAGCATACGAATCCGTTTCAGACCATTGTATGACCTGTTTGTGTGTAACGACTTATGTCGACGCTGCCCAGGCCACAATTCTCAACCGATTTTCGAGATTCTTTCTTAGTTCAATCCCAATTTTAGTCTAGTGGTGCAACAAACACCGGAAACTTAGAATCCCTTGATGGAACAGGGGAATGGAAAGGGAAACCCAACAAAAAAACGTGTTTTTTTTACAAATATAGTCGACGCCACCCAGGCTACAATTCTCAACGGATTCTCGTGATTCTTATTTGGTTTAGTTTCAATTTTAGTCTCTCTAGTTGTGCAACAAAACTTAGGAATTTCGGATTTGCAGTCGCTTTTTTTTTTTCGTAATTAATTAACGAAAACATTTGTAACAAAATTTACTGCACCTATACCATAAGTACAATGGCACGTGAGTCAAGGTATCTACCCAACGGTAGTCCTTGGTAGTTAATAATAATTCTTCATTATTAATCTCTATATTCTTAAAGATAAGTTGTATCACAGTTTGTTTCAATGTTTAGTGTTTTAAGTTCCTATGGTGTAAGAACGTTTTTCTCTTCAGTCTTCTTCCTGTTTGTAGATTTAAGAGGCGATCAGCAAACCCGTCAAAATTTGGATTCGGGTGTGATGGGATCCTGGCGAATTGGCGTTGAAATGTTTTCGCAATCACTTCATTCACTTCTGGGATGTCCAAGCCTCGGTGTATCACGGAGTTTCTCAAGTACCATTCGGCGTTTGTGATTATGCGTAGTGCACGGTTTTGCTGAGTTTGCACCCTTTTGACTTGGGTGGCACTGGCAGATCCCCATACTGAGCAAATATATTGCCAAATAGGCCTAATCATCAACAGATAAATTAACTTTTTGTTGCTTAGTGTGAGTGGAGATTTCAGACCGATCAGTGGTTTCAAGAAGTTGATACGAGTTCTCAACCTTTTCACCAGGTCGCTAATGTGATCACCAAAGATTAATTTTTGGTCTAGCCTGATGCAAAGATATTTTATATTTTCTTTTTGAGGTTCGGGAGTATTATTCAATGTAATAGAGCTCACTTGGTATTCTCTTTTATACGTGAATGTAACAGAGCTCGATTTTTGTACATTCATCGTAGTCCTCCATTTTTTATTCCAATCTTCAACCAAGGTTACATGTCTTTGAAGCATCGTGGCCTGAACTAGCCCGTCAGAGTATGGATTGGTCGTCGCCAAACATGGCTAATGTGGTTGTACTGGGAAGAATTGGAACGCCACTCACATAAATCAAGTACAGTATAGGCCCCCAAACACTGCCTTGAGGTACCGACGATGATATGTTTTTGCTAGTCGAGATAGCATCATCGCATTTCACATGGAACGTGCGGTTTGTGATGAATGATTGGATAATGCGATAATAGGTATCAGGCATGAGAGGTTTCAATTTAAATAGTAGACCTGGGTGCCAGACCCGGTCAAAGGACTTTTCAAGAAAAATACCCTGGCATATTTCCTGTTTTTCATAAGTGTCCAGAATTTCCTCCACAAGCCTGTGTAGCTGTTGTTCGCAAGAGTGCGATTTGCGGAATCCAAATTGGAATGATGGAATCGCAGATTCCAAATGTGGCATCAGTTTCGATAGCATAAGGCGTTCAAAAATGTTTGAGAATATTGATATCAGGCTGAGTGGTTGGTAACTTATGGGGTTTCGAGGATTTTGTTGTGGTTTCAAGATCATAATAATTTGAGCGTGTTTCCTCTTGGTTGGGAAATATGAGGTACGGAGAATGGCATTATAAAGTTGTGTGAGGGTTACTAGAGTTTTCCTGGGTAAGTTTCTTAATAGTGGATGAGTTATTCCATCACTTCCAGGGGCCTTTTTAGTCGGCGATCTTTGAATGGCATTTTTTACTTGTGCAGGCCTGAAAAATTCTCTGAAAGGAGTTAGGATGAGAGGGTGAGTTATTTGTTCTTCTATTATTTCGTGAAATTCAGGATTTTCGCTTGGATTAGGGGTAAATTGTTCCACGAGTTGTTCTGCGAAAACTTGTGCTTTTTCTTCTGACGTAGAGTAACAAGTGTTATTTGCCCTAAGTGGGGGAGTAGATTCGGGTTGCTTAACGAGTAATTTTGCTTTACGCCACAGTGAACCGTCTTGTGCATCCAGTGAGATCAAAGAATTCCGCTTTTCATCTGAATGGAGTATCTTTAGTGCTATTTTAAGGTCATATGTCGCTCTATTGCATGCTTGTTTATGCGGAGGGTATTTAGTTTGTTCCCACAGCAGTCTAGAATTTTTTTTCACGTCTAGCAGATTTTGGATGTGAGGTGGAGTATAAGTTTGATGATGGAGTATAAAATTATGATTTCCAATAGATTGATCAGAGACCATCCCCGCCGCTTGTTGGATGATGTGAGTGATGTGACTGACTGCAATATCGATGTCCCTTGGTGTTTTCAGTGGCATTGACTGATTCGTTTCCCTTTCAAGGGTTTCCGAATTTAGTTTCCAATCAAAGGGATATTTGAAGAGAGAATTTTGTGACTTTTTATAATGCACAGAGCTCATAACAGACATTAAAACTGGGTAGTTATCCGAAGAAAGAGAAGTAATTACTCTGATATCACAGTTTGTAATTCCTTTCATCAAGAAAATGTCGAGGGCATCTGGTGAATGATATTTGGATTGTCGGGGTAGTGAGTTGGTTCGACAGTATGCATTACCCTTATTCCTAATGTCTGAACTGCATCAACAACCTGCCCCTTGGGTTCGTTGTTGCCGAACCCCATTGAGGGTGTTTCCCATTAAAATCACCCCCAAGGATGAATTTTTGTCCCATCTCATGTACTATGCCCCATATTGTGCTCATTAAAAGTTTATGACCTTCCCGATCAGGAGCAGAGTAGAAAGCCCCAACTTGGTATTTGCTTCCATTGATATTGAGACTAATTCTTGCTACTTGAGCGTCATCTTCCATTACGGGAGGTAGATCATTATGAGATATAGTCTTCCTGACAAGTATCGCTGTTCCTCCTTTGCGGTTTGTAGATGGGTGGTCCGCTCGATAAATTTTATATCCAGGGATGAAGAAGTGCAAGTTCGGAGTCATTTTCGTTTCAGTTAGTAGGACGATATCGAATTGAGCTTGTCTCAGGAATAGCTCCAATTCGTGATACTTGTTATTTAGGCCTCTACAGTTCCATGTGACGATATTGAGAGTATTATGATGTTGAGCGTTCATTTTAATAGTTTAGGTAATAGCTCGGCGAGCATTGAGAATAGAGGTTGAATGAGACTAATTAGCTGATCGATTTTTCCGCAGAGTATTGAAATGGTGGGTTCACTATTTGTCGCAGGTGTGGTCCCGTATTGACTGCTGGCTACTTGGGAATAAGTTCGGGCGTAATGTTGGTTCACCGTTGACGATTGACGAGGATGATAAGTGAATTTTTGGTTTTGATCCACTGGTTTTTGTGATTGTGATTTATACAGTGACATATTCCTAAGTTTTTGTCTACTGTTTTGTAGGGATACGTGAACAGGACACCCTTTGTGATTGGCTGTATGGTTTCCTTTGCAGTTGGTACATACAGGTAGAGTACTACCTGGCTTATCGCAGGATGTGGTGCTGTGTTCCCCATCACATTTGACACATTTCGGACGGCGAGAACAATAGTTTTTCGAATCACCGATTCGATAATCACCGATTCTTTCAAGAGCTACCCAAGGTACGAATCTCGACCGATTTTCGTGATTCTTATTTTATTCCATTACGAATGCGATATAGTTTAGGAACGTAGTCGGAGTTTTCCAGTTTCATCATGGAAGGGGCAGAATGAAGGGGGTGATACCGATAAATCGTGATGTTTTAACAATGATTTTCGTGATTCATTTTTATTCAACTATGAATTTAGTCTACTTTTGGATCGTATATCAAGTTTCAAATTTCATTATGAAAAGGGTGAATGAAGTCGGTAACAGTAATAAATCATGATGTTTTAACAAATCTTGTCAGATTACCGTGATTCTTTTTAGTTCAACTATTAATTCGGTCTTGTTTCAGAAGTTATATCAGGAGATTCAAGTTTCGTTATGGAAGGGTGTGAAAGAAGGGGGTAATAGTAATAAATCATGATGTTTCAACTATTCTCGTCAAATTTTGGTGATAATGTTTTGTTAAATGAATTTTGTCTAGTTTCGGAAAATATGTCAGGAGTTTCAAATTTCATGCTGGAAGTTTTATGATGAAAATTTACTGTCTGTGGAGGGGGGAGGGAAGGGTAATTTCGAAAAGTCATGATATTTTGGTTTTTTCTCTCATTTCAAATCTCACAAAAATTATATACAATCCATTCATAGGGACGTCCCTGTAATGCATACATTACTTACCAATATGTTTCATTTAGACGTCCAATTTTTGAGGTACGGCACCAGCATTTTGGAAAAAATCACTATAATTCTACGATAAACTATGTTTAAATAAAAGGTGCTATTCTTATGGGAAATTTAACGTTCTTCACGCTTATACCACACATATTGGTTCTGAAATGATCCCCTAACGTGACTTTTGCCTGAAAACTGCCAAATAATGTAGTATTTAACCGACTTCAGACGACTTTCCTACAGTTTTTTGAACATTTTTGTACAAATTGCACCACTTGGCGACCTGAAAAAAAAAATTTGGTATTACTTGGACTATTTCTTTGTCAAATGAAACATGTGATTATTGATTTTGTGCGATTTTTTCAACATTTTACCCGGAGCGTCAAAACACCATAGTTTTTTTTTTTTTTTTTTTTTAATTTTCCAGTTTTCTTCTATTTTATTTTTTATATATCTTTTTTAATCAAATTGTATTATCATTATAGGAAATTTAATGGTGATCACGCCTACACCATAAATGATAATCTAAAAAGCCTCCTCAACATGAATAAACGACCGAAAAACGTGTTTTTTGTTAACCCTAGATTACAACCCTCTGTCTATACGACCGGGCAGAAGTAAATTTATTGGCACTATGCGATACTGTCGCATTCTTTCATGTTTTCACTTAAGGTATGCTTCAAACAGTTAGTACAAAGTGAGACGCCGGCGCATTCACTTCGCACTTCAGACCAGCAGACGTGTACTGTTCGATTATTTTGAACTCATGGTGTCGTCTTGACGGAGCAGCTGTGATAAGTAAAGTTTTTTATCCGTCCTTCTGACGGGTGGTTATAGGTTATTCTTTTTTTTAATTTTATTAGGTATTATTATTATTAAGTTTTTTTTTTTTTTTTTTTTTTTTTTTTTTTTTTTTGGTCAAAAAGTATACAGGAAGCTTAATTTTCTATTGATTTTGATGTACAACCAATGCGTTACTAGCAAAATGTAACTCCCTTAGTTTTTTTTTTTGGCCTGTATACTTTGGTCAAAAAGTATACAGGAAGCTTAATTTTCTATTGATTTTGATGTACAACCAATGCGTTACTAGCAAAATGTAACTCCCTTAGTTTTTTTTTTAGCAGGAAAATCGTTCTCAATTTTCTGGAATGCTCTCATTTTATCACAACATCTCACGGTCCCTAAACCATTGTAGTGTCAAGGGAAGCTGATTTATTACGCTAACTTATAAACTAATATTGCTAAGTAACCATAATGAACTAATAATGTGAAAAGAAGGCACTACATGGTAGGTATATATACTATTGAGTAGTAAATCTTGTAAGCAGTAGGTACTACACATATCCATGATCTATTATTTTTCCCATCAACGGAGAAATTAAAAAGATTTATCTCAGTGATCATCAGTCCTATAAGGATGATATGATTTGTTCTAGAAAAAATTGAAAATATCTTATGGAACCTCGAGTCAAAAGTTGAAAAAATGGCATAAAGTTAATTATCACACATCCAGAGCTGGTGTTGGTCTCATTCGACGCTGAAATTATTCAGGTAGTTGAACCATTTTTTCCAGGTAGCCAAGTGGTGTGATTTGCACGAAAATTTTCAAAAAACTCTAGAAAAATCGTCAAAAATCAGTGAAAAACCACATTTTTTGGCAGTTTTTTGGCAAAAGGCACGTTAGGGAGACATTTCAGACCCATTATGTGTGGTATAGACGTGTTCAGTGTTAAATTTCCAACAAGAATGATACCTCTCAATAGAACATAAATTATCCTACAATTTTAGTGATTTTTTTCCAAAATGCAGGTCCCGTACCTCGAAAATTAGACGTCTCCATGAAAAACGGGTTTCGGATTCAGCACCCTCGAAAACACCAAGACCAGTACCGAATTCGTGAGGACACGACTTTGATTTTTGGTGAAGGGGGGGGGATTGTAATAATTTCAGTTGATATTGAACGTACATAAGTTGAAGTAAATTCTAATATTAGTAAAAATAAAATCATTATCGAATAGGTAAGGAAAGGGAAGGAAAAGCTGTGCACCAAAACATATGGATACTCAATATTTCGTGAAGCCGAGGTTTATTCTCCTAGTCATAGAAGTCTACAACGTAAAATGTGACTAAAAATTCGGGTTTGAAACCGAAAAACTCAACAAGGTATGATGCCTTGTAACAATGTTTTACAACGATAGATCCTAACAATCGTGGAGTGAAGGCACGCACCACATGTTTTGCGCGGTGGTTAAACGTGAATTTCCATTCAACAGGAATAGGTAGATAATAATCATCGTTATAACTAACAGAAGTAACAGGTGGTACACGAGCAGAGAGATATGGGGAGCATAACCATCGAAATTCTTCATCCTCTCCAGAATCTTTGCTACAGCTTGAGTTAGAAAAAATCTTGATGGACCCAACTTCAAGTTAGACTATTACAAACATCTTCCTCTACTCAGTTATGACATTTGACTTGAGCACTATTAAAGTGATGAACGAGCAAACCTAGACGTGAACTGAAAGATAAAATTGTAGTTAGTGACGTCAATCATCTTCAAAATCCATTTTTCTATTCAATGTCTACACAAATAGGATTAGATTTTAATAATACACATTCAATACGATTTAAATAGAGAACTAAACCTTTTGGATGCCAGCTAACATGTAATCGCCTCATGGAATCATACTTGACTTAAGTTCTTAAACTTCTCTGGGAGCACAGCGCATGTAGTGCCTGACATTTAACCAGATGTAGTTCCCTCAAAATATATTCATCAGATGAGTTTGATGAGCAGGGCCAAGCACCAGAGTATGGGCATAAACCTATAGCACAGCAAACCTGACATGTAATACGATAATTTACGAAAATTCGCTCTTACGATCATGCTGCATGATTGAAACTTTTTTATTAATTAGATTTTACTGATTTTGTTCAGCATATAATGATGAAATTAAAGCACAGTTTTCAATATAATTAAGTGCATATTTTTTCCGATGATCTAGTTAATAGTTGATAAACTTCTCTTGAGCAAGATTCTGCTGAATTATTAGGTAGTTTAATGGTCTGCTAAAATAGTTTATTGATTTATAGCAGTTGATGCAATTTTTAATGTTTTTTCTGCACAATTTTGGCAATTAGATGAGTTAATAGAGATCAAAAACTGCTTTCAACCAACACATCCTTTCTTTTGAAATGCTTTATGTTTAGGCGAAAGAACGGATTTTTAATCTCAATCCTAAGGAAAGCTACCGACTGGAATCACACGCACAAACAAACAAACATACAAACGCGCACACAAACAGTTTTTTCAAGTTGTTTTTTCAATTCCTCTAAAAGGCGGAAGACGCCCGCTGGTCCTTGCGATGAAGAAAGTAGCAGAAGTAGGATAGGGGCGAGAGGGAAACACACAAACAGGATTTCCCAAAGTAACACTCTCCCTCCCTTACTTGTTTTCCACAATTTTTGAGAGATATCGAAGTGAAACTTGGAATTAATTGGTACATAATGTTGCTTTTGTGTATAGGAATCAATAAATTTTATCGTAAGTGGCGTTATTCAATGACCGTGCCCTTGGACCTTTTTTTATAAGAAGTGAAGTGAGTCACATACTACCTTGTATTTACGACTGCAAAACGGTCAAAAGATTGGACTGAAGAATGTGCGGATATCAATAATAATGTTCTATTGAATGGATCTAATGTGAAGCCATCTGTTGAAGCTGCTGTAGGATCAGGTTGAGACCTCAGTAACTGGAAGTCCCTTATCCTTCAGACCACAACTTCTCACCGACAGGAATCCATCTATGCTCTCTCACAAACAGATTCACTCATGGGACCGCTCCCAATCCATATTATCAGATCCCGCTAGAGAATTTTGCCAGACCTAAGCCTCTCAGAATGATTTCTTCTATAACAATCCGGAACTCTCTCGGTATTTCCAACAAATATTATCGAATAATTGCAGTAGCGTATTTGTAGAAAATTAGCTGTTAAAAGTTTCATTCAGGCAGCATGATCATGTGAATGAATTTTGGTAAATTATCAAAATTATAATTACGTTATTGTTCTGAAATTTGAGCATTTTAAGCGCCATCAATCGGTGTTTGGGTACATACCGGTCGAAAGTAAACACGAGCGAGAGGCCTTTCGGGTACACAGTGTAAAGAACGTTTAAACTTCTAAACACATCATTGGGAACACAATGAGGCAATCAGTTGTGTACCCGTCTTCATCACGATCTTTTCAGTTCATGCTTTATTCTTCCGCATTCGGTGTACAATGCTTTCATCTCATTGATGTACTCAGCTCCCAATGAAGTCAACAGTTTTGCGTATTACGTACGCACTACGTACAAAGAGGATGGCTGTCTATTTCCTCCAATAATGTGGGCCGCCTCACCGCCTCACAACCATATACGCACAACAAACGGGGCTGAATCCTACCACGCTGATACAACAGGCAATTCTATTCCCCCCACCCAAACATTCATGTTGTTATGATAGCTCTCAATAAAATCCACGTAGAAGCTAAATTGAAAATAACAATATACTTTTAAAATACCGTCTACCCATTCACCTCCTGTACCGAAACGGCCCATACCGTGTCCGACCCCTTGTATCCAACTGCTTCCTGATTCTGTACCCAAATGGCCCATATCGTCTCAGGCAGCTTGTACCCAACCGCCTCCTGTTTATGTACCCAAACGCCCCACCGTTCGAAACGATTTACCCAAACGCCTTATCCTGATCAAAACGTGTTGCCGTTCCATACAGAGAGGCAGTGGGAAGTTTGATGTATTTAGCCATCGGTAGCAGGCCTGATATATCTTTTGTAGTCAACATGTTAAACTGATTTCCTCAAGACTCAAACGAAATACAGAGGAAAGCTATAAAGAGAGCCTTCCGCTACATAAAAGGAACCGTGGCATATGGAATATTTTACAAGCAAAACTCAAACTTTGCAGGTGACCCGAGAACGAGACGATCTACCACAGGATATGTTTTCAAGCTTGGAACTGGTGTTTTACCCTAGTGATCGATGAAACAGGGGTCAGTCAGTCTTTCTACTACAAAATCAGAATACATAGCAGGTTCTAAGGCAGTGAAGGAACCAGTCTGGCTTCAGCGTCTTTTGGGAAGCCTGGGATACAAGAGTGAAAAACCCAAACTATTATGGACAACATGAGTGCTATGAAACTGGTTAAAAATCCTGAGTTCCACAAGCGAAGTAAACACATTCATGAAAAATATGAACAGGGTTTGTTTGGTTTTCAGTACATTAACAGGAAGCAGCAAGTTGCTGACATCCTAACAAAAGCTGTACCGAAACCTACTCTCTTGAGTATGAGGGAGCAACTAGGAATGTTTCAGAAGGAAACGTACAAGGTTCATCTTTAGGGAGTGTATTGGATTTATTTGTTTAAACTTGAACCCCTCGAGTTGATTTTATGTTTACTAACACATGGTTTCGGTATTGGAAATTTATGTCATACGAATTGTCTACGAAATCTCTAAGTGTTGAAATTTGTTTAAAACATACCTATATTGTTAAGTAATGCATGCATTACAGGGACATCTCTACGAACGGATTTTATATAATTTTGGTGAGAGTTAAAAAAAAAAAAAAAAAAAATCATGACTTCTCAGACATACCCCCGCCCCCATTAACTCCCTCCACCGACAGCGAATTCCTATAAAAAGTATCCGATTTGAAACTCCTGACATTATTTCCAAAACTAGACTAAATTGATAATTGAATTGAAAAAATAATCACGAAAATACGTCGAGAATAGTTGAAACATCACGATTTATTACATTACCCCCTTCATTCACCGTCTTCCATAATGAAATTTGAAACTCTTGATATACCTTCCAAAACTAGACCGAATTCCTGGTTGAACAAAAGATGAACCATGAAAATCTGACAATATTAGCTAAAACATAATGGCGCCGACTGGATTTGACACACACACACACACACACACACACACACACACACACACACACACACACACACACACACACACACACACACACACACACACACACTCACACACACACACACACACACACACACACACACACACACACACACTTTTTTTACCCTGAATCGAATGAAGTTTGGCAGATCTAAATCAGACCAATAATGAGGTCACTAGGGGTTTTCGAGGGGCAGAAGTCTAGACATCTTCAAGAGATTTTCTCATTTTGAGAGATAATTTAGAATTTCGGAATCGAATCGTTTTGCTTTTTTATGCTCTAAAACTTTACGTATAAAAATTCATGTAGGAGGGTTTATGAATTATTAGAGAAAAACTTCAAAATAGGCAAATTGAGGAATGTTTATAAGGCCGCCATTTTGTATTCCACCAATTTAGAAATGGCAGACAAAGATTTTCGCACTATGAACGGACTAAATTTTCAAAATCTAATCTGAAACCTTCTCCTGCCAGACAAAAATTTGGATTGACCCTTTTACAGCCAGAATGTGAAATTGAATTCCTGATTGCTAGCGACACATCAGAATGTAAATTCATTAAACTTTCTACGGTAAGTAATCAAGTTAACCTATTATTAGAGATAAATAGGTATTTATTGTTTTTCCATAAAGGCGACCCAATTAGCATTATGCACAGTGAAGGAACAGAAATGAGAACTTTATTTGGCATTTATTTAGCATCTCCAGGCAAGCAACTTTTATTGTACAAAATCATAACGTTGTTTGCACCTAAAAATGAATTAGCTGGAAAGCCACTCATCATTAGCGATATCTCAATTAAGTTGAAACCAAACCAAATACCTGACCGCATGTAAAATTGAAGATAACTAGAATTAAATTATTTAAAACTACAAGATCTAAGACCTATTAAGCATTCAGAAATTTCAAATTTTGTTCAACCTAGGATCCAGACTGTTACATTGTACATCTCTGCCATAAGCCTACTGTTGTACTCTAGTTATAAGTATTATAAAGCTATTAAAAACGTACCACCTTCAGTCCAAATTTAAATCGACAAATGACTTAGGGAAGGCGAATCACCTAGGTAAAGCCCTTCTGCTGATGTCGACTGATTCTCATCATACTGCAGAGAGCTGTCGACTCAGCAGTGCGAACATTATATAGGGAGCCTGTGAGCTCCGAAACCTTCAGTCTTCTCTGGTAGCTCATTCTGCCAACTGTTATCTGTATCATTGTAATTTGCTTGTGTTAATTTGAAGTAAAGAGATAAAGAGAAGAATCTCACAATATGTGTATATATATATCCCAGTGATCTGTGCAGAAGAACATATTTCTTCGCATCGTCGTCACAGCTTTGTCGTACAAGTTGGAAGGACGTATAATTTCAACTTGAAAGATGCGGAGATACAGAGAGCGCGAAGGCAAGAAAACGGAAGAGAGCTCGTGCATGGAATAAATAATTAGCAAAGATCGCAGGAGAGATATCGTTCAGACTCCATGCCATTTCTAAAATAAATTTTATTGTGGAGGAACATTTCACTGGTTCCTCCGCTCCTACTTTCCTTGCATGGAAACCCAGAAAGGGTTAGAAAAACAGGAAAATAAGTATTCGGCTTTGACCACATAAAAATCACAATGCTTCCACAATTAGCTGATTAATTAATCGGAACGACATGTACTCAAAATTATAAATGTGCACAGAAGGTTACATCATATACTTCTTATAGCTCAAAATTATATACATAGAGTACCTAGCTGCTGCTCATGCATGAAAGTTAAATCCTTGCAGCAAGCAGAACTACAGAACTACAGTTTCATTGGTTTTGAAGACGATTTCTGGCACTGAGCGAATTGGGCTGAGGTTGGTCCCTCATCATCATCAGTCAAAAATTGTAATAGTTTATGCTGTGCTTGCTCTAACGTATAATCCATCAAGCGTTATTTCATCAAACCGATTGAACGGTCTCGCTCAAATTCTACCAAATCGAGGGTAGTTGGGAAACTACAATTTGATTACCCCATATGAATTTCATCACAATCTTGTCATTAGTAGCTGTGTTACATATGCAACTGTGAAATCCTTATGATAAACATTACTTCTATAGTTTTCAACCGTTATAAATATAACATTTTAAGAAATTTGATAATTTAGGTTAAAGATGGTCCCAATGAACTCCATGGCTCCCAATTAACTGGCAGCTCTCGGCATGCCCTTTCATGACATCTATCAACTAGAATATTTTTCTCATTGCCTAATTTACCAATTTCGCTTAATCTCCAAAGGAACCCACAAAGCGGAATCTTTTAAACTCGTTTGAAATAGGTATTTCATGATCTATACATTTATGATAAGGATAAGAGGGAGCTCTGAGCCACACCTTGCCGAATATTTTCCTCCTAATTAGGGGTGACTAGCGGAAGATCCACTGAAGAAAAAACCCGCATTTTCTCTTCACATGGTGCGATTGAATAGTGAAGTTTGACAACCTCGAATTCAGATCCAAGCAATATCAGCAACATCCATTAGTATTATCAAGAAAGTTACAACACAATAGCTTGTTAAAATTGCGAAATGAATGCAAAATAAAACTACCACAATAACACTTCATGTCCTACATTGGCATGAACGAATTGTAGTATCGTTATAGTATGCGGTCTACTCGGCATTTGTGGCTTACTTCGTGGACATGCGCGGCCTAACGTTCTGAAAACATTTTTTCTTCTCCCTTGCGTTGTGTTGCGATTTCGCCAGGTGAGTGAGAACGTCTGACCTTTGTTATCTGTAATCCTAATTAGTTACCATGCATGTTTCTCAATTAGTTTAGTCCGGGCTCGGGTTCCTGCAACTCATTTCGTCTGTGATACATATACGTTTTACGTGTTGTTTTTTCGTGATTCTTGTATTGTGTTGATCGTCATTCGTGTTAATTTTTTAACGTATAGTATAATCGAAATGTGTACCACTGCAAGTCACCTGTACCAAAAAATTATTTTCAATGATGAAACGTGTGTCGTTTTTTAAAAGAACAAGGGGTTTTGCCAGAGGAACAAAAACACTGTGACAGTGTGAAAAATTGTGAAACGACCCTTGAAGGAAATGGAACGATCATCGAGAAAACGCAGCAGTGATGGTGAGATTGTTAAAACGAAATGTCTGAGATATACCCAAAAAGGTTGCCAAACACATTATTCCATTCGACAACCGAACAAATTTTGTACGTATCGTGACGTGAATCATGGGTGCAACAGTGGGATGAGTTTGTGCAATATATAGTTGAACTGGCGTAGTACTGGTCCAATTTATGTGGAATACAAGCAGAGGAATTACAACCGTGGCCGATTATTACGAAGCGATCGACGAACTGCCCCACTAACCGACGAAGACGATGATGACGATAACGAAAACGATGACGACGGAACTCAAAACCCCAACAGACACTATAGTATTCGTGTCCAAGGTCCCTGGGTTTTTGATCCTTGTTGCCGCCACAATGGATTGATGGAAAGAAGGATGTTCAATGTTCAGAAGAGGGACCGGGCCACATTGATGCCTATTATAAAACGCGAAGTAGAACCTGGTACCACAAAAATGTTTGATCAGTGGCTTGCGTACGCCAACCTTAGCACCCAAGGGTCTCAAATCCAAACCGTCAACCATTCGGAACACTTTACAGCCCCACAGACTGGAGCAGTCAAGGGGTGTAGACCACGGATTTCGGGTAGACCGCATACTATAACGGCACCTGAATTGTACTTTCCGTAAATTTACTGATCGTGCAATATTTTTTCATGAATTATTATCAACCTTGTGCGTTTGGCACAGAAATTACATATGAAAAAATCTGGAAACATTTACTCGTAAAATTGTTAGCGAATTTTTCTATAAAATGAAGCTATTGCAATGGATCCAAAAATGTAGATATCAATATTTTCGAAAATTGTCTTCATTGAAATCCAATTCGATACATTCTGAGACGAATCCTAGTCGTTGTAAATGTAGAAGTCCTTCGCATTTTCCTCTGTACTAGAAAGTTTTAAACTAACTTCTCGCGAGCCGGTTTCTTCTCTTGTTGAATCGTCAGTCCATCTGTTTGAACAGCGGAATCCCAACACTTTCCATCCATATTCCTCACATATTCACCTCATTTACATTCATTCCATACTAACATACTTATACGAAAACCTCCTGAAATATCACATAAAAAACTTATAACTGTCAAAACTTTCCAATGAATTATACTGTAGTGTAACACCACTTACGTTGTTGGTAATTTGATTAGGATAGAAAACGGTTCAGCAATGAAATTATGAGTGTAGTATTTATTCTTATTTATCGTAATATTATGGTACACGCACCTACCTAATGACAGTAAAAAGTTAATTGAGTGGAAATACCAAGCAATACTTTTTTATCAATGAAGTGCAAATTTTACAGGAGATGGGAGTAAAAAGATTTATAATTATATACGCGACGGCGACGAAGTGCGATCCGTTAGGACTCGGAAAGGATCGGAAAGGAAATATAATCAGATAAAAGTTCCTGTCATGCAGCATGATTAGACGTGTTCGCAGGCCAGCGATTTTTGAGTACAATAAATAGCTCATAAAATCCCTGAATATGGCTACACACGGCTAACAATCGTCAAGTTTATTAATTTTCTTAAAAAAAGAAGTTTATCGACGATTAAGCAGAACAATTAAACATTGCTGTACGAAATTAAGCTGAAAAATACTCAAGAAATTCAATTTTGTTTGCTGAGCAATCGATAAAAACTGGTAGAAAAAGCTAAAATTCCTAAGTTTTCTGAATCTCGGAATATTATTCAGAACGAATTTTTTGTCGTCAAATTAATAATCAACAATCTTCTTGCACTTAATATGCTCAAATTTCAAAACAATGTAACGAAATATATTATGATAATTTACTAAAATTCGCTACACCATTGTGCTGCATGACTTCGCACTACTTGTCGGCGACAGTTAATATTGTACGAGTACCTACAATCTTTCGAATTCATTGTTATTTCTAAAACATATGAGACAATCGACGATCGTTGAGAGTTAACAAGAGACCAGGAAATTTGGATACATTGTTGTTCTCATCAAGATTTCGTTGCGAATAATTTGAAACCAACTCTTCAAGTTAAAGTTTTTATAAATACAAAATTCTTTATTCTTTTCCATATTTGTTCTTCTTGAGAGTGATTCAGAGACACTAATAATAACTTCATGCAAACTTTGCACAGGAACAAGACAATATAAACTTTTAAACGTGTTTCATACGTTGCCCGGATAAACAGATTACCGCCTTTCTCTCCGGATGGTACCTACCTATAGAATGACTAGGGAAAGTACATAATCATTCCCATTGAAGGCCTTCGTATGTAATTATATGAAATGCCTAGAAATACTGTAGAATGTTGGACATTGGCGCTAAAATATAGCATTTCCATATTAAAGTCAACTTTTTACAGATTGAATCCAACATTTTCCAAGTTGAATCCAACTTTTTCTAATGGATTCCACATTTTCTGAATCTAATCCAACATCTTCCAAATGGAATCGAAAAGTTCCAAATAGAGTTCAACATTATACGCAATTTTGAAAAAATCGAAAAAAGAACCTCAAAGAATTTTTTGATAAATTATCCTTTCATGGGATATTATCGATAATTTGCCACAGTAAACCATTAACGACTACAATATCCAGTATACAACATCCTCATATTTACCTATGCCATTTTTAAAGGCCACGTTACGAAGGAATTTATATGGATCGTTTCAATTCTCCAAATGTGTACTTGATAGTAAAGTGACCAGACGGTACTCGCATACACGAAAATAGGCTGAACCATAGCATTAAAAAGTACACATGGAGCTTGCACGATATTGAAGTCCTGGGTATTTCTTTAAGCCACCAGAAGGACCTAATGGCCCTACTAAAACACCATTGAGGTTGAATAAATAACTCAACTATTAAAGTTGTTGAGCTTAAAATTAACACAATCGGTTCCAAGAAAGTAAATGTTCAAACGAAAGATCGAAATACACAGAAAATATAACGTTATTACAAACGGTTGAAAATACGGTTTACGAAGTTTATAAATGTGAACAGTACGAGTATGACGGTGTTTCTTAGACAGACCTCACAAAGCTAAAACCTGGAGTTTAAATACGGAAATGAAACCTATCGAACAAAGTTGAAAGAGAAGGGTCTGAGAAAATTTCCAATCAGCTGTTAGAGGGTGAGGTAGGTGATTAGGTATTCAGGCTTAGGAAAAAACCCAGAGAGGGCTTAACTACTTGAGTCATGAAGGGATACAATTTATGCATTAGTGCTTGTCATGACCATGTCGACGGGGTTTTGACCTCTAGTCAGGTATTTTACCGTTTCGAAGTAACAGACAAATACTTTTTTCTCCCAAAAGTGAAAACAGTGATTCCGCTACTTATGTATAGATAGATACGGGAGCAAAATACAAACAGCTAATTGATCATTTTTTATTAAGACCAAGGTGAGTCATTCATGATTGCTCTTCGAGTACTTAATGCGCATTACATGTTTCACTGAGTTGAGCCTACAAAGTCTGTTCATTTAGTGAATAGTGCAATCGTTCGTTTCTATTGCCGTTGCTGCTAATCAATTACTTTGGATTTTTATTATTTCAAACACTTTGATAAATATGAATACATATGCGGTGGACTGATTTAAGTGATCAAATTGAATGGGTTGATGAAATACAGTTATAATTTAATTAAATATTCACATTGCGATAATTCTGGGACTATAGTTCCCTTCTTGTCTCTAAAAAGTGGGAAAAACACTTGAGGATTGAAAATTGATTAAAAACCCGATGAGATGCGCTTGTAATAGTTTTGGGCATCTCCTTTCATTACTTAACATCTGCCTTCCCATTTAGCTTTAATTTAGATTTCTTAACTTCTATTTGAATCTATTCCGAAGGTGTATTTTATGGTAACCTTAAGAACCTCATTTCAACGTACGATGTCCAAATATAATGGGAATAGAACATATTTTGTCCAAAGGTACAAACAGTTCAACCTCCTTGAAAGGATTAAATAATTTATAAGCATTCCATGTTACAACAGTTACATCCATTATTTACTAATCAGTAAGTAAATAAGCGTGAGTCCTAGTTCAGTTATTTTTCGAATAATTTCTCACTTACTAGTGTGATTTTGTTAAAATAATTCCCTCGTAGGAATCGATGTCTTCGACATATCCTCCACACATGCACTTTCTCGTTTGTAACTACCTTGGCTCCAGGGACTCCAAGCAAATAATATTTCCTTTCTAGTTGGGATTGAATCACGATGGAATTTTTTTCGATTTTTGGACCTAGCACACAGATCTCAAGTGGCTTCCGTGTTACAGTCTTGCTTATCCAAATTTTTAAAATTTGATGTCAAGTGATTTACGTAGAAAATAGAACAATTGAACGAATAGTTGATTGTAACACTTTTTCATATCTATGTATTATGTATATATATATATATATATATATATATATATATATATATATATATATATATATATATATATATATATATATATAGGGTGTCCCCCAAAAACTCCCCTCCTCTCCTTTTGAAATCGTTAATTAGGGGTCTAAAACATTTTTTGTGAGGATCTCAAAAATTACAAAATTGAGCATTACGCACTTGCGAAAACGTGCGCAATTGACATCAACTTCGTTATTTTAAAAGAGAACTCCCATGTTTTATTACAGATTTGAATTCAACGTAAAGTTTCATGTAGAAATTTGGTGTTTGTAGTAGAGCTACAACAATTGGGGTGGCTAAAAAGAAACACCCAAGACTTCAATATTGTGCAAACTCCATGTGTACTTTTTAATGCTATAGTTCGGCTAATTCTCGTGTATGCGAGTACCATCTGGTCACCTTACTATCAAGTACACATTTGGGGAATTGAAACGATCCATATAAATTCCTTCGTAACGTGGCCTTTATAAAAGGCATAGGTACAACACGAGGATGTTGTATATTGGATGTTGTAGTCGTTAATGGATTACTGTGGCACATGATCGATAATATCCCATGAAAGGATAATTTATAAAAAATTCTTTATGAGGTTCTTTTTTAGATTCTTTTAAAAATTGCATACAATGTTGAACTCTATTTGGAAATGTTCGATTCCATTTGGAAGATCTTGGATTAGATCCGGAAAATGTGGAATTCATTTGAAAAAGTTCGACTCAACTTGGAAAATGTTGGTTTCAGTCTAGAAAAAGTTGACTTTAATATGGATATTCTATATTATAGCGAAAATGTTCGACATTCTACAGAATTTCTAGGCATTTCATATAATTACCGAAGGCCTTCTATGGAAATGATTATGTACGACCTAGTCATTCTATAGGTACCATCCGGAGAGAGAGCCCGGTAATCTGTTTGTCCGGGCAACGTATGAAACACGTTTATACTGTCTTGTTCCTGTGCAAATTTTGCATGAAGTCATCAGTAGTGCGAAGTCATGCAGCATGATGGTGTGAGCGAATTTTAGTAAATTATTATATTATATTTCGTTACATTGTTTTGAAATTTGAGCAAATTAAGAGCAAGAAGATTGTTGATTATTAATTTGATGACAAAAAAATTCGTTCTGAATAATATTCTGAGATTCAGAACACTTACGAATTTTAGCTTTTTCTTGCAGTTTTTATCGATTGCTCAGCAAATAAAATTGAATTTCTTGAGTATTTTTCAGCTTAATTTCGTGCAGCAATATTTTAATGTTCTACTTAATCATTGATAAAATTCTTTTTTAAAGAAAATTAATAAACTTGACGATTGTTAGCCGTGTGTAGCCATATTCAGTGATTTTATGAGCTGTTTATTGTACTCAAAAATCGCTGGCCTGCGAACACGTCTAATCATGCTGCATGGCAGGAACTTTTATCTGATTACATTTCCTTTCCGATCCTTTCCGAGTCCTAACGGATCGCACCTCGTCGCCAACACGTATATAATTATAAATCTTCTGTAAAACTTTTGCTTCATTGGTAAAAAACCATTGCTTGGTATTTCCACTCAATTAACTTTTTACTGTCATTAGGTAGGTGCGCGTACCATAATATTACAATAAATAAGAATAAATACTACACTCTTAAATTCATTGCTGAACCGTTCTAATCAAATAACCAACAACGTAAGTGGTCTTACTCTGCAGGGGTGCTCAAACTTGAACTGCTGACGATCTACCTCAATATTTTTAGACTACTTACGATCGACTCTGAGAGGCTGCAAGTATGTGTGATGCAGGGTTGTCGTACATACACGAAACACCCTACCTACCTAGGTAGGGTGTACCGCAGCATATATAGATATTAGCTTTCCGCACAATTTACATTATTTTAGTCAAGGTTTGGGTTAGGTTTTCTTAAGTTCTTCTCTACAATATCAATGAAAAAACTCCTAGTTATTCAAAATTGCGAGTTTATTCGTTGTTACAAAACAAAAGAGTTACATATGGTGTTAAACTCAACTAAGGAGTGACTTTGGATGTTGAAGCGTGGCACTGCATGTCCTCAGCATACTTTTCATAAGATGGTGCGTAACCACTGAGTGCAAATCGCAAGCATGATGACATATGATCGTCAGTTAGTTGATTGCGATATTTTGACTAAAAAATGCAGACTCGCACAAGTAAGTTGACCCAAACATTGCCGTCAGTTGAAGGGCGATTCGCCTTAGATTCGGATATTTATCTTCAGATATAAAACACCCGAAATTTGTATCAGATGCTGTAGCTTTGAGATGTATATCTGATATAATCTGCACCAACTCATTTTCAACAGAACATGAGTTCATATTAAACTGACTTGCTACTTCAGTAGCTAATTCCTCAATGTTTTTACATGAAAAAAGATAACTCATAAATGATGCTATATTTGCCATTTTACTGCAATCATAAAAACGCATTTTGAATTGTCCCAAAATATTTGACAATTCAGCCTCATACGTATCATAATTCAACTGAGGAATCCTTGCTTTAAAAGACGGAAAATGTTTCAGATCCTTTCTTTTCAGTTGATCTATCATAAGTTGCAATTTACTTTTGAATGCGTTTACTGCGCTAATCATCTCAATAATAGTTTTTCCTTTACCTTGAAGCTCCAAGTTAATGGTGTTTAAGTGCATTGTGATGTCAGTAAAAAATGCCAAATCAGTCAGCCATTTTTCGTTTTTCAACAACTCAGTGTCATCACCTCTTTCGTCTAGAAAAGCTGTTCTTTCGGGCAATAATTCTTGAAACCTTTCTAGGAATTTTCCGCGACTCAACCACCTGACGTCCGTGTGAAGAACTAAATCAGTGTGTTCAGCTGACTCCCTATCTTCCAACTGCAACTTAAAGAGCCGCCGTTGCAAGCTACGTGCACGGATGGAATTCACAATTTTTGTTGCAATGCACATAATTTCCTCCGTGTTTAAAACTTTTGAACACAAAACTTGTTGATGTATAATGCAATGGAATGAAAAAAATGAAGGGAATTCTTCATTAGCTCGACACAATGCCACAAAACTGTTCTTGTTTCCAGTCATTGCTGGTATGCTGGTGCTCCATCGGTTGTAATGCACACTAATTTATATATCGGTAGCTTGTAGTTTTTTACAAAATTGATGAAAACGTCATATATATCTTCGCCACGGGTCTTCCCCTTCAGAGGAATGATTGTCAAAAATTCTTCCTTAGCCAACATGTCATTGAATACCATCCGAATAAAAATACACAGCTGGGCAGTGTCTGTCATATCGGTGGATTCGTCGAACTGTAAAGAAAAGTATGTACATTCCATGATATCATGTTTTAGTTTATCTGTGATGTCCTGACTCATGACTGCAATACGCCTTGTGACAGTCGGACGAGATAACTGAAGTTCTCTAATAGCAGACATGATTTCTGTTTTATTTTTAAAATCTCCAAATAAAGTCTCACCCGCTTCAATAAATGCTTCCTTCACAACCGATCCATCTTCGAATGGTTTCTTGTGTTTCGCCAATATATGAGATATTTTAAATGACACGATCGTAGCAGCTTTTGATTGTTTAGCTGGTCTTGTGAAGATGGTTTGTTCTTTTTTCAAACAAGATATCAAATCACTTACTTTTCGTTTTCTTAATTCACTCTGTGGCGGAAAATCCTGTTCATAGTTTTTATGAACCGTTTTATGATGCCTCTCTAAGTTACCACGCTTAGGTATTGCAACTGACACACGACAAATAACACAAATGCACTTATCCTTCACCATACAAAAGAAAAATTCTTCCTCCCAATCGTTATTAAAATGATACGTTTTAGATTTCTTCACTGCACTCATTTCGCACTATTTAATAATAAACTTTGTATCGACGTAGTATCGCCTTCAAGTTAAAATTCAGAATGACTCCAATTCCTGCAGGCGCAACATTTATATCGGCGTGAACGAAAGTCTCGAATGTTCCCGTCAAACGCGCCGCCCGAAATGGTCTAGTACAGTCTAGTCTAGAAACAATGCGGCTTTTCTTTGACAAGTACCGCGCGTTCCTTTGATAAAGCCGCCTTTTGCCGCAAGCAGTTTTATTACGTAATAAATTTTTGTAGTTTAGTTACCTACTTATTAAAAAAATTTTTCTTCTCGAGATCTACTCAAAAAGCACTCGCGATCGACCGTTTGAGCACCCTTGCTCTATAGTATATTCATTGGAAAGTTTTGACAGTTATAAGTTTTGTATTTGATATTTCAGGAGGTTTTCGTACAAGTATGTTAGTATGGATTTTATGTAAATGAGGTGAATATGTGACGAATATGGGAGGAAAGTGTTGGAATTCCGCTGTTAAAACAGTAGAATCACAAAGTCACTGTAAACAAAAAATAATAATAGTAATAAATAAAAATAAATGAAAATGATGATAATAATAAAGATTAAAACATACAAATAAATCAAGAAATGAATAAACCGTGAGGAGTGGAATTGTGTGCCGGTCAGGGGAATCGTGTTTGTATTTGGTCTGCCCTCACGTCGCAACCTTGGCTCAAAGATTGGGCGGTATCCAAGAAGAACAAAGTGGTCTACAAAGACATTTCGTCAAAGGGCATTTCGTCCACACAGAATTAATGGCAGTATTTTTCATTTTTTATAGTTTCTTAGATTTTTGTCGTTTTTGATAATTTTCAAGACGTGGTGGTGGAGGGAGGGTGGTGTCCTCCTTGTCGTTTCTGTTTTCTATTGTCTAGCAAATTTCACTAACACTGATTCCTTTTCACGGTGAGAATGTCTGTGAAGGAAGTTGTCACATCCTTTACATTGGAGAATAAGCTGAATCGTTTTCTTTAGGGGGGCAACATCAACTTTTTCTACTCAGAGGATAATATATTAGATGGAAGACTAACACACGCAGATTGGAGATGATAACTGATTTCTTGAGAAAACGTATAAATGTCACAGGGCTCAGAAATGAACGGATGAAGTTGATGAACTTTAGGCAACTAGATTCAATGTGCATGTACATGGAGAACCATATCTATAATTAGCAATCTGCGTTATAAATTAACATTCTATCATCAGCTCTAAGTACAAAATACTTGATGTGCCTACTAACATTCTTTACTTAATTTGAGCTTAACCCATTTCGACGTTAGGCTCTGGAAAGCAATCCGTTTCGACTGAAATTAACTAACTGAATTTTGGCTTAACTACTTCCACGGGTTGGCAGACCATTTCGACATGACTGGTCAAAAAATTGTCCCAGACACAACGATTTCAAAATCTTCAAGAATATCATCCATATGAATATATTATGTACACTCTGAAAAACCAAATTGATTTGCTTACTTAAGTACTAGACTACTTTCCTTTCTATGATTTTTCAAAATGTTGGCAAAAGCTACGTCATTGCACCTCCCGCTTTGTCTGGGTGGGGACCCCCCTGCAGAGAAGTCACTATTTGCCGAATCTCTGAAAAAACGTAAAAATTGCTTCAATTATGTAACCTCAGGTGCATATTCATTTCCCAACTTGTGTTCGTCGAAACGGGCCGTTCGAGCTGCAAGATCTATACCTTTGTATGTATGTCTGTGAACAAGGCCATCGAACCGGCATTGCTCTAGCCCCGTTTCGACAAGGCAAATGTCGAAATGCTATGGCCTTTAATTTTGTAAGGCTTAAAATATTATAAATTGTGAGAGGACGTGTAAGGATGTTGTACTTGTGTAACACGCTTTTGTTGCAGTTGTATACAACTAAGCACTAGTAATTCCTTTCTTATCTCTTTTGTCTTTCAACTATGGTCCGTGTGAGTTTATAGATTTTACTCAAGTACTTAACTACTTAAGTACCACAATTCGTAATGTTGACTTAAGTCTTCATCCCTTTGGCATTATCAATAGTGTGCAGGCATGATCTTTTAATTCCATCAGCATGATTTCAACAACGTGTCCTTTCGTTTCATCCAACTGGTTGTTTTCTTTAGACGCTTAAGTAAAGGGAAGATTAGGGTCAGTGGGTAGTTGGGTGGTAAGGCGCTTAGCGACGTTACTCCTTCAATGGTAGAGAAAACCTGATTAGCTTGCGGTAGCCTGTCGAGAGGGCCACTGGATTCTCTAGTTCACACTAACCAAATTGGCCGGTTTGCGTTTCCTTTCTCTGCCGCTTCGTTCTCCCTATATCTACCTTCGAACGAACGTTTCCATATTCTCATGCGGTCGAGAATTGTTTAAAAAAAGAAAGGTCAACAGACTCATCGCTAGTCAAGCGTATGCAAACACTTTTCCGACCCTCGGGTGGGTCGTAGTATAATCGATTACTCAAACACATAGGTCTCTGTATCTTTGTATCCCCAAAACCATCCGCCTACTGTTAGGTTTTCTAGACCTCGATCACCAAGACGGATAAGCACTTATCAGAGATACACAAGCTAGTGAAATGAATAAATTCATAAAATATCTCCATCCATCTATACTATTTTATAGGAATGGAAACTCCGTTTGTGTCTGTTTGTCTGTTTTTCGTCTCTATGCACGGCCAAACGGCTGAGTGGGGGGAGGTTACGAGTGAGGGGGATCTTCTTGGATTTTTCCGAAAGGGGGCATGAGCGATTTTAAAATTTTCTACTCCCACTCGACTCATGGGCTGGAGTTGGGTGGGAGCCCCTTTTTCGGGTTTTTTCGCCGAGCGCTCGATCTTCTTTTGCTCAGCGGAAAAAAGCGCATTAAACGGGGCTCCCACCCACCTCCCGCCATCCAGCCCATGGTTCGGGTGGGAGTAGAAAATTTTAAAATCGCTTATGCCCCCTTTCGTTGGAGTTCCAATTATAAATAAGTCACCGTGTCAATCGACTAACATTAGTATCGTACGATCTCAGAGTAACATACATATTTTGTCATTTGTTCCTAAAGAGTTTCTCATAATTATATATCCTGTAAGGTAACATCACTTTCCTTTCAAAGTACCCTGACTCCCCCTTGCTAAACTGCATAGCATGGACAGACAGACAAACAAACAGGCAGACAGAGTTTCATTCTTATAAAATAGTATCTAGATGTAAACAGCTATCTGGGAATCACTATGGGAAGAAGAAAGGTGTTTCGTTGTGAATCAAGAAAGAAAACTCGAAAACATAATTGAAAAATACGGATTGAAGGATGCAAAGTCGGAAAAGACGCCAATGGAAGTTGGTTTTTCAAGGTCAACTGCAAAGTCGGCACCACTACCTCACAACAAACAATATAGCAACAAAAAAACATATACTCGCAACAAACAATATAATAAGTTTGATGGCGATGAAAAACTAAGCCAACACCGGTCGCCATCACAAGTCCACATACAGGCCGCCGCAAGGGCAACTGCGACTGACCGACGACGCGACGGGAACCACGCGCTGCGTAGCTTTGCGTCGTCAACTTCGTTCTCCTATGCTTTTTCTTTCTTTTTTTCTTTTTTTTTTAATTCGAGGATTTCGGGGTATAATTTGATGAGTGGGGGAATATTAGTTCTCTATTAGCCGGTGTGGATATTTCCCAGGGTGTTTCCTACCAAGCATACAAAGCTTTGGAACAAGTAGCGAAAAAACAACTATTCAAGAAGAGATGTTGTGAGAAGATGGTTAAAGTTTTGCATTAATATGTGCTTGAAAAATCGATAGAAACATACCTAAGTTTCAAAACAATTTAACATTAACAATATGATACGTAAATTAGCTCATACGATCATGGTTTATACTTCATATTTAGAAAAATAAATTTAATAATACTTTTTTCTTTAAAAATCAATATCCACCCCCACTTTGTTTATCACCTTGCAATGGTGATAAATGATTACCATTGATTTAAATTACTGAATAAAATTAGTCTATCCTTTTTAAAACCAGGTGAAACCTGTTGCATTTTATTTACAAATAGTAATTTAAATCAAGTTCATAACCATTTATTTTTAGGATTTTCAATACGTTTCCCGAATAATCTAGCAAAAATAAACAGGTATAGATGTCTACCTACTTATACTGAACATCTTGATACTTGTAGATGTCTACCTATTTATACTGAGGATGGGACAGCCGTTCCTATGTTGGAGGAACATTGGTGATTGTTTTCAATTTCAAGAACACCGTCAAATCCAAGATGTGTTACAAGTGTTAAAAATATAGTAACCTGTTTTTAATAAAATTAAAGAACGTTATAATTGTTTAAAAAAATTATTTGACCGAAACATCAAAATAGGTGGAATCTAAAAAATGTATACTGAACATTGTGATACTTGTAGGTAGGTACCTACAAATAAATCAAGACGTAAATATGAATTCATAATGTTTACATTCGGAAATATAGTAGGTACTTGGCTTGTTTATTTGTGCCTATTTTATATTATAATAGAAACTCATATTATAGGTACCTATATAAGCACAAATAAACCAGAAGTTTAATATTCAATATGATTCAGTCGTAATAAGAATGAAAAAATGCATTGCCCACTTTGTTCTTATCTTTACGAGAAATATGATTGGTGTTCCAGATACTTGGTTCCTTTTGGTATAATTCAATAAAATAATGTTGAAAAAAGTTCCCACGATCAGCCAAGATCGCATAATTAATCATTACTACATGACGGGAAAAATAATGAACGTAAAATAATCACGACATACCTAAATCAAACACGATACCAACGAACAAATGAAAACACAATAGTAGTAGAGAATGTCCATAGATATTATTGACGTTTACAACCCAGACAAATCTTGCCGCAAAAGGAAAAATGGTTTCAATACAAAGGGGACTGAGAAAGTGAGTGGTCGCCCGTTGAGTAAGTTAGAATAAGTGCGGGACGGTACTGTGGCCTAGTGTGGTACTCTGATCTTTGGAGAAAAACCGCGACGGAGGCAATTCCCCGCACGGCTCGCCACGGACCAGACTTCGGCATTTTTTTCAAGATCATTTTGCGTCCACACAATCGGCAGAGCGCAATGTGGTCTTGTCTTGGGTGGTCTTTGCCATTGTGTAGAGGGGCTTTACGTTGTGTCTACGTGAACGACGAACTCGATCGACCTAGCGACCAACGCGATCTGTTTGCGTGATCAAACAATATAATGCCATTGAAGTGTCTTATGTGACCGCGTGGCATCGCGCTAGTCGCTTTGGTTGCGGCAGTCGCTGCCGTCTCGTGGTTTGATTTTCAAATCGGTTTCATTTTTGTCGTGCTATCGTGCAATCGCGTGAAAGTTTGTTTACGTTCTGGTAGGTGAACCAGCTATTGTTTTGTTCTGGATATATTGTTGTTTTCGTTATTCTGAAGAGAAATACTGTCCTTTTACGACTGTATAATGGAAGCTGTGATCTTTGAGGTGCAAAAGAAAGGGATTGGTTCAAAAACAGGAGGCTTACGCCCATCATGAAAAAGTTGAGTGGCGTACAAAAACTTTCGAGTATTCTGATTCGTAATCTTCAAGAAAAATAACAATAAATAAATTTTGACACTTTTGGAAAAATAAAACCATAATTTTTTACTTTGCATTATTTTTGTGTTCTATAGGTATCTAATTATTTTCCAGATAGAAACATAGGTCTTTGTAAAGGGAGAAAGGCAATTTTGGTATGATTTATTATGATCATTAGAAGGGCACACCTATTGAACTTACCTGGGAGACAGCATCAGCAATGCTTCTGCAGAAATCGGGTGTTGAAAATTCGTCGATGCATATTGTGAACGTTTATCTTCAATTCTTTCAACGGTATTATCAAAAGTTTCAACTTTCATTCTCGAATACGAGAGAAATAACTCCTCATTTTGCCGGAGTTTGGGGTATCAATTATGGAACTGCTCTAATTTCTCTCGGAGATGATACATTTCGTCAACTGGCTTCTGTTTTCTTTGCCCACAGGCCCAATAATACAGCAACGGCAAAAGAAGTAGACATCTGGAAAAGAAGGCTTTTTTTTAACGAATATAAAAAACACTGAAGGAACGGAAGGAGCGATTCACGCCAATCGCATCGCTCGCTTTTGTTTTCTACGTAAGGCACGGCCTTATCAAGGCTTTTCGAGAGCCCAACCCAAATTACTG